>OZ009948.1:22718380-23253697 GCA_963932025.1 Erebia epiphron
TTAAAAGCAACAATGTAGTCCAGTCTGACTGGACTACATTGGAAAAAACGGGTTAGAAATGAAAGTGAACCGAGAAAGCTAAATTTTGGATATAATGTGGGGGAAGCCTAGAAAAGCTTTACTTCAAATTGTCGACTAAGATTTCCTATGTGCATTTTCCACCATCTTGAAAAAAGGGGTAAATTCAGGTTTTTCACAATAACTCGGTTCACCGTTGAAGTATTAAAATTTTGATGCAATACTTTTTTGTTGCTTTTTTTACGATCTACAATTAAGGTCCTTTACATTTTTCACCTATCGTTCATTGTTATTGAGATAATCGAAAAAAAACATATAAAATTAGGTAGAAAAATTGTGGATACAACCGTGCGTGCGGCTAACCCGAAACTGGGCACAGACTTACCATCTTTGCGGCGGGCTAGAGGTCGTAATTTTTTGTCAAAAATAAGAAATAAAAAAACGAAATTGTTGGTCTAAATACGCTCTACAAGTTTGATAATAGTCATTTTTTCGATATCTTTCACGAAAAAAAGAAAATAGCAAAAAACAAATTTCACTACCTAATTTTATGTTTTTTTCGATTATCTCAATAACGATGAACGATAGGTGAAAAATTTAAAGGACCTTAATTGTAGATCGTAAAAAAAGCAACAAAAAAAGTATTGCATCAAAATTTTAGTATTGAGATACTAACCGGGAATCAAGTTATTGTGAAAAAACTGAATATCCCTTTTTTCAAGATGGAGGAAAATGCACACAGGAAATCTTGATCGACAATTTGAAGTAAAGCTTTTCTAGGCTTCCCCCACATAATATCCAAAATTTAGCTTTCTCGGTTCACTTGCATTTCCAAATGTACCTATATAATGACTGGACTAATGTGGTTTCCTACCTTGTCTACGCTCATATCTTAAAATTCTTAGGAATTATAAAATTATTTAAAGCTTTATTTACGAAGTTCTCTATTGATTTCATATCAAAATGATGCTATTTATTATACACCCGACGACCTCCGTGGCGCAGTCTTGAGCGCGGTTGTCTTAACGTGCCGAGGTCCCGGGTTCGATCCCCGGCATGGTCAATTTGGGAATTTATAGTTTCTGAATTTACTCTGGTCCGGCCTGGTGTGAGGCTTCGATCGTGGCTTACCACCCTACCGACAAAGACATGCCGCCAAAAGATTTACCGTTCCAGAACGTCAGTTCTTGTTGGTCAAAAGTTTTATTCTAGAGGAAAAGGTCGAACGATTGTTAGTCTGGCCATGATAACTCTGCAGTAGAATAAATGGGCATAATCTGTCTTCAAGTAGGTATGTCTGTCATATCCTAATACTTAATTCCTATTCCTAGTACTTAAGTGATTGCTTACGCTCGCTTTAATTTTTTGCAAAATATAATTGGAATAATGGATAAGTTTATTTATGGCACTTACCAATACGTGACCATAGATATGTAGGTTACAATTTATTTATTACAATTTAATTATATTTAGATCACACCTTGTCACGTAGTAGTAAATAAGCAATATTTTAGTTAGCACTTCATGATCATTACAAGGTTTTCCCCCACTCCAATGTACCTAATTTCTTAGTATATAAGTTTAACATTCATCTGTAAATATATTGCCATATTAACATCGAGTCTGTGCATATCATTTCTGCTCCAACTTACATCAACCTACACGCAATCCGCAACAGTGGTGACCCCGACGTGATTTTCAAGCCGACGTGATTTTCAAGCCGTCGTAATCAACAAGCCGACGAAATTAACAAGTCTACGGAAACAAAAAGCTACGGATCAGCAACCAAGACCTACGGAGCAACATGGCCCATCCGACACTCACACCAGCAAGAAGTACTTTGGAAAATCCATCCAATTCCGGTACAGACCTAGTGGCATCAATCACCGTAGCCGAAAGAATACCGCAATTTTGAACCGACTCACCGCGTCTATTTTTTTCGCAGTTCGAAGCTATTATCGCCTCTCAGAAGCAGGGAGACGAATTCAAATACAACCACGTAGTGTCAAAACTACCAAAAGAGGTCGTCCACCAAGTCAGCGATATATTGACCAGCCCACCTACAGAGAACAAGTACAACTGTATTAAAGAAAGGCTCATCAATTGCTACGAAGAGAGTGAGCATCGGCGTTTCCACAAATTACTCTCACGAATGGACCTGGGGGATCAAAAGCCATCACAGCTTCTAAGAAGAATGAAGGAATCTGGTTGCGGAAAAATAAATGAAGACACACTCCGTTTGTTATGGATGAGGCAACTTCCTCCCTCTGTAACTTCCGTATTGGCTGTTATCGAGAATTTGGCAATAGACAAACTGAGCGAAATAGCTGACCGTAACTACGAGAACACTCGTACCAGCAAACCCACTATGACCGCAGTAAGCGCTGACGTAAATCTCATCACTCACCTAACGTCACAAATTGCAAGAATGCAGTTAGAAATTGCTGCGATACGCAATGACCGCGCGCGGCACATCGGTCGACGCTGCAATTTTAGTCGACCGCAGTACTACCGATCTAGGTCAAGATCGCGCCAACGAGCATCGTTTAAACAAGGAGGCAATCTATGCTATTATCATATCATCAGGTCTTCAAGGAAAAAGCATACAAATGTCAGCAACCTTGTTCCTGGGGAAGTAAACAACAGTCGTCGGAAAACTAAGCTCAGCGCAGAGTACGGCGGAACTCTGTGCTATCCGTCCTTCAAACCGCCTAACTATTACCGACTCAAACAGTGGTTATAGGTTTCTGGTGGACACGGGTGCTAATATATCAGTTATACGCAGGACAGCGCAGCACACAGGAAGCGCAAGCGATTGCAAATTATACGCCGCTAATGGAACCGTGATCGATACGTACGGTGAAAAAACTTTAACGCTAAATTTGGGTTTACGCCGACCGTTCATCTGGACTTTCATCATTGCCGATGTCAAGATGCCTATATTAGGAGCTGATTTTCTAGAACACTACCGTTTATTGGTAGATGTGCATGGTCAAACCTTGATCGACAAAACGACGGATATAACCACACCTGCGAGTTCAATAAAAGTAAATATGCCGTCCATACGCTCCATCGACTCTGGTTTACCCGAGACCATCAAACGATTATTGGAAAAATATGAAAGTATCACTAGGCCGACATCAATGAAAATACCCACGAAACACAAGGTGCAGCACCACATCGTCACAGAAGGATTTCCAGTATCCGCTCGCGCTCGTCCGCTCCCTCCTGACAAGTATGAAGCCGCGAAAAAGGAATTTCAGGAGATGATGGAAATGGGAATATGCAAACCATCTAGTAGTCCATGGGCTAGTCCATTGCACATGGTAAAGAAGAAAAATGGTGAATGGAGACCTTGCGGTGACTACCGCGCATTAAATAATATTACTGTTCCAGACAGATATCCATTACCGAGGCTACTAGATTTTACATACATCGCAAGCGGGAAAAACATTTTTAGCAAAATCGACGTTCGGAAGGCTTATCATTCTATAGAAGTAGCGGAGCCTGAAAAAACTGCAATCATTACACCATTCGGACTTTTCGAGTTTCCAAGGATGCCTTTTGGATTACGCAACGCGGGACAAACGTTCCAGAGATTTATGGATTCACTATTTCGAGATTTGGACTACATTTTTATTTTTGTCGATGACATATTAGTGGCAAGCGAGTCCGAAGAACAACATTACAAACATTTGGAGACTGTTTTCAGCAGATTACAAGATAATGGGATTACAATAAATATGAACAAGTGTGAGTTTCTAAGAAAAGAGTTAGATTTTCTTGGTTATCATATAACGAGCCAAGGGATGAAACCGACACAAGAGAAAATTCAAGCAATCATCGATTATCCCAAACCAAAAACTGTGAAGGAATTACGTCGTTTCCTGGGCATGATCAACTTTTACAGAAATTCAACTAAGCAGGCCGCTAAGCATCAAGCCCCACTTAACATATTTTTGAGGAATTCAAAAAAGAACGCAAAAAAGGGCGCAGTTTTACAGCAGAAGGTCAATCAGGAATGGAAGCCGATAGCATTTTTCTCAAAAACCTTATCTGAAGCACAAGTCAAGTACACCACTTATGATCGCGAACTTTTGGGTATATATATGGCGACGAAACATTTTCGTCGATTGATAGAAGGTCGCAATTTTACGATTTATACCGACCACAAACCATTGGTTCACGCCTTCGACAAGAAGCCATCAATGGATGACACTCCAAGAAGAATAAGATATCTAGATTACATATCGCAATTCAGTACCGATATACGGCACATGAGTGGACAAGACAACGTTGTGGCTGACGCTTTGTCTCGAGTTGTAGAAACTATAACTTTACCCACGGTTATCGATTTTTCTGATTTAGAAAAAAACCAAGAGGGTGACGCTGAATTACAACAACTTATGCGAAATAAGTCGTTGCATATGAAGCGCATAGAAATTACAAATACAAACAGTAAAATATATTGCGATATTTCCACTGGAGTTACTCGACCGTATATACCACAGCAACTAAGAAGGACTATTTTTGACAGTTATCACAACCTGAGCCATCCAGGCAAAAATACGACAAGAAAATTGATTGGAAGAAATTACATCTGGCCTAATATGAATTCAGAAATAAACAAATGGTGCGACACATGTTTACAATGTCAGCGATCAAAAGTGCATAGACATACAGTTTCGCCGCTCGGCAAATTTATGCCTGCTGCGCGTTTTTCACACGTACATATTGATATCGTAGGACCATTACCTACCTCACAAAACAAAAGGTTTTTAGTAACAATGATAGACCGCTGTACGTCATGGCCTGAAGCTTTTCCAGTTTCGGATATAACAGCTGAGACTATCGCCAGACTGGTTTACGAAGGGTGGATCTGTCGTTACGGTTGCATGGATGTAATCAGCACGGACCAAGGAAGGCAGATGGAATCGGAGATATTCAGGAATCTCGCAAAATTAATGGGAATTGAGAAGTTCCGAACTCCACCATACCATCCACAATCTAACGCTAAAGTTGAGAGATTACATAGGACTATTAAAACAGCGTTAATGGCTCGAGCAAATACGACGAATTGGACAAAAGAATTGCCGTCAGTTTTATTTGGCATACGCTCCAGCTATCGACAAGATACTGGGTTTAGCGCTGCAGAACTTGTTTACGGCACAACTATCAAGCCGGCAAGCTTTTTCGGTGACAAATCGGAAACCACATACCCCGAATTCATTCAAGGGATCAAGGAAAATATTAGTCGAGTCACGAGTATTCCGCAGCGAGAGAGTTCGGATCGGAACGTGTTCGTGCATCCACGTTTATCAGACTGTTCACACGTATTTTTGAGGTGCGATAGACTTCGCCCAAGCCTAACTCCTCCGTATCAAGGACCTCTTCCAGTCATCAGGCGGAGTAGTAAAGTATTTACAATTGAACGTAACGGCAAAGAATTGAACGTATCGATAGATCGATTGAAGCCAGCATTTTTGCTAAACGAAGAATTGGAGGAAAATAACAATACAGTAAGAGACGATTTATCTACCGAGCACAATGGATTTAAACAGCAGGAGATTACACGGTCAGGGCGCGTATCTCGCCCCACAGTTCGTTTTGCATAGATAGTCATAATGCCAATTATTTTATATTGATAATAATTCTGTATATTTTTTTCTTTTTTTCAAGGGGGGAATATCTATGGCACTTACAAATACGTGACCATAGAAATGTAGGTTACAAATTTATTTATCACAATTTAATTATATTTAGTTCGCACTTTATCACGTAGTAGTAAATAAGCAATATTTTAGTTAGCACTTCATGATCATTACAAGGTTTTCCCCACTCCAATGTACCTAATTTCTTAGTATATAAGTTTAACATTCATCTGTAAATATATTGCCATATTAACACCGAGTCTGTGTGTGTCAATTCTGCTCCAACTCTCAACAACCTACACGCAATCCGCAACAGTTACCAAAAATGAACCATAACTAGAAAGGCTGATTCTTCTTGACCTTTCCTCCTTCCTTTTGTAGTTATACGAGTACTTAATATATTATACGTGATTTATACTAGTGAGTGTTTCATTTTTAACATGCGGTACAAACTGATTCCATCAACAGTTTTCTAAATTTAACCATTTTGTTACTTCTGTAGACTTAGCGTGGCCAGACTATAATACTGTGAAAATTTGACTCCAACTGACTCTATGGCGTACGTTACTTAGATTTTACGGATTGAATTTAAAGATATGAGTAAAACATAAGATAAAGTGGTGTATGAAACTCTACATGACTATGTATTAGAACATTCGCTTTAACCCACACTCGTGTAATAAATATTATGGCAACGTTTCATAAACTACTATTATTATATTCGCAAATCTCATAAGTGTGTCTGTGTTAAGAAAACAATGACGCGTCAGGCTGAGTCGAAAAAAATGTTAAGGCTTTCTATTTTTTTGCAACTCAATTGCTCGGGCGCGGCGCGACACAGACGAGTCACTATTCCCTCAACGCCGACAGGGCGCCGCGTCGCGCGGGCGGCACCGGGCGGGCGGGGGGCGGGGGGCGGGGGGCGCGGCGCCGCTCGGTGTCGCCCGTAAATGCTCGCGCGCCTTACATCCCTGACGTTCGTTTGGTGGCGGCGGACGCGGGCGCGGCGCGGGAGGCATTTACGGGCGAGATCGAGCGGCACCAAAACGACGAACGTCAGAAATATAAAGGCGGGTTTGCGGTTTGTATCGTTTATTGAGTGTCGCGCCGGGGGCCGGGCGTGAGCCACGCGTCGAGCGTGCCGTTGCGCAGCCGCCGCCGCGCGCCCGCCTCGCGCTCCTCGTCCAGCGTCCACAGGTTGATGTGCACGGCGCCGCGCGAGCGCGTGCGCGGCGCGCCCTCCGGCGGCGGCGGCGGCGGCGGCGCGGCGGCGGGCGGCGACGGCGGCGGCGAGGGAGGCGCGCGCGGCCGGCGGCGCGCTCGCACCTTGACGCGCGCGTCGTCGCCGCAGTAGGTGAGGTCGGGCTCGGGCGGCGGCGGCGGCGGCGCGGCGGGCGGCGGCTCGGGCTCGGCGCGCAGGTCGCGGCGCGCGCGCTCCCAGTCGCGCAGCTGGCGGCGCATGTCGGCCAGCGCGGCGCGCTCCGCCTCGCCGGCCGCCTCGCTGCTCTCCACGAGCCGCATCGCGTACTGCTCCACGGGCGTCAGCTGCAACCAACGACGCCGCGACCGTCACTGAGGGTAACGCTATCGTGCTACGGTAGGGACGATGCCTATGTCCAAAATTAATTATTTCTTACTGAACATTAAATGGGAGTCTTTTGGAAGACCTAAAATCAACACCTTCTGTTAGTTTTAAGTATGATAATCATTTTAAACTATCAACTTAAAAAAAGTGCATTGAAATTTGATAACGTCGCAAGTATGTATTTATCTAAGTGAGTTTTTGAGTTAAGTTATATATGTCACCGTGAGCTTGCAAAGGCCGTTGGATTGTAATCTAACTAGCGATATTGTAAACTGTCGACAGATTACAATTTAACGCATTATTTTTCGGTAGATTGTAATCTGTTAGGTATATTAATACAATATAACATAAGTGGCCGCAGGCCGGGCACTACCTGATCATTTATGTCGAACCCTAACCTAACCTAACCTACAAGAAAACGTAGATACAATGAATATTTAAAAAATTTACACTCGGAACATTGAACGGTTCACAATCCGTCGACAGTTTACAATATCGCTAGTTGGATTATAATCTAACGGTTTTTGCAATCTTACGGTGACATATAATATAAAGTTGCTGATTTAATTAAGTTGTCATCACCCCTATTGAATTATTTGCATTATTTTGAACAAAATTTAAAAAAAAAAACAAATTGGTCAGTCACAAAAAAAAAAAATTCTACCAAGTGGCAGTGGTGTGCAGTAGGGCTTCCAATTCTAGATACCGAAATTGATAACACTATAATCAAGTTACTATTGCATATTTTTCTTGGTACATGCCACTGTTTTATTTGGCTAAGTTTATAACTTATTATTGCACATAAGCTCAAAAAGAGCGCCTATATTGCTTACTAGCTTTGTAATATGTACTCACAATACATTGAACTAAACTCGCCGGCATATTTAGCGGAACATAAAAAAAAAAGGTCCATAATTAAAAAAATATGGTTTTATTTTAAAATCTACTTACTACACTTCTTTTGTTATTTAAAGTTTCATTTGTTTTACTTAAAATGAGATCACATTAAGAACAGATTTTGCGAGTAAAGGCTATTTGTGAAAAATGGTACATTTTTGAACTTTTCATGTAACCGGGAAAAGTGAAATTTAATATTAAAATATCAATAATTAAATTAGAAAAATGGTGATTAATATCGCGTATTTCCTCCACGTGCTCCTATTAAAGTTTCTACCCGTTGCCGTCTAGGCATACTGAGAATGATGTTATCGATGGTCTCCTGGGATAGTCTCCGCCATTCCTCAACTACGGCGATTCGCAGTTCACCCACGTTGGCAGGAACTGGAATTCTGGACTTAACTTTTCTTTTCAGCAAGTCCCAAACGTTGCTCTATTGAGTTCATATCCGGTGAACTCGCCGGCCACTCCATAACAGTGATATTCATATTATCATTAAGATAAGCTTGAGTTACCCGAGCGGTATGCGGCCGAGCATTATCCTGCATAAAAACAAAATCGTCACCGATATATGGGGCAAACGGCACGACATTTTCTTCTAAAACTTCTCAGATATAGCGGTCTGCAGTCAGACTCCCTCTGTCAATCACTACCAAGTCTGTGCGAGCTCCCAAACAAATGCCCGCCCAAACCATTATTGATCCACCACCGTATGCAACTGTAGTTTCAAAATTTATCTGAATGTATCGTTCTCCTTTGCGTCTGTATATTCTTTGCCTGCCGTCAATTTGATTTAAGAGAATTCTGCACTCATCACTAAACAATACCTTACTCCATTGGTCCGCGTTCCAAAGTCGATGTTCCTGAGCAAAAGTTAACCTGTTTCTACGATGATTTACCTCGAGCCTTGGAGCCTTGGCGGGCACAAATGAACCCAAACCAGCTTCTTCGAGCCTTCTTCGTACCGTACGCTCACTTACGGTTACACCCCGCACTGCTTCTAACTCATGTCGGGCTTGGACGGCCGTCAAACGGGGGTTCCTACGTACACGAAGCCGAATGAAACGATCATCCCTAATCGAAGTGCGTCTTTTTCTGCCTTGTCTTCTCACATAAGTACCGGTCTCCCTGAACCGTTGGATACTGCGATGGATCGTTGAAACTGGTCGACGAAGATCTCTGGATATCACTCTGTAGGTTTGACCATTTCTTCGCATTTCGAGTGCCCTTGGCAATCTCCGTTGGGGCTAAGTCAGGCATAATTCAGTCATCAACTCCCGAAAGATACGCGATTAAAAAAAATTAACAAAAACCAGTATTCCAATGAAATTTTAAATCAAACTCAGAAGGAAGAAATACTCGAAGTTCGCTCCAGATAAGGTGTATTTGAATAAAATTAAAAAAATTGCATAAAATGTGATGTTCAGTTGTTTTCTTAATTTGAAAATATTTCTTTTTAAATTAAATGACGTATAAACCAGCCAGCAACCTTATATGATACTGATATCAAACCTTTTTTTTATGTTCCGCTAAATATGCCGGCGAGTGTATAATGGCTTAAATTACAATCTTCGACAGTAAAACCACTCATTATCAGCAAAAGCGCCCTTTTCGAGTTAGTGTAGTGAAAAATCTTTTTTATGGAAAAACTGTTTATTATGATGCCGTTTCCTTCAGAAAATACTAGCAGTAGTCTATAACAAAATCTACAATATTTTTCCTTTTGAGAAATTTTTCCAGTTGAATCCCGAAGTTCGAATACCGGTATTGTAATAAACCGGTATTTGAAAGCCCTAGTACAGATATACCTGAATGAAAATTCTTATAATATTTTATTATTCCACTTTTGAAGTGAAAACTTCTTTAGGCGCGTTTGATCACTTTTTGGTAGGGGGTAAAAATGTAGATTCGCGTGACCGACATGCTCACGAACGTATAAATATACTACATTCGAAATTAAACTTAGTGTCAAGGTTTATATTTTAATAATTTTAATTAAAATTTAAAAAAAAGTTTTCACTTCTATCGGCAGTCAATATGACTGCAATTCTGTAAATTTTCTGAATGAAAAAACAATAAACAAAAAAAAATGGAATAAATTCAGATTTCTTTAAGGAGTAATTTTATCAGTGAGCTGTCACGGCGATCTCCTCGCTCACCTGCTTCATGAGCGCGGCGAACTCGGCGCGGTGTGGGTCGGGCGGGTCGAGCGGGTCGGGCGGGTCGGGCGGGTCGGGCTCCGCGTCCAGCGGCAGCGTCTCGTCGAACTCGGCGAGGTCGCGGTGCGCCTCGGCGCGCGCCGCCGCCGCCGCCGCCGCGTCCGCCTCGTCCTCGGCGGCGGCGAGCGCGCTCTCGGGCGCGGCGGCGGCGCGCGCGAACAGCTCCGCGACGGAGGCGGTGGTGAAGCGGCCGTCCTCGATGGCGCGCACGCCGAGCGCGCGCTTCTGCTCCGCCTTGCGCAGGATGTTCTCCTCGACGGTGGCGGCGGTGACGAGCCGGAACACGTGCACGTCGCGCGTCTGCCCGATGCGGTGGCAGCGGTCCTGCGCCTGCGCGTCCATGGTGGGGTTCCAGTCCGAGTCGTAGAACACGACGCAGTCGGCGCCCGTCAGGTTGAGCCCCACGCCGCCGCTGCGCGTCGACAGGATGAACGCGAACACGCGCCGGTCCGCGTTGAAGCGCTCCACCAGCGGCTGGCGCGCCTCCACGCGCGTGCCGCCGTCCAGCCGCAGGTACGCGTGCCCGTGCAGGCCGAGGAACGCCTCGAGCACGTCCAGCACGCGCGTCATCTGCGTGAAGATGAGCACGCGGTGGCCGCCCGCCTTCAGCCGGCGCAGCAGCGCGGCCAGCGTCTGCAGCTTGCCGCAGTCCCACTGCAGCAGGCGCGGGTGCGGGAACGCGACCGCCTGGCGCGCCGCCGCCGCGTGCAGCAGCGCCAGCGCCGCGCGCGCGCCGCCCGCCGCCGCCGCCTCGGCCGCCGCCGCGCGCCGCCGCCAGTCGCGCGCGCCCGCGCCGCCGCCCGCCGCCAGCGCCGCCGCGCCCGCGCGGCACGCGCTCCAGCACACCGTGAACCTGCGCGCGGCACACCGACGTTCTCAAAAGGCTCTAATGTACTTCTTATTGAATAAAATATGATCAAAATATTTTTTTTACTATCTTGAAATTCTTATTATGAAATTAAGAATGATGGCTTAGTGAAAATGAATATTAACGAATATCTCTGATGTCAACAACTATAACACTGATTCCATACCAAAGCGATGCTATAAAACATTATTTTTACCAATAAACTACTGTTAGACGGAAATTCACAAGGGATTGCATATGGTATCACTTCTATGGTTTTGTATTGTGGCAACACTGGTCTGGGACGCTATTCATGATTGTCTATTAGTGGCCACTGTATTTGTGATATAAAATAAGCAATAAATATTAATGAGGTGAATAACCAGTGTTTGGATTTAATATTTCAGAACCGGGATAAAGAACTACACGCGCTAACTAATTATTAATTATTCGGTCTTTCCTGAAAGTGGCTTTTAAGCCGTGTATAAATTTGTCAAAAGTACCTATGACGCAATATATAATGTGAAACAGAAAAGCTGTAAATAATTGATAAATATCGTCAAAGTCGAGAAGAATCGTACGAGGATCGTGAGGATCGTGCCAATTGGATAAATGAATACAAAAACTCGTATTGTGAAATAATATTATGGTCGTAAGTGCATAATATACGAGTTCAAGTAGGTACCTATCAAAGACCAACGACGCGTACTTGCATGTTCGGAATTGCAATGGGAAAGCTCAAAGCTTATAGAAGGATGTACCATGGAATGGAAAAGTGGCATGGAAAACTTAAATAGATGTATCCATGGAATAGTAGGTATTACCAAAGGTCAATGAGGTATGAGGTTTTACTTATTAGTTATTACACTAATTCAATCAGGACGCTATAGGTGGGTATATCAATTCCATTCAGCATGGAAAGTAAGTAGGGACTAAGGAGATACCTAGTTGTATTGTGTGTAGGTACATGGAGTTAGTGAGTCAATTAAAATATGTAATTGAGGTAGGTATATTACTCCAGTCATAAAGATACCTACTAGAGTCTAGACAATCATAACAATTAAATATTGGTTAGTCTGGTGTGCTATTAAGTCTAAAGGTAGCTATGTTAGCTATGTAATAGATCTAAACAGGATGTACAGCTACGAAATAATCATAAGAACCTCAATCTTATCTTGCTTTGTCTGTTAACTATTAAAGTCTAAAGAGAACTTGGTAAATAGATATATACCTACAGCTTCTAGAGATAAGTAAGTGCCTACAGGTTGTACTTACTTACATAAAAGTACATAACTAAGTGATATGTGAAAAATCATAGTCAATTATACTGGTAGGTAATTGGTAGTAGGTGAGCTACCTATGAGATATTCAAAGAGTTAAGGCTGCAATCAGTTGGGATGGTAGTTTGTCAACTACATAACATGGCATAAGTAATAAGTAACTTATTGAAGAGGTGTTTACTAATTTATAGTAAAATGAGAGTGAATATTCAATTTATACTGTGATTTATTAGAATGGATCATATAAATCAAATAACATTGCAATTTTATTAAATGAACAAAGGTTAAGAGTAACTGTAATGTAATACATTCCATTAAAGCAAGTATAACCTGATAAAGCTCCTTACAAGTGAAAGTTGCATTTGTAGAGGGAACGGATACTCAGTTAAAATGGCAGGTAACAGTATAGCTGTCTAGTTTTTATGATATCAGAGATAAATATGTTTGAAGGGTTACAACAACTATATAACTGAGTAAGTACATTATAAAAGATTGGGTGGCATAGATACATTTGCTCAGATGTATAATGTTTAGTAAAATGTGAATTGAAATAAAGCAAATAATAAAATTGAAGCATATCAAGTCTGCCTGGATTATAAGTTGGTTAGCCGATCTGGGTGTCGATTATGATGATGTCGAGATGTTGGGGTTCATCTAGACCCGGGTCGACTAAAGTTATTACTTAATCAGTCTGTTTTCTGTCAAGTGATTCACAGTTGCTGTTTGGAGCGGTGTGCTTATTTGCCTGATAGAGCACATGAGCATAAATGGACCTGCGTTTGACTTCTCATTATGCAGAGACACTGAAGGAAGAGAGAGATATCAGTGATTGTGCTCACAGCTGGGGTAGCATGGTGCTATGTACTGGCTAATGCCTGTTAAGATAGCCAAGGTGTTGAAGAGATAAAAATATTATTTTTAATTTTGCCAGGTGTAATTAATAAATTAATTCTTGATTTTTAGTGTGGTCTTACTCTATGACCAAAAGGTAGTGGCATATAATGCTGGTTGCCTAGCCTGCACCATGAATAATAAAGGTATGGATAATGTCTATGAAAATGGAAGACGGAATTATTATTAACATATGGAACAAGTCGGGGTTGCATATCTTGTCATATAAGCAAATAAATGCAAAAGGAACTAAGTGGTAATTTTGGTAAATTCCAATTTAATTGCAATGGAAGAGGACTCTTTAGTCAAAAGAATAAGTTGCAAAAAAACAAAAGGAAACATAAAGGAGGATGTGCATTGTTGCAAAAGGGAAAATTATCATTCTGTTTAGAGGGAAAATCAAAGGAGAATGTCAATTTTGTAAAAGGCTATGGTACCTTATAATGCAAGGAGATTTTTTATAGTCATCTTATATGGTGCAAGGAGTTTCAAGAATGATGCAAAGTTTAAGATTTAACTTTTATAGTTAAAGAGTCAAAGGCGAAAAATATTTATCCAAAGTTGGTACTTACACATTACACTTGGTGAACGTCAAGTATACAAAGTATAAGACGTGATGGTGATAATTTACAACGGTATCTAAAACTGAAGCTACGAGGGTTCCAAACGCGCCCTGGTCTGAGAAGAGTTGAAGAAGGCCTGAGGCCAACTGTTGCAGAGTATGTGAATTTAGTAATGTTACTCTGGAATTGGATAAAAATAAAATAAACAGGAAGTTGGGGTGGAATGGTATTAGTGAATCCGATGACCAGTAATGATTAATATTGCAAATATTTTTATATGGTTAAGGTGAACAGGTTGGATTACAGTATGAGAACACAACAGTCTTTTGGGAGTGACACATTTTTGGTATGTTTGTGATTTTTGTTAAGATAAAAACAACATAGAATTGAATATGCTTTCGGGGCCATAGGTCAGTTTCAGGAAAATACCTAAAGGTGGAGTATTCTTATTGTAAAAGTCACATGCCTTCGGGGCTTCGCCGTATTTTACACCACATGTCTAATGAGTTATATTATGTGTTACAGACTTAGAGCACATGCCTGCGGGGCTACGACACACCTTGCCCTCGGGGCTAACGAACTTTGCCTTCGGGGCTAACGCACCTTGCCCTCGGGGCTAACGAACTTTGCCTTCGGGGCTAACGCACCTTGCCCTCGGGGCTAATGAACTTTGCCTTCGGGGCTAACGCACCTTGCCCTCGGGGCTAACGAACTTTGCCTTCGGGGCTAACGCACCTTGCCCTCGGGGCTAACGAACTTTGCCTTCGGGGCTAACGAACTTTGCCTTCGGGGCTAACGAACTTTGCCTTCGGGGCTAACGAACTTTGCCCTCGGGGCTGACGCACCTTGCCTTCGGGGCTAACGCACCTTGCCTTCGGCGGGGGCTAACGCATCACGCCCACAGGGCCGATATTCTTAGCCAACGTGGCTTAGAGACACCTGCCTTGGCTGAGGGATACATTGCCTTTTGTGCTGAGATAAACAACACTTCCGGGCCTGATACAATTTAATTTCAGGTCAAGTTAAAACGCTTCAAGGCTAAGACAAGCTTTGCCCTCGGGGCTGTGAGATTATACCTCTGCAGGACTGAACACAAGCTGCCCTCGGGGCTTAAATGATGTACTTCCAAGTGCGGATATTAGCGCCCCCGGAGCTTTGATGAATGACCTATCGGATTCTGATGAGTAGATGGTGCATCACAAGTAAGTTGCAAGTGGAGCTCATTTACGTTGACCGCATAACTCATGTGGTTATTCCTTGCCCGTGGGGCTCACCGCTCATGTAAGTTAATTCCGTATCTCTTATATTTTACAACATTTGGGAATATATCGCTGGTGTGGAAGACAGGGGCCATGATGCCAGTAGACTTGGAAGGCCTAGCCTGCGGAGCTGCTACGTTTCGATTTCCGGTAGCGAGAGTTGCAAAATAACGCAAGGCTTAGGTATATTGCCCGCGGGGCTAGTCAGGCTTATCGAATCTATTACTCGCCGTTGGGGGCATGATAGTATGCAAAACAGCTGTTTTTCCGGCGAAAGCGCAGTGATGTTGATACCGTTCAGTGAGTGTCACGGTTAGGTGACAGAAAGTCTTAATAAGTCTGTTAATGCGCCGGCGGTATTCACTGATGATAATTATTGTTTTAAATGAGAGGCACTGAGTGAAAAACAAGTATTATAGCCGCCGCGTAAGTTGAACTATGCACAGAAAAACATTTCTGCGCAGACGACCGTCATTTTGGGTCAAGTTACGGGATACGATTTATATCGGTGTAATGTTTTGATGCCATTTGGGGGTTACTTCGTGATGATTCGTGTGATAGTAAACAATATTTTCATGCAGGTTGAGCGATGTAACATAGTATCGTGTAAAGAGATCTACTTATTGTGTAAAGAGACTCGCTCTATGATGTTCCTTGGGATATTCATTTATGCAAGTAATATGAATACCATAATTAGATTGAGGAGGAACAGCGAAAAGTAAATTACCAAAATATTGAACAACCAAGTACACTTTTACACATTTACATTTTTATTAACATTATATTATATTTATATTGTGATATTATATTTGACCGAGCGAAGCGAAGGTCTCTGAGTCTACTTGAGTGAATTTGCACTTGTCCGTCCTAGGGTTGCCAACCATACTATAATACTATTATTATTGGTATTGTACTGTATTTCGGGTCTGCGTACTATATACTGTTGAAGAAGCACATAGTACGCAAAAATATTCCATAAAATACTATTTTTGTGAAGTGTACTATATTTTTTTATAGCTTAGTCCGAAAAATACTATATTTCGCTTATGAAATGTTAGCAACCCTATCCGTTTGTCTGTCAGAGCCTTATAACTTCTGAATTACTGAACGTAATTACTTCAAATATAAATATAATATGTAAACCGATGGCCTCCCGCCAAATATGGCTTAAAAAGTTATAAAAATCTTTATTTCAGGGGGGCTCTCATAGAAGCGAATACGAAGTAAAATATTTTTTATAGTGTTACATATGGTTGTGGTATATCATTTTAAAGATAATTAGGAATAGAGTCTAAAAATATTTTTGTTTAAATTTTTCCCCTAAAATTGACGAAATGGGGGGCTTTCAAAGTGGTGATTTTCTAACGTCCAAAGTTGACCTCAGAACTCTCAATTTTCTGAAAGGCTAAGACTGAAACTAGATCAATTATTTGAATTATATCCTGTACTAGAACAACAAATACTAAAATTAGATAAATATTATAAGGAAACGAAATTATTTAATTTTTAATGAGATTTAGTATTTTTAACAGAACCTCACAATGGTGTCAATAGATGGCGCTAATGTTACGAGATAAATATTATATGGAAACGAAATTGTTTAATTTTTAATGGGCTTCAGCATTCAGTCAGTTTAACAGAACTTCACAATTATGTCAATAGATGGGGCTCTGTAAAAGTTTATTCGTTTTATGGATACCGCGAGGTCTCAGTTCGGGGCGAACTACTAGTATATTAATATATGTTTTCACCACAGTATCATGACTGCACAAATCAAAATGATATTAGTTGCCAAGCAGATGCCAAGGTATGATGTATTGAATAGTAACAACATTTGAGCTTGGGTTTACGAAACGTCGAAGTTTGGCAAAAGCTGATGAAGGCGGTATCTGAGTTGAGTTGCCTGTTGTGTTATGTTAAAACGAACGATACAATGACGGGCCAAAGTAGGTATAACGTTAATTATTAATATACGCGTTAGGAGGAATTCCTCCAGAGATAATATGGTGGTTTTGGCATTCAAACCATTTAAAGTGAAATTAGTAACAAAGGGGATTGCTCAAATGATTGAGCTTGCGCAAAGTATACGAAATAGTCTGCATTATTGAGGAAGCTCAGGTCTTCAGGTTTTATTGAGTTTTTAACCAATTGTCACCGATTGTCAGTTATAAGTTCCTGGAGTGAGTTGGAAAATTAGCTAGCCTGGCTGGGGCTTACGGAATGTAAGGTCATTAATTATTCCATGTATTAGGAGTGAAGGTATAACCGGATTAAATTAATGAGTAATAATAATCATTCTGGAAAGTAACAAAGTGAACATGAGTAGGTACATAGTATACTCATACTCATAGGAAAATTAATTATAGGTGTATAATAATACCATTATACGATAAGAATCTTATTATCATTTGATCAAATGATTGTGTTCTAACATCATGAGAATATTGAAATGGTTAAGAATTACCCTTATAGAATTGAAACTTTGGGTTAAGAGTAAGAAAATGTATGATTCTATAGATCAGACTAAGTTAAAGTTAGTTTTTCATTTATCATTAATTAATACCTAAAGATTAAATGTCATTGAGTTGCATTATATGAACCAAAATGAGTAAGGGAAAAATTATTACTTATATTATGCACTTGGGTAATTAACGAAAAACTGTGTGATGCTGGAGAGCTACTTCCGAATAAGTGAATGTTTACAAATTGTACATGTTTAGGAAGCTTGTTGGTTGTGAAATATGGCCATTCAATTGCTTCAGTATCTTGCTGCACGTACTTTAATCAGAGTTAACTTATCTGGAATAATATGATGAGCTGTGTCATCGGTGTTAAATCCATATTTACTTATTAAGTGCTGTCTTGTAATAATAAAAAAAAAAGGGGATGAAGACTGATGCTCTTGTAACCTAAAATATAATCTGGCTATCTGGAATCAACTTGGCTAAGGGTTATGATGCCAGTGCTTTAATATTGAAGTCTTAGGCGTTAGAGATCAACGTGAATACTGCTAATGGACGAGTAGCATCAGTAGTCATCGTGAGTTTAGATGAGGGCTCAAATTATGTACACTTCGAGGTCAAAGTGTAGAGGCAGCGAGGCCGAACTGTTAGACGGAAATTCACAAGGGATTGCATATGGTATCACTTCTATGGTTTTGTAATGTGGCAACACTGGTCTGGGACGCTATTCATGATTGTCTATTAGTGGCCACTGTATTTGTGATATAAAATAAGCAATAAATATTAATGAGGTGAATAACCAGTGTTTGGATTTAATACTACCAATCACTCCTAATTGACAAGCTCCAAATTCTAGTTTCTGAAAATTTGTTCGTACTTGATGTTTTCACGTAAACTTGGTGGCAGATTCGCGCGTCGTTATTATATTTCACATGATTCGCGCATGCGCGTTGTCTATGGCGCGGTTTAATGAATTATGACGTCATACTTACTTAAAATTTTTATTGTTCCGACAAAAGTTATATTCAAGGGGAAAATGTGAATTAAAGTGAATGTGAGTGAGTGATTTTTAATCGTTGGAACTTATTAATTTTCCGCGATAAAAAGTATAGGTGTTATTCCAGACTATAACCTATTGGGCTTGTCACACTACACTTTTCGAGGACCCTGTGGCAAGGGTTGGTGTGGCCGCTAGTTTTGGCGTCGCTATTAATCCCCTATTACACCGCACTTCCTCAGGGACCCTTCCCTTGAATCAGTGTAGTGTAATAAGCCACAAGGTGGAAGGGTCCCTGTTCAGGGAGATCGGGTGGTCCCGATCTGCCTAGCTGCCTTTACGCCCTGCAGTCAGGGTAATGTAATAACCTTCAGGGCGGTTAAGGAGCTCAGTCGTCAGACGACCAGCGTACTGTTCAGTAGTTGTGACTTGTGTTTCTCCGGCTCGCGGGAACATTTTGACAATATTATGTCGTGTCCATAGGAAAAAGAAATTTTGACGAATGTGATTGAGATGTACAAAGACATGCCTCATCTATGGAAAAAAGAACATACAGATTACATGAATAAAGATATAAGAGCTGAGGGATTTCGTATTTTACTAGCTGATGCCCGCGACTTCGTGCGCGTGGAATGAAGTTTTTTGGTTCCCGCGGGAACTCTTTAGTTTTCAAGGATAAAAGTGATGAAATGTATATTTTATGTAGGACTAGCTGATGCGCGCGACTTCGTCCGCGTGGTAGAGGTGTCAAATAATGAATATAGCCGTTAAATATATTTAATACTAGCTGATGCCCGCGACTTCGTCCGCGTGGATTGACGTGTGTTATTCCAGACTATAATCTGATGTTTGACAGTTACCAAATCCATGAACATTTTATTTGGGAAAATCAAGGGAAAATGTTTTTTCTTTTATTTTATTCTTAACCGACTTCCAAAAAAGGAGGAGGTTCTCAATTCGGCGCGTATATATTTTTTTAATGTATGTTACCGCATATCTCCGTGGTTTCCAAACCATTTCGAATTTTTTTTTTCAGTGGTTAGAGGAAGCTCTCGAGATGGTCCCATAAAAAAATCTGAATCTGAATCCTCAATGGGGATTAAAACTACACTAAAAAGTTAAAAATAAAAATTCTTTCCAAAAAACCGACTTCCAAAGCCACTGTAAAGTGAAAATAATTATGATTTCTACACACACATGTTGAAGTCGGGCAGTATAACAAAGATAGGCAAAGTTGACGCGTCAGAACCGCCCGACTTCAACATAGTGTGTAGAAATCAAAATTATTTTTTTACTTTACAGTGGCTTTGGAAGTCGGTTTTTTGGAAAGATTTTTTTCGTCAATTGTCCAATGTTTTTAATAGTTATTCTGCTTTTCGGTAGTACGGCAACAAATACAACAAATCAAAAAACCATGAAAATCGGTCGATAGCATGGGTGCCTAGTGAAGAATAATAATTAACATAAAGATACACGTACAACTCTCTTGACGTTCTCGTTCAGACTGAGCTAGGGCCCGATAGTCAGTGCAGTGTAATAGCGACGCCAAAACTAGCGGCCACGCCTACCCTTTCTTCAGGGCCCTGTGAAAAGTGCAGTGTAAAGGGGTTTTACACTGCACGTAATATCGGGCCCTCACTCAGTATGAACGAGAACCTAGATGGCACCACTTGTACTCTGGCGGTAACGCGAGCCAGAGTACAAGTGGTGCTATCGAGGTGGCACTATGGAGGGTAGATTACACTACCTTCCATAGGTGGCACAAAGTAAACTAAAATAACGTCAAAATGCTTGCGCGAGCCGGAGAAACAACTAATCTCTACGCTTGTCGTGCGAAGACTGAGCTCCCTAACCACCCTACGTGTTATTACATTGCCCGGTCGGCAGAGCGCGGCAGACAGGGACAACCCGATGTCCGTAATCAGGGACCCTTACTCCCTAATTCTTTTTACACTACTCTAATTCTGGGTAATATTATAAGAGATAGCTGCACTTTTTGTAACCATCCCCAGAAAAGCTGATTCAGTAATAGCTGATTCAGTAACAGCTGGGTCACATCACGTTGATTGCTATTAAAAATTATGAAGGCGTAAGAATTTATTTAACAGCAATCAACGTGACGATATAATAATTGCTAATATTTTTTTACAATACGTATGCTCATAACGTCATTGATATCTAGTGAAAGGCCCGATGTATAGCGTCAGTTCTTATACTGTTTATATAGGTATTGCGTATACTTTAATACTGTACAAGAATCAGCTTTTTTAATTATGGTTCATTTTTGGTAACGATAACACGTCTTTGACCGGCCATATCAAGTGAATTATGGTTCATTTTTGGTAACGATAACACGTCTTTGACCGGCCATATCTAGTGAAAGGCCCATCAGCATGCGGTCAGACTTTCACTATCATTATCAGTGGAGAGTGTAGTACCCAGCTATTACTGAATCAGCTTTTCTGGGGATGGTTACAAAAAGTGCAGATATCTCGTAGTCTATAAGGGTCCCTTGAAAAAGTGTAGTGTAATAGGAATAGGTCCATATCTCTGTGCCAAATTTCATCCAGATCCTTCAAGTCGTTCTGGCGTGATTGAGTAACAAATATCCGTCCATCCAAAGTTTCGCATTTATAATATTAGCATAGGTCGAGTCGGGCGCGTGGTGTCCCGTGTCGGGTCAGTAGTCAGTACGGCCGGTACTCGCCTCTCTATGACGGGGAGCATCTCGCGGCACAGGTCGGCCAGGTCGCGCGGCGGCACCAGCGGCGCGCCCACGCTCAGCGCGGCGCGCAGGTCCGCGCCCCACAGCGGCAGGCGCCAGCAGCGCCGCTCGTTGAGCGCCGCCGCGCGCCGCAGGCAGTGCCGCCGGTGCGCCGCCAGCCGGCCGGCGGGCGGCGGCGGCGCGGCGGGCGCGCGCGCGGCGGCGGCGGCGCGGCGCGCGGGCGGCGCGGCGGGCGGCGGCGCGGCGGCGGGCGGCAGCGCGGGCGGCGCGCGCGGCACGAGGCGCAGGTGCAGGCGCAGGCGCGCGGGCGGCGGGCGCGGCGGCGCGGCGGGCGGCGCGTCGGGCAGCTCCTCGACGAGGCGGCGCGGCGGCGCCAGGTGGCGCGCGCGGTGCGCGGCGAAGGCCTCGGCGCCGGCCGCCTCGAGCGAGGCGAGGTCGCCGCCGAGGCGCGCGGCGGCGGCGGCGCGCGCGGCCACGGCGGGCAGCAGCGCGCGCGCGGGCACGGCCAGCGCCAGCGGCGGCAGCTGCAGCGGCGAGCGCACGGGGCGCGGCTCGAACAGGTCGGGGTGGTTGCACACCTTGCGCAGCTGCATCAGCACGTTGATGACGCTCAGCAGGTTGCCGGACGCGAGGCTCTCGCGCGTGCGCGCGCGCGCCATGAAGTCGTCGTAGAGCGCGCGCTGGCGCTTGGCGAGGCGGCACATGAGCACGTGCTCGTGCTTGCGCGGCAGCTGGCGCTCCACGTCGGCCTTGAGGCGGCGCAGCAGGAAGGGGCGCAGCACGCCGTGCAGGCGGCGCAGCAGCGCGTCGTCGCCGGCGGGCGCGAGCGCGGCCACGGGCGCGAACCAGTCGCGGAACTCGGCGCTGGACGCGAACACGTCGGGCATGAGGAAGTGCAGCAGCGACCACAGCTCGAGCAGCGAGTTCTGCAGCGGCGTGCCGGTGAGCAGCAGCCGGCGCTCGGCCGCGAAGCCGAGCAGCAGCCGCCAGCGCTGCGACTTGAAGTTCTTGATGTTCTGCGCCTCGTCCAGCACGAGGTAGCGCCAGCGCTTGCGGCGGAAGCTCTGGTGGTCCTGCACGACCAGCTTGTACGAGGTGATGCACACGTGGAACGCGTTGGGCTTGGTCCAGCCGACGCGCTTCAGCTTGCGCTCCTTGATGCTGCCGTAGTAGGTGAGCACCTTGAACGCGGGGCACCACTTCTTGAACTCGATCTCCCAGTTGAGCAGCACGCTGGTGGGCGCCACCACCAGGTGCGGCCCCCAGTCGCGCCGCTCGGCCGCCAGGTGCGCCAGCAGCGCGATGGTCTGGATGGTCTTGCCGAGCCCCATCTCGTCGGCGAGGATGCCGTTGAGGCGGCGCGCGTGCATGGTGGCGAGCCAGTGCAGGCCCACGTGCTGGTACTCGCGCAGCGCGCCGCGCAGCAGCCGCGGCACCGGCGTGCCCACCTCCGTGTCCGACAGCGTCGTGCCCGTGGGCTGCAGCGACGCCGCCAGCGACGCCGCCGCCTCCACGCGCGCCTCCTCCTCGCCCGCCGCCGGCGAGCCCACCAGCGCGTCGAGCGACGCGTCCGACGAGGCGTCGCCGGAGGCGGACGAGGCGGACGAGGCGGACGAGGCGGACGGCTCGTCGTCGTCGGAGGCGGGCGGCGAGTGCGCGGGCACGTAGCCGGGCGGCAGCAGGTCGCCGAGCGCGAGGCGCGACTCGCGGCGCAGCGCCTCCAGCTCGTCGCGCTGCTCGGCCGCGTCCAGGCCCGCCTCGCGCTCGGCCGCCGCGATGGTCTCCTCGTCGTCGTCCGAGTCGCCGCGCGGCTGGAACTCGTCGTCGGCGGGCGGCGCGGCGGCGGCGGCGGCGGCGGCGGCGGGCGCCAGGTTGGCGGCGAGCTGGCGCGAGTAGCGCTCGGTGCGGTCCACGATGTAGCTGAGCTGCTCGTCTAGCGCCTCCTTGCGCGCGCGCTCCACGCGCCGCACGCGCTTCCACTCCACGAGCTGCACACACACGCACAGAACGTGACCGACGATCGCCCATCCGACCCCAACGAAACTAACCGATCCCAACAAAACAATTACCTTTTCCACATTGGACCAAAACATTCGGATCTCCTTGGCAGCAAAGGCGGCTATCTTTTTCAGCTGCAACTCCTGAGCCTTCTCCGCCTTCTGCGCGGCGGCCGCTTTGTCTTGGAAATACTTCTGCACGGCGCGCGCGCACTACGATCAGAAGCGGCAACGGTTATCGCGCGTGTCGTTGTGTCTTGTGTGGTATTCTCCCAATTCTTCCAATTATTTATTTTACTTTTGGCAGCTCGAGTCAATGATGTTCTAATGCGTAACTGATTCGATTTTTAATAACAATCGACTTCCTTTATGAATAAGTTTTAATCAATTTGACACATTGATATTTATGACGAAGTATATTAATGTATGCGTAAATGATTTATGCAAAACAGTACAGTAAAGAGAGAGAGAGAGAGAGAGAGAGAGAGAGAGAGAGAGAGAGAGAGAGAGAGATTGCATTGCAGCTTTGTGACTATTCTGAAAAGGAAATTCATACCGGTACTTAATTATTAGATGAGTGTACGTGTTACGCAATATCGAATAAAAGGGAAGCTGCTGCACTATTGTAAATAAAATGTGTGCGTGTACTAGCGTACACTCGTAAGAAGTGAAACTTCTTTATGACGTTATTTTTCAAAAAATAATTTACTATTATATGCAACTTTACAGAAATTGGTTAAATAATTACACCTAAGTATTACAAAAAGAGATGTAATTACCCCGATAAAGAAGTTTCACTTCAAAAAGATGGCGCGTAACGGAAATATGTGACGCGTAACGAAAAAATGTTACACTAAATTTTTTTCCAACCCCGATAAAGAAGTTTCACTTCAAAAAACTATCTGCATCTATGAAGTATTGCCTTTTTTATCGATGGTTGCCTGTCAATAATTATGAAACTTCATAGGCGTGCTTATGTCAAAAGTAGAATAATTGGTTGGCCAGTATAGTGTAGTGCGCGGTACACACCTTCTTGGCGGCCTGCTTCTTCCACTTGCGCTCGTGCGCGAAATCCTGCGCCAGCCACGCCATCTCCTCCAGCAGGTAGTCCCAGTGCGACTTGGCGCGCGGCGGCTCCAGCACGCGCGGCAGCCGCCGCTCCGCCCACAGCCCCGCGCGCGCCAGCTCGCCCACGCGCGCCGCCACGTACGCCTCCTGCTTGGCCTTCTCCGCCATCTCGTCGGCGGCGGCGGCGGGCGCGGCGGGCGGCGGCGGCGCGGGCGGCGGCGGCGCGGGCGGCGGCGGCGCGGGCGGCGGCGGCGCGGGCAGGCGCGCCTCGACGAAGGCGGCGAGGCGCGGCGCGGGCGGCCGCTTGCGCCACGCCGCGTAGTCCATCATGTTGCCGCCCGCCTGCAGGAAGTACAGCTCGCTCAGTTGCTCCGTGAACCTGTAACCGAGCGCGGCGCTACAGCGGCGTCGGCGGGCGCGGCGGCGCGCGGGCGGCGGCGCGGCGGCGCGGCGGCGCACTCACCTGTCGCGCAGCGTCCTCAGCCGCAGCAGCTTGTGCTCGAGCACGCGGCGGCGCAGCGCGGGCGCGTCGCCCGGCGCGGCCGCGAGCAGCTTGGCGCGCTTGCGCGGCGGCCCGTCGGCGCGCTCCGGCGCGGCGCCGAGCGCGTCATCCGCGCTGGCGCCCCCGCGCTCCACGCCCTGTCCGACACAAAATTATTGGCTAACATCATACTAATATTATAAATGCGAAAGTGTGTTTGTTTGTTAGTTTATTGGTTTGTCCTTGAATCACGCCGCAACGGAACAACAACGGTTCGACGTCATTTTTGGCTTGGGTATAGTTGAGGACCTGGAGAGAGGTTACTTTTTACTCCGGAAAATTCAAGAGTTCCCGCAGGAATTAAAAAACTTACTTAGTAATCTATATATATAAAGGTAAATACCACTCACTGACTGTTCTCAGGAACTTAAGCATACAAACTTGAAATTTGGTATGTAGATTTTTTTATAGTGTAGACATCAGCTAAGAAACAGTTTTCGGAAGATTCACCCCTAAGAGGATGAAATGGGGGTTGGAAGTTTGTATGAAAGTTCTATGATTTTGAATTTTAGACATGAAAAGCATTTGGGTAAAAATTCTGCCCATAAATAATAGATAGGCTTTTTACACTGGGAAAATTTCATATTTTGGAAGGTAGGTTCCTTCTACGGCTTAAGCTGATGCCTTAGTCTTGATGATGAGGCTTAGGCTAAGAAACGGTTTCGAGAAAATACATCCCAAAGGGGGCGAAATGTGCATTGGAAGAGTGTTTGAAAGTCCTGTGTACATGGTACAGGCCATTTTAGATTTTTTCGCGGCAAAATTTATAGCATCTTGAAAACACTGCAGTTTTATATATATGAGTACATTAAAAAACACAACTCTCCCGCCCGCTCCGTTGGTGGCTCCCCCTCCCCCGCCTTGAAAAATGTGCCATTTTTCAGATTTACTAGATTTTCAAGAAAACTACACAAGCTAGAACAAAACTGTCAAAAAAAACATTGTTCTTCAATAAATTACCTACAAATAAGTTCATAACATTTATTGTGATAGGAGTTAAGGCAAAAACTGTCAGAAGTCAAAATGAACACCATTTAATCTATATATATAAAATACAAAGTCCTGACTGACTGACTGACTGACTTGACTGACTTATATATCAACGCACAGCCTAAACCGCTGGTCCTACAGACATAAAATTTGGAGAGTGTGTTCTTTGTGAAGACTAGGTATCCACTAAGAAAGGGTTTTTCGAAATTCCATCCCCAAAGGAGTAAAATAGGGGTTGAAAGTATGTATGAAAGTCCGTCGTTTTTCAAGTTATAGCCATGAAACTTGGTATATGAGCTGCGGGTTGAAAATGAAGAAATATGTGTTTCACAGATTTTCTAAATTCTACCCCCAAAGGTGTGAAATAGGGGATGAAAGTTGGTATGAAAGGCCTTCTTTTCTCAAGATATTTTTCAAGTTATATCAATGAAACTTGGTATTTTGGCTTTCGTTAAAAAATTAAAAAGTATTTTCTGTCACAGTTTTTCAAAATTTTACCCCTAAAGGGGTAAAATAGGGGTTGAAAGTTTGTATGAAAGTCCTTCATTTCTCAAGTTATAGCCATGAAAGTTGGTATTTGGGCTTCTGGTTTAAAATAAAAAATACGTGTTTCAGTTTTTGAAAATTTTATCCTCAAGGAGGTTAAATAGAGAGTTTGTCTTTCAATCACGCCTCAACAGAGCAATAGTTGGACGTGATTTTGTGCATGGGTATAGATGAGGACCTGGAGAGTGACATATTTATTTTATCCCGGAAAATTAAGGAGTGCCTGTGGGAATAAAAAAATTTGAGTCACGCGAACGAAGTCGCGGGCGTCCGCTAGTCACCTATAAAAAAATATTTAGTTCATAAAGATAGGACTAATAATTTCGCCTAAATGTATATCGGGAGAGTTGTGTTTTTAATGTACTCACTCATAGGTATAAAACTGCAGGTTTCAAGATCTTATAAATTATGCTGTTTTGCCCGCACATTGGAATCCAGAATGAATGGACTAGTAATAGATATCACCAAACAGATACTGCAGAGAACTAGATGCTGTGATGTAGTATGTAGACCCATGGCACTTGCCACGTTTATATTCGAATGCACCATAATTTAGAACACAGTGTTATTAAAGCACGACAAGCAGCAACAAGTCTTTTCATTGGGCCTCCCAACATTACATGGCCACCCTGCCAGTCGGTGCGCGCGCGCTTGCCCATGCTGGGCACCAAGATACTGCATCCACATCCATAGAGTGGATTAAATTATTAATTATTGGAGTGGATTAGTTTGAAATTCGTGGAAGAATGAATTCCCAAAGCCCTGGAAATGAAAATATTACCTGGACCTGACAAGAAAAGGAGAAGAAAATATTTTGTCACAGTAATGAATCTACAATTTATATAAATCCTTTTAAAATCAATTCATGGAGTAAATATTATATATCAATTACTGCAGCGACGGCGATCCAGATTTTACATATATCTTTGAGACAAAGACGAGTTTACAGCGGTAACCACCAGTCTTCCTAAGAAAAGAAGTCTTCCTACGAAAAGTGAAAGAAAATTGTGTCTAAAAGTGTTTCCTAATATTGTATTTCCCAAATTGTGTTTTTTTGTGTCAAATATTGAACAGCAAGTGAATATTTTAAATTAGTGAACATTTTAAATGAGAGACTGGTTAATGAACTTCGAAAACCTAGTAAAAAATTTTTATTGGTGTCCAGATCTAAGTACCTAACGATATCATGTTCTATTTTTTATTTCGAATCGACATAATAATTTTTTTTTCATTGTATTGACTGCATAATGTGACCTGACTGATGACTATATTTTTATTTGCATGATACAATTACATGATCTTTTAAATGTGTTTTTTTTCAGCGTGTTTTAATAAAAAATATAAAAGTAAGTATAATAATATAGGAACAACAAGGCAACTTCAAAAACTTGGTTAAGACGTACTCTTGGACCAGTAGCAGTATTTGGGTATGTTATTTTGACTCAATTTTTTTGTTCTGTTCAACTTGTCTGGCAAAAAATGCATTTGGAAGAGAATCTTATTCAAATTCACTACAAGAACTTTGGCTTTGATTTTTTAAATTTCACTGCCAAAATAAATTAATTTCATTTAGTGATTCACATTTTAATTTTCATGTTTAGAATTTACCATATTTCTTATTGAAATCCCCATCAATCAGATTTTGGGCATGGCAACACTGCCACAGAATAGTATCTAGTACTAGGTACAGAAGCTTTACTTCGTAATGGTTTTCAAAGAAATATGTACTCAATCTGATAAACAATATGATTGAATTTAGATCGCGTTCCAGTCGAGCACGTGTTCATTTACATACCTACCAATTTTTTTTGAGGGAATATGGGCCCTAATTCACTGGACTACGGTTCATAATAAGTTATACGTGGTTATACGTATTGAAAGAGCCGCGGACTAGGGTTGCTTACTTCGAGAAACTACTTACGCCATCTAGTAATCGCACAAGCGTTTACTCCTACTTGTGGCGGGCAACGCGCAGCAGGCAGCGCCGAGTACGTTCATGTAGTCTAAGAGCTAGCTGCATAATTGTATATGCTATACGATTATTGCCAAAGATTTAATTTAATGAAGTAATAAAATAAAACACATTTTGTTCATTATACTTAAATAGACAAAAGAGTAATAGATGTTATGTATGTGTAAAAATATCTAGAATTGTTTTTGTTTCAGACGAAAAATAATAATTGTGTATCATTGTTACCTCACTAATAAATTAATTTATTACTTAACTGATCTCTTTTGAAATGATCCTAATTCAATTCAATTCCCAGATGATGGCTTTTAGGTATGCCACAGGGGCACAGGTTGTTTCGCCAGTGTCGAGTATATGGATAAGGCACGAAAGAGACTGTTCGGTGAGCTGAGATGAAGTTGAATTTGAGAGTCTACAGAATAGGTATTACTGTTTTTTTTTTTGATATATGCATATAGGTACATATTATATATTGTTAGTACCTGGAAAGAAACACAAGTTAGTTACAAATAAATATTTACTTGGATTACATATATTTTACAGTTTAATTTTATTACATTGTATATATTTATTTACATAGAAATCTACAATATGGACTGAACACAAACATTAATAGGGATTCAACATTTAAAGGACGGGGGACTTTAGAGGGGAGAACGTCATAGAGAGGATGTAAAAGTTTGGGGCAGTTGAAGAGGATGTGTGAAACAGTGCCTTCATCCAAGCCACATTCACAGACAGAATTGTCCCTTATCCGGAGTTTAGCCAAATGAACAGGTGTGCAAGAGTGACCAAGACGCAAACGGGAGATAGTAGAGGAAATCCAACGATCTGCATATCTATGTAAGGAAAACCAAGGTCGTCTGGGGATGTCAGGTTGGACGGATGCATAAAATTTTCCTTTAGTTTGCTTGGATTCGTTCCAAAATGAATTCCAGGATCTATCCATATATATTTTTGCAAGAGCACATAAGTCCTGAGATGAATTCTGAAAGCGATCCAGAGAACCAGACGTGGTAGCTGTCTTGGCACAAGAATCAGCAGTCTCATTTCCAGGAATTCCAGAATGACCCGGGATCCAAACTAGTAAAATAGATAAGCCCTTTTGATAGCATGTAAACAATGCCTCTCTGATCTTTAGAAGAATGGGAAACCTTGACTTGCTACGAAAAGGGTTTTCCTTAATAGACATTAGGCAGCTTAAGGAGTCGGTCAAGATAACTGTCTGAGGAACATTATGGGAGAGTGCATACAGGATTGCTTCCAAGAGGGCGATGGCCTCTCCTGAAAACACAGAGGACTCAGGGGGTAATTTAAATCTTAAAATTATTTTGAACCTGGGAACCCAGCAGGCAGCACCAACACAACCCTCGGGAGACAATTTAGATGCATCAGTATAAATGAGTTTGATTTGACCAATTTTGACTAATATAGCTTTGAAGTTTGAGATTAGTAAGAAGAGAACCTTTAATTAGACCAAGATCTGTGATGATGGGAGGTTTGTATACCAGGGCCTTGTAGGGGGTAGAGAATAATGGATTGACAGGAAGAGTTAACAGAGGGTGTGGGAGGCTGGTGTATTTTTGAAAGCTGTCTAACAAGTATGAAGAAGAATTACAAGAATGAGGGGATTGGGATAGTTCGGTTAGTCGTTGCCAGAGGGGATGAGATGACATTTGTAACATCTTTGCAACAAATCGGCCACAAAGATATTGGCGGCGAATAGATAAAGGAGGATCCACACATTCCACCTGCATAGCATTGGTTGGGGAAGACTTCATAGCACCCAGGATTATTCTGAGGGATTTATACTGGATTCTGTCAAGCTTTTCAACAGCTGATTTATTAAAAGGGTCTAAAACAAACAAACAATAATCCATATGGCTTCGAATTAAGGCATTATACAATAATTTAAGAGAGTAAGAGTGTGCACCCCACCACACACCCGCTACTGCACGTAGAACATAGCCTTTTTCACATTTTTTGAGGATATGTTCCGAGTGGGCAATCCCAGTCAGACGGTTATCCAGATAAATACCTAAAAATTTAACATTATCTGCAAGGTGGACTGGTTGATCCTCAAATGTAAATTGAAAGGAAGGAAGGGATCTTTTCCTTTAAAACACCACTGCCTGACATTTTCCCACCGAGAGGGACAGACCATGGTCAGACAGCCATTGGCCTAGGTAATATAGAGCAGAATTAATACGGCAGGATACTTCCTCAGCACTGCTTGAGCTGTGATAGAGAACAATATCATCAGCATACTGTAAAATGTTGCAAAAACTGTTGACAGACAATTCGAGGTCATGAGTATATATGCTATAAAGCAGAGGGCTGAGGACTGAGCCTTGGGGGAGGCCTTTCCAGACGAGTCTTGGGGGGAGAGAAATAGATTGATGTTTGACCAGAATAGATCTGCAGAACAGCATATTACATATGAAATGTGTTAACCTCACAGGGATACTCAGATTTTGCAGTTTTTGCCTGAGCACTGGAAGTAAAACATTGTCATAAGCAGAAGCAATATCAAGAAATGTACCCACAAGGTACTCCCCCTTTGCGAAGGCTAGTCGAATGTCTGTGGTCAATATGCTGAGGCTGTCTGCGGTACTCAAGCCCTTTCTGAACCCAAATTGAGATGGGGGAAGCATATTTCTGCTTTCTATTACCCATTCAAGTCTGTTTTTGAGGAGATGTTCTGTTATTTTCGCCAAAGAAGATGATAAAGCTATGGGTCTGAATGAACAAGGATCGGAGGGATTTTTACCAGGTTTGAGGATGGGAATAACTATTTGGGATTTCCAGGAGTCTGGAACAATGCCAGACACAAAACATTTATTAATTATATCTAGGAAATAGAGTTTTGCTTTTTCATTTAGGTTAGTTAAAAAGGAATATGGGACACCGTCTTCCCCTGGGGAAGAATCATTAAGGCCATTAAGAGCGATTTGAAGCTCAGAAAAGGAAAAGGGGGCATCCATTTCATTTGAAATTGGAGCTGGAGTAGGGTCGGGAAATGAGTCCACATTGGGGACATACGGTGGAGCCAGTTTGTCAGCGTAGCTGGAGAGCCAATCAGAAGGATTGTTGGATGTGGGATCTGTATGGTTTAAGGAACGACGGAATCTTCTAACATTTGTCCAGACAATTGTAGAGGGGGAGCGAGGACTAAGATTTTCACAGAATTGAGTCCAGCTTGATCTTTTCTTTTTTGTTATTAGTCTTTTAATTTTTGCATCCAGTCTTTGATATTTAAGGCCGCTGCATACGGGACGGGATATTACCCGTACGGGACGGGACGTGAAGTTTTGGAAATATCGTTTCATAGAAAATGTTAACGAATATGCTTATGCGACGGATGCACGGACGGGACGGGAACGTGGCACGTGCGGGGCGGGAAAAACATCGTCGGCGACGATGTTTTTCCCGCCCCGTCCCGCACGGGCCCCATCTCGTCCGTGATTCCGTTGCGTATGCACAGTCGCTCTGTTCGCTCCGAAGAGCTGGGACGTGCATCCGCCATCCTATTATCGATTACAATCATGGACGACGAAAGACTAATCGAGTGTGTTCGATCACACGAAGCTCTTTATAATTTTGTCTTTATAATTTTGCACACGCAAAATATTTAGATCCTAAATATAAAAATTATCTGTGGAAGAAAATTGCAGGCGAATTATCACTCCCTGAAAGCGGTTAGATTTATTTTATTTACCTATTTATTGCATTCATAACTTTGCAGTTATCATCCATTAATATTATAAATGCGAAAGTGTGTTTGTTGGTTTGTCCTTCAATCACGCAGCAACAGAGCAACGGATTGCCGTGATTTTTGCATGAGTATATTTGAGGACTTGGAGAGTAACATAGGCTACTTTTTATCCCGGTAAATTAAGGAGTTCCTGTGGGAACTGATAAACTTAAACCATGCAGACGAAGTCGCGGGCATCAGATAGTATTTAAATATGTAATAATTGCAGTTGAGTTTTATGCTCAAACAAGCTGATGCCCGCGACTTCGTCTGTGTGGAATATTTTTTTTTTATTCCCACGGGAACTCCATAATGCTCCGGGATAAAAAGTCCAGACCTCAACTATACCCATGCATTATTCAAATTGTGATGCAAAATTCATCTTTCCTTGTTCACAACACTAGCACGTTAGTTCCGTCTAAACTGTCACGGTGCGTATGCATTAAAAATCCCCGTCAGCCACTTCCCGTCCCCGTCCCGTCCGCGTTCTTACACCGTCCCGTATGCAGCGGCCTTTAATGAAGTTCTCCTCTGACATACGGTTTGAGTATGATTCCTCTGCAGCAGTTCTTTGAGCAAATAAATCACTGCATTCATCATCCCACCAAGGGGAGAAAAGCATATAATTTTTGGAAGGTCGTTTTTTGGGAATATGAAAATCAGCTGAAGATTTGAGAGAATAAACAATTAGGTCATAGCAAGTCAAAAAATTTCCATCATTCTCTAGAGTCGGCAAAGAGTCTACCATACAGTCGACAGATTGAGCATAAGCTGTCCAATTGGCTTTTTTAAGTTGTTAAATACTCACGCGCACGTCACAGTGTGTTGTCCTGCAGACGCCATATTGCTCGTGCCCCAACTCTAGAGTCTATTCTCACTTGTCACTGTCACTATGTCCCTGTTCTAAGTCTATGTATCTATCACACTATATCTATATACACCACATATTACCTCCCCCTTTAGTCCTTTTTATTTCCTATCCTACTAATGTTCCACTACTCCCCCCTTCCAAGTAACCACTGCTTCTTGGGGTATCCCTAATATATCCCGCATTTCTTCTGGGTCCAGGTCACTACCTGTGTCTCTTCCCCTTAACTGATTTATGTGCCTGGTCACCACTGGGCCATTTTCTATTCTAACTAAGAATCTGACTGGTCCCTTTACCTTGTATACAACCCCCTTCAGCCACTTCTGCCCTTTTGAGTAAGTCCGTAACCATACTTTGTCATTTACTTTAAATGCTCTCACAGGGACTTCTTTGTTGCTATCTAACTGTTTATCTCCCACAGGTTTTTTAGAGAAAGGATGTATTATATCAAATTATCGATCGGCGATCTATTGTTTAATGAGAGAATTATGGGAAAGTGGTCACTGCCATGAGTTGAAGAGAGAACTTTCCAGGAAATTTGGGAAGCAAGGCTAGGTGATGCAAGGGAAATATCAACGGCAGATTTAGGGTTCTGATTTGGGAAAACCCTGCGGGTAGGTGAGCCGTCATTGAGGATGCAAAGACTTAAATCATCAAGAGTGTCAATCAGCAGTGGAGCAAACCCGTCACAACTATGACACCCCCACAAGGTATGGTGGGTGTTAAGATCGCCCAAAGCAATGATGGGGCTGGGGACAGAAGATAAAATAGATTGCAATTCAGGAAGTAAGGAGGGGGATGGGTGGGGTATATAAAGAGAGACAAATGAGATGTTCAATGCACAAATAGCAACAGCATTAATCTGGTTGCTGTGGGGAGGGAGAGGAATTTGGGAGTAAGGAAGGGAGCGCCGAACAAGTACGGCACAGCCTGCATATCCATCATCCCAGTCATCCCGCAAACAGGAGAAGCCAGGTACCCGGAACCGGGAACCAGGCCTCAGCCATGTTTCCGAGATGGCAGCAATGGAGGGCTTATGCAGGTTAATGAGGGAGAGTAATTCATGTTTTTTGGAACGTAAACTTTTACAGTTCCATTGCAGCAGGTTTATTGGGACCGTTATGAAGGATTTTGAAGATTTCGTTTAAAGTGTTGGCAACGTTGGGCGGTAGGGGAATTTCGTCACATGGGCCTACAAGGCTCAGGAGAAGAGAGGAGATAGTTTCTAATAAAGGAATATTTGGGGCTGGGGAGTTATTATTGATAAAAGCGGAACCATTTGGGAGAGAAGACGAGGGATCATTGACAATATTCTGATGTGCTCTTCTATCGTACCCCTTAGCTGGAGGAGCTTGGGGGCAGGGAGAGCGGAAAATTGTTTGTTTATGGGATCTGATTGGGGGTTGTTGGGAGGGACGGGGTGGAGTCTTTGGAGGGTAGATGGAGGAGGAGGGCTCTTTTGTCACATCAGCATAAGTTGTCTTCACGGGGGGGAACTGGGAAGCGGCTTCCATGTAGGAAATATTGTCCTGGGACATAACTACTTTTATGGATTGCTGCCTGGAAAATTCTGGACAGCCCTTGTCTGTAGCAAAGTGTTTACTAGAACAGTATAAACAAGAGGTGAGATCTTGGGTTATTCCGCATGAAACACCAATGTGGTCTTGCCCACATCTGTAACAACGTGGCTTGGATCTGCAGATTGCTTTAGTGTGGCCAAAGCGACAGCAGTGAAGGCACTGGATTGTCGGATGTTTGTAAGTTTCAACCTGTAGTGACGTATGATAGCTGAAAACTCTAGATGGGAGCATTTGTCCCCTAAAAGTCAGAACAACAGACTGAGTGGGAACCCAGGCGGAAACATTGTCTGTGGTAGTCTTTCTATTCAGTCTTTGAGCCTTTACAACCTCTCCACATCCCGGGGGAAGCTCTAACGACTCAACAAGCTCTGTCATTGGCCATTCAACTGGGACTCCCTTCACCAATCCCATCCTGGTTATGTTGTAAGCAGGGATCTGGGCTTTAAATTTACACAAGGAAAGAACTGGGTTAATCAGGAAGTTATTGGCTGCAGAGGCAGCAAAAACTCCACTGACACCTTATTGCGACCCATATTTTTAACACCGTCATGAATAATTGAGCCTATTTTATGTTTGTGAAGAAATTGTCCGAAAGTAATGGCCCGCAATGAGGCACCAGAGGAGGGGTCCTCGACTTACCGAGATACTTGAACGACGAAAGGTCCTTTGTCATTAATCGAGTAAGATTTAGGGCCTTCCAAAAAGGATGGGTGAACAAACATATTTTGGATAGAGGGGTTTGCTTCTGAAGGATCGGTAATAATTTTTTTATGGGGATTGGTAGGAAACGTTTCATCCTCTCCTTGACGTTTTCTAGTAGTAGATGAAAAAGGAGCAGCTCCCGGATCGGGAGGTTCGCTTGGGGGGTTTAAATCCATTTTGGGACTAGTTAGCGCATGAGTTAAAACTTACCAGCACCAATAGGGTTAGTATAGGGAAGTAACACCTATTTATACTATAAAAAATCACAATACAAACGCCAAAAACACCAAAAAACTCTCAAACACGTGTGTCAACCAGTGATGATGACACAAGCCCGAAATGATCCTACTAATATTATAAAGGCGAAAGTTTTTGAGTGTGTATGGATGTATGTATGTATGTATGTATGTATGTATGTATGGATGGATGGATGGATGGATGTTTGTTATTCTTTCACGCAAATACTACAGAACCGATTACAATGAAATTTGGTATGTAGGTAACTGAAGACTCAGAATAACACAGGCATAAATATTTTGCGTTGGGCTCTTAGTCTACGTTCGTAAATGAATACGACAAATGAAATGCAACTCGAATGAAACGACTAAAATGTCTTTTTATTGTACTTTTAAATACTTTTAGGGTATCGGAATAGTACTTTGTTCAACAAGGGGAGAAAGGGTTTGTAGTTTGAATTAATTTCATTTCAAATAGGAACATAATGTAATCCAATCAAAGTAGATTTTACCTACAGCGTCTTTAGGCAACCAAAAAAAGTTTAATTTCGATCACGATCCGTATTTAAACAATTAAATGCTGCACAGTATCTTTTTTCTTTTTTTCGTTTTGTGTCCATCTTGCGATTATCGAGAAAGTTGAACGTTGTCGAACAAATAGTGCGCATGTGTCTTTTTCGCTTGTGGCTGCCTACTAGTTTGGCCCTTGCGCAATGGCCGCCGCCGCGGCCGTCAGGCCTGTGTCACTCCGCAATGTCACGCGGAGTGACACAGGCCTGACACTGCTCGAGTCATAAGGAGACAGCTATGACTATGTTACTTTGTAACCCACAAAAAGCAAATTTGGGAGCTCCAAATGAACCAAAACTCTTAATTCATACAGATTTGGTAATCAACAAGAGAGAAAACTCATTGATCATGATGGGAAGAGAGAAATCAAAATGCTTTACTTAAGTAATTGAAAAGACAAGGCAGGACACGTTATCACAATACTCAGTTAAAAGATGGATGATCCAAACTACACAATGGAAATGACCAGAAGGAAAATAGGAAGGGTAATTGGAAGGCTATAGAAATGGTCAGCTGATGACAATAAAAACAGTGGGGGACGAAACTAGGTAAAGATAAGAGAAGTGGAAGAAGTTGGGGAGGCCTTTACCCGAGAAGGGGCCCCCATATCTCTTAAAAATTATAATACAAACATTTTATGTAAAAAAAATTAAAACTAATTGTAACACACATTGAAAACTTAGCAATTTATGAACAAACAAATTTTTTTGGATGTTATTGTTTTGGAATACGCCTTACAGCGCCACTACCGTAACAGTAGAGAGCCCTATACATTTGGCTTACTATACTAAAGAAATATCCATTTATTGAACATACCATAAGTGGCAAGATTGAAGCGGCTTCAAGAGGTGAGGCGGATTCATTTTGTGCGCTCATGCTGCAACATTGCGGACAAAACTAACTTCCATGCCACTGCTTATTCCAATGTTTATTACACAAGTCACCAGTCACTACACAATAAAGTGCACACATCAAACTTTATCACAAACTGTAGGTATGCACTCAGCAGATCACATCAGGATTAACTTGTAACATGTTTTAATAAACTTAATTGAAATTTTATTATTGCAAGTCCTACAAAATAGGTAACTTAAAATTTAATTAATTTAGTAAATAAAACTCAATATCAACAGCAAATTTTTGTGAGAGCATTCGACATAATCCAATCATACAAATAATCAAAAGTGCCGTGAACCCTGTAATTGCCGCCGTAAACAAATTCCTTTGACTTTAGTCCGGCGTCCGCCATATTGAAGACTCACAGAATAGCGGCGGTTGTTTGCACTTCACAAAGCGATTTTTAATCAACGAATATTTTCTAAAACATAACATGTTCCGCTAGTATAACATTGTTTTCTTAATTAATTTGAACGCCACTGCGTATTTTCATGAATATTTATATTTAATACAAAGTATCTAATTTTTCAAAATGTATTTGTTCCGGTCTCTGGAATATATTTTATCTCACTCTCTGGTCCATAGCAAAGAGAATATGATCACTATCCCTGTGGATACCCTTTTACACATCCTACTCTATGCCTGTGGATAATCCACAGTACAAAGATTATATTACTCTCTGATATTTTTTTTTTATTTAACTGGCTTAACGGCTCTGGATTACTCTCTGAGAGTCACAGTACACCATAGATAATAAATACATTTTATTAACCGACTTCGAAATAAGGAGCAGGTTCTCAATTCGGCGCGTATTTTAATTTTTTTATTTTTTTTTTAATGTATGTTACCGCATATCTCCGTGGTTTCCAAACCGATTTGTTTTTTTTTTTCCAGTGGTTAGAGGAAGCTCGCGAGGTGGTTCCATAAAAAAATTATGAGTCCAAATCCTCAATCCTGATGCTGTAGGTATACCTACGACTCAAAACTATGGAGTTAGGATGTTTTGATGGTGAATTCATATAGTAGGTATCGTCACGTGTATACGATTCAATTCTGAGTCCCAACTCCTCAACCCTGATGCTGCAGGGTACAGAACTCCTCAAAAATAGCGATGCAGGATTTTTTTAAGGTGAATTCATATTGTAGGTGCCAAGCAACGACTTCATACTTAAACCTAAGTCCCAACTCCTCAACTCTGAATTCTGATGCTGCCGTGGGGATTAAGAGTACACTAAAAAGTTAAATATATTTTTTTTTCCAAAAAACCGACTTCCACAGCTACTGTAAAGTAAAAAATATTTTAATTTCTACACACTATGTTAAAGTCAGCTGAGCATAACAAAGATAGGCAAAGTTAACGCGTCAGGCTCGCCCGACTTCATAGTGTGTAGTTAAATCAAAAATATTTTTTTCTAAAAAATGATATGAAATTTGCACATTTCATACCCTGTACATGAGTTCGAAAGTTAAACTTCCCGGCCTAGGCCAGTAAAGAATGTATATATTTTCATTACATACTTGTTTCGGCCACTACTTGTCCTTTTTTTTTTTTTTTTTCGGGGGAGGAAAAAATCCCCCCGGACTTCTGCCTGGGCTAGACAGGGCGTGTCCGACTCGCACGGACTAAAATAACCTCCCCCATGTCGGCCAGGTGTCAGCACGGAACTGCATAGCATGACTTCATGCTGACCCTCTAGATCTCTCTCTTCTTCTTTTCCTCTTTTTCCCTTTCCTCTCTTCTCCTCATAATGTTCCTTAGCATTTTGCCGTATCGTGCATTTTAACGTATCTTCGCTCGATAGCATCCGTGTTAATAAATTTTGGGCATCAACATCGTCGCTGGTACCCTGCGCCTCTATCCTAAGGTCCGCACAACCAGGACAATCAAAAATTGCGTGTCCCGGGGTGTCCTCTTCTCCACAGAAGTAGCAGGCTTCGCTCGGCGCTTTCCCAATTGCGAAGAGGTAAGTATTAAAAACCCCGTGACCGCTGAGCGCCTGCGTCAACCAACGATCAATCTCTCCATGCTTTCTATTATGCCATTTCTTCAGATCCTTGATTAACTCCCTCGTCCATGTTCCTTTTCCTACTCCCGACCACTCTCGCTCCCACTCAGTCAGAGTGCTCTCCCGCACTTCGAGTAGCGTTTTTTCCTTGCTAGAATATAGCATAGCGCGTTCTCTGACCATTTTATCTATCGGGACAAGCCCTGCAATTACTAGAACCGCGTCTGTGGAGATTGTGCGGTATGCTCCACAGATGCCTATTGCCATTTGTCTTTGCACCGTTTCCAGATTTGTTCGGTATAGTTCCACCTTCATAGCACCCTCGAAAATTGGCGCCCCGTAAAGAATTACGGAGTGGGCCACAGCTGCCAATACTCTTCTCTTGCTTGCCCTAGGCCCTCCCCTAGTGGGCATCAGTCTTCTTAGTGCCTCCGTCAGATTTTGCGCCTTCTTAGCTACTTCTTCGATGTGCTTCTTGTAGTTTAGGCTTTTGTCAAGCCAGACCCCCAGGTATTTAACATGCTGTTTTGGAGTGACTGGGGCACCTTGGACTACGAATTTGATTGGGTCTAGCTTTCGCCTTCCACTAAAAATAATTGCCTCCGTCTTCTCTGGCGCCAGAGACAGTCGCTTCTCCTGCATCCATCCGTTTACCAATTCAAGCGCTTTATTTGCCTTTGTCGTGAGGCTCTTCTCTGTTTTGGCTACTACGACCAGTGCTAAGTCATCGGCGAAACCCACCAATTTCACTCCCTCCTCTTGCTTAAGCTGGAAGACCCCATCGTAAAGGATATTCCAAAGCATTGGGCCGAGGATTGAGCCCTGAGGCACTCCGCTGGTAACTTTTAGCCTATCCTCCTTTCCTTTACAGTCCTTTACTTTGATATATCTGTCCTCTAGATAACTACTGATTAGGTTTAGTATGTACCCGGGGAATTGTCTTTTTCGCAGTTCCAAAATGATCTCCTTCCAAGAGGCAGAGTTGAACGCATTTTTGACATCTAGACAGATTAAGGCGCATAATTTACGATTCCTTCTTGTACCCTGCCTAGCTTCCAAGGCAGTCTCCACTACTTCTTTTATTGCAATTCGTTTACAGTAAGTTGCGCCAAACTCTGGAACTCTCTTCCGGCAGAAATCCGACATTCCAAATCACTTAAAATTTTTAAAAGTCGTTTGAAGAATTTTTACCTATTTCAGTAGTTATTCATAAAGTTAGTAATTCTATGTTATTTTTTATTTATTCATATTTATATATATTTATATATATATATATAATATTTATATATTATAATTTATAGTATAATATTTATTTAAGAACGTATTTATGTAGCTAGTATTGGTTGTAGTTAATATGTATAATATATTATACTTGTAGTCTGCGCACCATCCCGTTTGTATTCTCTTCTCCTGTCTCCAAAGGTTGTCTGGAAGAGATCGCCTTTGCATACTGTTTAGTCCTAGTTCGTAGTTTTAATGTGTTTTTTATTTCCGTTCTGTTGTGTGCAATAAAGATTTAAATAAATAAATAAGGTGGAACGACCCTTTCGAAAGTCATATTGCTGGTTGGAAATACCCCCATGATCCGGCAAGAGGTTCTCAATTCTGTTTTGGAGGATTTTCTCCACTAGCTTTCCGTAACAGTCCAGTAAGCAAACGGGTCTGTATCCCCTCGGGTCGTCTGCTGGCTTGTTAGCTTTTTTCAGTAACACCAGACTAGCTACCTTCCAAACCGGAGGCAATATACCTGATGTAAGGGCCGCATCTATGACGTTCTTAATTTTTTCGGGTATGACCTGCGCTGCGTTTTTCACAACCTCCGGATATACGAGGTCAGGCCCTGGTGCCTTTTTCAATTTCAGGCTTTCTGCTGCTGTCGTTATTTCCTCTAGCGTTACTTCTATGTTCTGGGAAGAGTCTGCGTGGATGCGACAGAAATCTTCGTGGGACGGGAATAACACGTCAACCACGGATAAGATGAGGTCCATATCTAGACTAGGTGGACTTCTCCGCAGTTTTTTTGTAACTATCCTGTACCCCAAGCCCCATGTATCCCTATCTACTTCTTGGCAAATCCCTCTCCATTGCTCCTCTTTCGACTTGATTATGGACAATTGCAAGATAAGTTTTGCAGATTTATATTCTTCTCTTAACTTAATTAGTTCTTCGTCTCTTTTGTCTGCGCTTGTGTTCTTTTTGCCCACCTTCCGTCTCTTTCGTGTATATTTTCTACGGCATTTTGTACAAATAACTCTCTGCTCCTTTATATGCTCATTCCACCAATAGACCGGTGCTTTCCTGCGTAGTCCTTTTCTGGGCATCGCTCTATCACAGGCTCTTATTGTCTCTTTCACCAGTTCCTCTGGAGTATTAACTTCTTTTTCCATAAGAACGTTTTCCAGTGCATATCGGTCCAGTTTGTTAAGTCTCCATCCCACTGGTGGCTGGTTCAGTGATTTTATTTCCTCTTTTAGCACGTTGAATTGTATATATCGATGCCCACTCATGCTGTCTTCTTCTAGGACCTTCCAGTCAGATATTTTATGCGCCAAACTAGAGCTTACAAACGTTATGTCTGGAGTAGAATTCTTTCGACCTCTTTGGAATGTGGGAGCAAACCCTACGTTTACTACAACCATATCCGAGCTAGCGAGCAACTCCATGATCAATCGTCCTCTAGCATTCTCGCTTTTCGCTGACCAAACATTTGATGCCGCATTGAAGTCACCGCCTACGAGAATATCGCCATGCTGCGAATCAATGCTTTCAAAGAGTTCGCTCAAATCTTGTTCAAACTCCTCTATACTGTAGTTTGGGGAGAAGTAACAGCTATATATCGTTAGCCCGGACCAGCCCATTGCGATGAAGCCGTTTCCCTGGGCTACTAGTTTCATCTGGACTCTTTGGCTAGGCGCGATAATAGAAGTATCCCCTCTTCTGTCCGTCAACCATTCCCGAGATTCTGCAATCTTTTTGTTTGGTTCAGCTATTATAACCAAGTCTATCTCATATTCTTTTACCGTCACATCAAGCAGGTCGTGGGCGGCTCGCGTTCGGTCGAGATTTATTTGTAGCACCATGATGTGCGAGCATAGCTCTCCATTACCTGCTGTTACACCCGGTTTTTTGGCTGTCTAGTTGTTCTCCGGGGCACTTTATCCTTCCAGGATGGGCAGCTCTTAGAGCCGATTCGGTGGTTGGTTTTAACCTGGCCCTTTTCCTTGCAAATCGCGCATGTCGTCTCATTTTTGCAGACTTTGGCTTTGTGCCCGTCGATTCCGCAGTTATAGCATTTACTGCTTCTATCCTGGCCTGGACAACTTATAGAAATATGCCCGTATTCGAGGCACCTGTAGCATTTTTTCTTCTCCACTGGAAGTCCAACTGGGACCCTCATCCAACCAATTTTAATTTTTTTCTCACTAACGAGTTTCTGGGCCTCATCCTTTGGTACCTCGACTATCACTGTCTTGGTGCCATAACTGTTCTCCCAAAAACTTTTTATACGGAAATCCTTCGTTTTTTGTTTGAGGCATTCCTCTACTTCATCCTTTTCGACTGTGGCGTCTAACCCCCGTATAATAACGTTAGTCGACTCTTTTAGTGCTCTCAGCGTAAGGCTTGGGTAGAGTTCCGCCACTTTCTCCTTTAATTGTACAGCTCCTCCATCTTGACCTTGTTCGAGTTCAAGGAGTATGTCACCCCTTCTTGTCTTCCTTACTTTGGACAAGATAATTTCCTCGTTTGTTAGTCCCGATTTCACCTCTTTTAGCACACTGGCATAGTCGCGTTCCTTTACCTCAACCAGCAGTGCTTCAGGCCTCGCTATCGGTGGCTTCCTGCTCATTGTATTTCTCCTCCCTTTCTTATTTGATGTCTTTGTCTTGTCCATCTTCGTTTTCGGTATCATTTCTTCTAAGTGTTTCTCTTTCACTCTCTCTTTCGATTGGATCGTGGCTTCGGGATTTCCTGTTAATTCTTCGGTATTTTTTGTCTCCTTTTGACATCGCCTTTTGCCTTTTCTGCTTACTTTTTTCCATTCGGTCTTCGTACCTAGATCGTCATCCCATTCTAGTACTTCCGTTTCACCTCCGGTAGATGTGTTTGTACCTTTTTCTTCCAACACCACTGTTCTTTTAGCCCTTTTTGGAGTGCTCTCCTTTTCTTCATCCTTCTTATCTGATATCATTCTTCGTACATCCAGGACTCGCCCACAAACTTTCTGCAATTCGCGTAGTTTTATTTTGATTTCATTGGCCGTGTTTTTAAAAGGCCCTTGTCTATCTACTAGTGCATTTATAGACACGATATTATCGAACAATACGCTGATTAGTCGCTCTTCCTTTTCCTTAAGAGTTTCTGCCTCCTTACTAGCTGGTGACTTTTTCCGCTTCCACTCGCCTCTATTTCTCGGTGTACTCGCCATCGGTGAGAAAAACGTCAGAGGGCTTGCGTATGATGCTTGCCTGTAAAGTGTCCCTTCATCTCCAGTAGATGCCCTGTCTTCCGTCTCAGTCTGCTCTATCTCAGTCCTTTTACATGCACGTGTCGTCGCTTTAGGTGGCGTGCGTTGCAGCAAACCAGACCTAGCAAATGGTTTGTTACACTCGAGCAAAACGTTGCCCTCCCCAGAATACGAAGGGCAGCCCCTGTCAGCCGAAACTGTCAGGGGGCGGGATTCCCCGGCACCAGTGGCACCGGAACCCGCCTGGGGTAGTTTCTCTTTTTGTTGTGCTTTCATGTTTCTATGATCTCCCTCTCTTCCTCCTCTCCCTATCTTCTTCTTCTCCTTATCTTCTTCCTCTCCTACTCACATCTTCCGGAAAAACAGCCGCCCAATGTGGGACAGACGCTGACCAGACAGCCGCTCGCTCCGAGTACAGACGCTGCCTGGATTTTGGTTTGCTTGCTTTTGGTCCGCGCTGAGTATTTTATTTCCCCAGTACCCGCCAGATAAACCGGTGAGGGAATTCCCCGATCCGCCACCCGGGGACGCGTCCGATGGGAGAGCAGCCAACTCCACACTACTTGTCCTAAAACAAGTGAGTCAGGTCCCGGGGCCCATGAGCGGGACCCACCCAGACAAGCAAGTGGCAGGGTCGAAGGACGGCCAATGGCCGCTCGACCAATGTGTATGGGGGAGCTGACTATCAAGGGAGCCTACCTAGTACAATTTAGGACGACCGGGGTAAGTCCGACACGAGTACCACGGCTGTCGCCGGCACCTAAGTACAACTAACGGCTCGTAGCCTGTCGTCCTAATACGATAGAACAAGACCGAGTCGGACGACAAATGTCGTACGACTGTCGCAAATTATAAAATAAAACCAAATACAATTAAGACTTAAATTAGAGAAAGTCCATATGACGACTCACCCAGACGTCCCTGGCGAACTGCTTATTTAGGCAGGCCAATATATGTAGGGTGGGTTGAGTAGATGGTGTTTATGTGAGTATATGAGTAGTGTATCCAGGCCTACCAGACGTCGCCAGCCCCGGAGAACAGGTGATTACTACTGATTCCACTCGTGCGGTCCTATCCGCAAAGTTCATACAAAATAACGAAGCACAATAGTTTTTATTTCATCATCATCATCATCCTCAACCGATAGACGTCCACTACTGGACATAGGCCTCTTGCAAGGATTCATTATTTATTTACTTTTTTATCTACATTCTTTTAATTACATAATATAATACTTATATTTAAAAAAAGTCACTTGTTTCATTTTTTATAAAAGCACTATACACACCTCGACCGGGAGAGCATTTCGTAGCTCGGCCGGCTATATACGAGACGGCAGACGCGTACTTCCCGGTCTCGCGATGTAATGTACTATTACTTTACAGTGGCTGTGGAAGTGGGCTTTTTGGAAAGAATTTTGCAGACTGCAGTGTATACACTCGTAGACAGATCAGCGTCATATAGCATGCGATTGCGATAGTTTGAACATAACTACATATTGTACGTTGTTAGCGCGATATTTAAATTCTCCCACCAAGCAGCGCGGAAGCGGGGGTGCGGGTAATCACCGGTGCGTGGGCGGCCCGTCTCGCAATTATTACTACACAGTCATGACCTTCACTTAGGTACTTACATTAAGTCAAGCGACAACACCTAAAGCAAACTCGCTAAATTTTGTAATTTTATTTTAAGTAATTAGTAATTTAGTGTTTCAAATTTCATCAAAATCGGTTGAGTAGTTGGGCCGTGAAAGCGTAGTAGATAGACAAACAGACAGCCACATTTTCGCATTTATAATATTAGTATGGATTGTTACCTAGTTGGGAGTATGGCAAATAAGTGTCAATGGTGTTAAACACGCACTTACATCATATTAACCTATCGCAATGTTTTACAACAAGAAAAGAAAACGAAATGTAAATTGAAAAGCTAAATAATAGATCTATGCACAAAACCGAGTTGTAACTCACAAACATGTCTGTGGTTGTAACTGTGTTATTCATCGGTGATCTTTACCTATATATTTTGCTCTGTGATAATTTTACGAAAATGTCAATGTTATCCAGGGCCGTAAAATAAATTAAAATGTCAATGTCATTTCAATATCATGATAACTAGGGAAGCCACCACGGGTCAAAGTTACAACATCGATTTACGGCTGTTGATTTTAATTCATAATATTAACAGAAGCTGTATTAATTATTTTAAACTTAAAGGAATTTCAAATTCTGTAAATGCCATTACTTAGATTTTTAATTAACACTAGTCTACATATACAGTAATTATTGTCTCGGATATTTTGATTTCGATTCAGAAATCAAATCAATCAGTTATAGAAAAATATATATGGGCTTATCTAGAACTCTGGTGGATGCATTGAATTATGACGTTTAAATTTAATTCTGCGTTCTGTTGAGCAAATCAAACATTTTTGAAAATTACTATCTTTATTTTCCCTGCTTTTAAAAATAAAAGGATGATATCATAATATTATAATTACAATTTAATTAAGAATTATTATAATTTATTTCATTAAGAATGTACATACTAAAATTTGGTGAAATTTTCATTTGCTTAACATTTTAAATTATTTCTAGTCCAGAATAACCATTGTTCATTAGGTAGTTACATTTTTGAAAAATAAAAATATTTAATAAATAAAATATAAACCTTAAAACTAAAGAATTAAAGTTTAATTACGAATGTAGTATATGTATTTATAATTTAAGACCTTTTGTCTTCGTAACAACGCGAACATGTCGGTGTTCGTGAGCATGTCGGAGCGAGGTGTCGGTGACGCGAATCCTTAAGTTTACCTCCTACCAAAAAGTGATCAACGCGGCTAAAGAAGTTTTCACTTCAAAAAAATTTTTTCTCTTACCATAAAGTTTGATTACTCTATTATAATGGCAACTTTATTGTCTACTGCCCAGCTACTGCCATCTAGCCTATCTATGGGCTAATAATTATTATTTATTAGTAAGTGTAAAAAGTATAAGTGCTGTGTCAATGAATTAGTGCTTGTGCTACTTATGCACAGAACACTTATACTCCTGGCGTAGTGAACATTAAGTACATTAGAATAAACTAAGGATAGATATTGGACTGAAAATTAGATGTATAAATTAATTTTATGGAGAAGTTACCAGTATACCAGTACCAGAAGTACCAGAATAATATTACTACGTTTTTGTGACCTACATAAGTAGCACAAGCACTAATTCATTGTCACAGCACTTGTACACTTTTTACACTAAATAGTAATCAATAATATTTTTAAATAATAATTAATGTAAGATACTAACATATTATTATTTCGATCCGATACCGGATTTGTAAATAATCGTATTCGATTGAATCGATCTAAAATATGATCGAAGAACCGTATCATGTTGTATCGGTACTGTTATTCGGATGGGATCGGGCATCCCTTTAAGTGTTTTATATTGACGTTTGCTGCCGCCAGGAGTTTAAGTGTTCTGTGGGTATAAGTGATTGGATTGGATTTGGATTTTGGACGATTCGATCATTCGACAAATCACAAATTCAGCAGCCAAAGTAGAGAGAAAAAATAATTTACAGTGGACTTGTATTTTGTGTGGATTTTTAATTTATATCTAAAGTAATAGCCCCTTTCAGTGTTTAAAAAAATCTTTAGCTTGAGGTTTATTAGAATCATTTAGTATCTTAGAATTATTAGACGTTCTTTCATTTTTTACTTCAGACAAAATCATAATATCACTGGTGGAAGTATTGTTTTTCGACCGAGATGTGTTGGCAAAAGAATAAAATAGTATTTCACAGCTTCAGAATACTTTCATGTTCCTAGGTAAGTGATATGATTTATTCAACAGCATGTAGAATTTATACTAATATTGAAAGTGCATTAGAATAATTTTATTTGTAGCACAAAATAATTTAGTTTAGCATTGTTTAATTTATTTTAAATTAGAATGAAGATTATGTCTGCATTATAATTTTTTTTAACTAAAAAAGGATAAGGAGTTACAATTTATTTACGTAATAACTACATAAATACTCAGCCGACTATTTCAACTGTTATTGTAGGAATTATGAAATGTTCACTTGATAAATATTTTATGATTTATCTCTGTGTTTAAATTGTACCTATAGATAATATATGAGTTATTCATAAAATATGCATAGAAAAGAAATACATGTAGTGGTAAAATTGAAACTTTTTTACTAACTGCAATTCTAAATTACTTAAATTAATTTAATTTAAGTAATCAATAAGGTTTATTTATGAATGTCATAATTTTTCTATATCCGTAGCAATGCCATAAATCGGAAGGGTCTGCCAGTTCTTAAAAAATGTTTGTATTGAGGTCATACCTAAAACGTGATTTTGAGTTCCACTCTTGTTTCTTTTACGAAATTATTTAAAAAAAAATAGTGCTAGATCTTGTTCCATAGTACAGAACCCTTTGTGTGCTAGTTCAACTTGCATTTGGCTGGCTTTTGACTTGGAAAATCAAAGTTAGAAGAAGAGTTCTCGAGACAAAGTTCAATTAATAATGTGAATGCAAATTTATCTTTGTGTGACCACATGGGTTGACCTTATTTCATGGCAATTCTTTTTATACTTAACATAATCGAAATGTCCTTCTGTACTAGAAATATGAATAATAATTATGCTAATAATGCTGTGGGGTATTGTTCTTTTGTAGCATTGTCAGAGAGGGCCGTGAGGCAAGTGAGGGCCTGGTTACTTGTTATCATAACATTATCATTATGGCTCTCAATGTCTGTGCTCTTTCTCGATTATTGATTTAATTATTATTGAGATTTGAAAAAAAATTAAGATTATTGTGTGTCCCTTCACAGCATTCAGATTGACCGTTTGTTTGTTTGTTGCAGGCAGCTGGTATCTGCCACCGAGATTATTGTGAGTCAGCAGATTTTATTTACTAATACTATGTACATAATTCAATACATTTACCTATATACTTTTAAGAAAACTAACTGTACAATATTTCTGTCCATTGAATATTTTTTGAAAATGGAATTTAAGGCAACTTTACTATCCAATTATTGTTTTTTTTGTCAGTGTGTTAATTGTGGCATCACGCTAAAACTATTGGACGGATTTGAACACATCTAGGCATATTAATTGGATGAAAGTTTTTATTGATTTTCGTCGTCGTCGTCGTCGTCGTCAACCGATGGACGTCCACTGCTGGACATAGGTCTCTTGTAGGGTCCTCCACAAGCCACGGTCTGGCGCCGCCTGGATCCAGCGACTCCCTGCGACTCTCTTGATGTCGTCTGTCCACCGTGTGGGGGGGTCTGCCGACGCTACGCCTTCCAGTGCGGGGTCGCCATTCCAGCACTTTGGGACCCCAACGTCCATCGGTTCTCCGAACTATGTGCCCCGCCCATTGCCACTTCAGCTTCGCAACTCTTCGGGCTATATCGGTGACTCTGGTTCTCCTACGGATCTCTTCATTCCTGATTTGATCACGTAGGGACACTCCCAGCATAGCCCTCTCCATCGCCCGCTGAGTGACTCTGAGCCTTCTTATCAGGCCCATAGTCAGCGACCATGTCTCGGATCCGTAAGTCATCACTGCCAACACGCACTGTTCGAAGACTTTGGTCTTCAGACACTGAGGTATGTTGGACGAAAAGACATCTCGAAGCTTCCCGAACGCAGCCCAGCCGAGTTGGATTCGGCGATTGACCTCCTTCTCGAAATTGGACCTACCCAGCTGAACTGTGTGTCCCAGGTACACGTACTCGTCTACAATCTCGAGTGCAGAGCTCTCAACGATCACTGGGTGGAGCGGAACATGAGCGTTAGACATAACTTTCGTCTTACTCATATTCATTTTTAGGCCCACCTGTTGAGAAACTCTGCTGAGGTCATTGAGCATTGCATTGAGGTCTTCCAGAGTCTCTGCTATGATGACTATGTCATCGGCAAACCGAAGGTGAGTGATGTACTCGCCGTTTATGTTGATGCCAAGTCCGTTCCAATCCAGAAGCTTAAAGACGTCTTCCAATGCAGCGGTAAATAGCTTCGGGGAGATAACATCCCCCTGTCGCACTCCCCGCTGCAGTCGGATCGGCCTCATAGTCTGGTCCTGTATACGGACTGACATGGTGGCGCTTTCGTACAAACACTTCAGCACTTGGACATACCGATAATCAATCCGGCATCTCTGCAAAGACCTCAATACCGCCCAAGTTTCCACCGAATCAAAGGCTTTCTCATAGTCCACAAACGCTAAGCAAAGTGGCCGGTTATACTCCTCAGTCTTCTGTATTACCTGCCGCAGCGTATGGATGTGGTCTATGGTGCTAAAGCCTTTTCGGAATCCGGCTTGTTCGGGAGGCTGGAAGTCGTCAAACCTGCGAGCGAGACGATTCGTTATGACTCTTGAAAACAACTTATAGACATGACTCAACAGCGAGATGGGTCTATAATTCTTCAGCAGGGTATTATCACCCTTTTTGAAGAACAGAACCACAACGCTCCTGGGCCATGCCTCAGGCGTTGTGCCTTGATGAATGACGGAATTGAACAATCGCTGAAAGACTTTAAGTAACGGTTTTCCACCCGCTTTCAGGAGTTCTGCCGTGATTCCGTCCTCACCTGGCGCCTTGTTGTTCTTAAGCTGTTTAAGAGCCATACTAATCTCGTAAAGGCTGACGTCCGGGATATCTTCGGTATATGGTCGGGTCAGTTTGGCTCTGGGATCTCTCGCCAAATCTTCAACAGGCTTTTGTGTTGAGGTGTATAACTGTGCATAGAACTTCTCTACCTCCCCCAAGATCTCAGGTTTCGAAGAAATAAGACTACCATCATCAGTTTTAAGACGCGTCAACTGGCTCTGTCCGATAGCCAGATCTCTTGCGAACACTTTGGAGCCCTTATTTCGCTCGATAGTATCTTTAATAAACTCTGTATTCGCATTTCGCAAGTCGCGTGTTTGCGCTTTAGAGATCTGTCTATTAATCTGCCGGTAGGCAGACACGTCTGCTGAAGATTGCAGTTATTGATTTTACTTAATAATAATTCTGTCAAATGTCAACCAATTTTATGTTTTATTTCTTTACAAAGTTTAAGCCGTCCGAATGGTCTCGTACCTATCTGATGAATTATGGCTGGGAGTTGGGGGCCGGGACAGCAAATCAATGGCAATCAAAGATAGATAATAATTGACTCGAAAAAATATACATACTATAAAACAGTCTTCGTACTCGAATCCTTTGTTAGGTGTGAAGGAAGGCTTATGAAAGACTTTCAGTATTCAGGAATTTACATTACATTTCATGAATAGTCAAAATAAAATAGCGCGAAAATTTAGCGCGTAAATTTCTTATTGCAAACCCCTTAGCTATTTATTGCAAGGATCCGTGTACCCTGCATTACGAGTGGCGCGCTTCGTGGATCGCGTTCATTCAGGGACAGCGTTTGATTGCAAGTAGGTCATAAGTTATAGTGCTCGTGCTCAGTTATCAGATATAAGACACAAACAGTTTGAGAATCATTTTTTTTAGAATCAATATTCAGTTCCTATTCGGTCGAATAGGAACCGAATATTCGTTGCAACGTGAATCTCTCGTCGGCAGGTGATGTGGCGGGCGGGGCGCGCGCGTGCGCTGGCGGCGCTGGGTGCGCTGGCGCTGGTGCTGTGGCTGTGGCGGGCGGGGGCGGGCGGGGCGGGCGGAGCGGGCGAGGCGGGGCGCGTGGCGGGGCGCGAGCTGCCGCTCATCTTCATCGGCGGCGTGCCGCGCTCGGGCACGACGCTGATGCGCGCCATGCTGGACGCGCACCCGGACGTGCGCTGCGGGCAGGAGACGCGCGTGGTGCCGCGCATCCTGCAGATGCGCCAGCACTGGGTGCGCTCGCCCAAAGAGAGCGTGCGCCTCGAGCAGGCCGGCGTCTCCAAGGCGGTGCTCGACAACGCGATCGCCGCCTTCTGCCTCGAGGTGATCGTGCGCCACGGCGAGCCCGCGCCGCGCCTGTGCAACAAGGATCCGCTCGTGCTCAAGATGGGCACGTACGTGCTGGAGCTGTTCCCCAACGCCAAGTTCGTGTTCATGGTGCGCGACGGGCGCGCCACCGTGCACTCCATCATCACGCGCAAGGTGACCATCACGGGCTTCGACCTGTCCTCGTACCGCCAGTGCCTCAGCAAGTGGAACCACGCCGTGGAGCTGATGCACGCGCAGTGCCGCGCGCTGGGGCCGCAGCGCTGCCTGCTGGTGCGCTACGAGGCGCTGGTGCTGGCGCCCGCCGCCACCATGCGGCGCGTGCTGGCGTTCCTGGCGCTGCCGTGGAGCGAGGCGGTGCTGCACCACGAGCGCTACATCGGCGTACCGCACGGCGTGGCGCTCAGCAACGTGGAGCGCTCCAGCGACCAGGTGGTGCGCGCCGTGAACCGCGACGCGCTCGACAAGTGGGCGGGGCGGCTGCCGGCCGACGTGCGCGCCGACGCGGCCGAGCTCGCGCCCATGCTCTCCGTGCTCGGCTACGACCCCTGGGCCAACCCGCCGCGCTACGCCGCGCTGCTCGACGAGCCGCCCGACGAGCCGCCCGCCACGCGCCCGCCCTGATATAAATGCGTTACACTCTCATACTCTTTCATTTATCTCTATAATGTAGTTGTAGCTCCACACCGCTCCCGAGATCCATGAGAGAAGAACTTCCGTGTCGCATGTGTCGGGTGCGCGGCGCGCCGGCCGCTGGGTGACGAAACCTGCTACACTTTCCGATCAGCTGTGAAATCCCAAACCCCAGTAGATAGGTCATTAAATTAGATACCTATCACACGATTTGGAAATCATCATCATCATCATCCTAAACCGATAGACGTCCACTGCTGGACATAGGCCTCTTGCAAGGATTTCCACACGCCTCGGTCTTGCGCCGCCTGGACCCAGCGGCTCCCTGCGACTCTCCTGATGTCGTCTGTCTAGCGAGTAGGGGGTCTGCCAACGCTGCGCTTTCCCGTGCGTGGTCGCCACTACAGCACTTTGGGACCCCAACGTCAATCGGTACTTCTAACTATGTGCCCCGCCCATTGCCACTTCAGCTTCGCAACACGTCGAGCAATGTCGGTTACTTTAGTTCTTCTGCGGATCTCCTCATTTCTGATTTGATCACGCAAAGAAACCCCGAGCATTGCTCTCTCCATCGCCCGCTGAGTGACCTTGAGCTTTCTTATGAGGCCCATAGTTAGCGACCAACCGTATGTCATCACTGGCAACACGCACTGTTCGAAAACTTTGGTCTTCAGGCACTGAGGAATCTTGGACGAGAAGACATCTCGAAGCTTCCCGAACGCTGCCCAGCCGAAGTTGATTCGGCGGCTCACCTCTTTCTCGAAATTGGACTTACCTAGCTGGACCATGTGTCCCAGGTATATATACTCGTCTACAATTTCGAGTGCAGAGCTCCCAACCATTACTGGGTGGAGCGGAACATGAGCATTAGACATGATTTTCGTCTTACTCATGTTCATTTTAAGGCCCACCTGTTGGGAAACTCTGCTGAGGTCATTGAGCATTGCATTAAGGTCACCCAGAGTCTCTGCCATGATGACTATATCATCGGCAAACCGAAGGTGAGTGATGTACTCGCCATTGATGTTGATGCCAGATCCGTTCCAATCCAGAAGCTTTAAGACGTCCTCCAACGCAGCGGTAAAGAGCTTCGGGGAGATTACATCTCCCTGTCGCACTCCCCGCTGTAGTTGGATTGGCCTTGTAGTCTGGTCCTGTATACGAACTGACATTGTGGCGTTTTCGTACAAACGCTTCAGCACTTGGATAAACCGGTAGTCTATCCGGCATCTCTGCAGTGACCTCAACACAGCCCAAGTTTCCAGCGAATCGAAGGCTTTCTCATAGTCCACAAACACTAAGCATAGTGGCCGGTTATACTCTTCAGTCTGCTGTATAATCTGCCGCAGCGTGTGAATGTGGTCTATGGTACTAAAGCCTTTTCGGAATCCAGCTTGTTCGGGAGGCGGGAAGTCATCGAACCTAAGAGCGAGACGATTCGTTATGACTCTCGAGAACAACTTATAGACATGGCTGAGCAGCGAGATGGGTCTATAATTCTTCAGCAAGGTATTGTCTCCCTTTTTGAAGAACAGAACCACCATGCTCCTGCGCCATGCCTGTGGCGTTAAGCCCTCGTGAATGACGGAATTGAACAATCGCTGAAGAACCTTAAGTATCGGTTTTCCACCCGCTTTCAGGAGTTCTGCTGTGATTACGTCCTCACCTGGCGCCTTGTTGTTCTTGAGTTACTTGAGAGCCATACTAATCTCGTAAAGGCTGACGCCTGGGATATCTTCGGTATAGTTTCGGGTCAATTTGGCTCTGGGATCTCTAGCCACATCCTCAACAGGCTTTTGTGTTGTGGTGTATAACTGTCCATAGAACTTCTCCACCTCTCCCAAGATCTCAAGTTTGGATGAGATGAGACTACCATCATCAGTTTTTAGTCGCGTCAGCTGGCTCTGTCCGATAGACAGATCTCTTGCGAATACTTTGGAGCCCTTGTTACGCTCGATGGTATCTTTAATGTACTCTGTATTGAAGTTTCGCAAGTCGCGCGTTTGCGCATTAGAGATCTGCCTATTAATCTGCCGGTAAGCAGACGCGTCTGCTGAAGACTGTAGTCTCATCTCTGCTCTCTCATCCATGAGTTTGAGAGTGTGGTCTGAAAACATTTTAGTTCTTTTTGGACGGTGGGTCACTTGGACCCTACCGTCTGGACAGTTTCCACCAGACTGTTGTTTAGATCGTCCACAGACTCGCAATCTGCTAGGCAATCGAACCGGTTCTCGGAGTTGAAAGCTCTCGGGGTTTTGAATATGAGCACGAGAAGGTCGGAGAGTAGACTTCACCAGTCTGGCCCTTTCCAGCTTTAATATGTTAAGATACAATGTGCCTCTTACCATGCGGTGATCACTTCCGGTTTTTACCCTGTTGATCACAGAGACATCATTGAATATTTGCCGCCTGGTCGACATGATGAAGTCAATCTCATTTCTCGTGGAACCATCAGGGCTTATCCAAGTCCACTTTCTGTGTGGACGCTTCCTGAAGAAGGAGTTCATCATAAAGAGGCCCTCCCTCTCCATGAAGTCGGCCAGTATTTGGCCTCTGTGGTTCCTCCGCTCATATCCAAATTGCCCCACTCTCACCTCTGTACCGCTTCGTTCACCCAGCCTTGCGTTGAAATCCCCCATCACAACATTGTAATAGGAACTAGAGGTATGTATGTCTCTTGAGATATCCTCATACAATACCTCCACCTCCTCACCTCCTCGTCGGGTTGTGCCGATGTCGGTGCGTATACCTGTATAACCTTCAGCGAATACCGTTTGGTAATTCTGAGTATAAGGTACACTACCCTGCTCGACACACTCTCGACTTGAACTACATTGTTGACGAGGGACTTGTGGACGATGAATTCGACACCACCCTGGGACTGCTGGTCGCCCTCCCGGTAGTAAAACAAGTTGCCGGATTTGAGGATTATCGAGTCCTCCCCCTCTCTTCGGACTTCAGACAATCCTATAATATCCCAACGCAACTTGCTCACTGCTTCTTCTAGCTCGATGATCTTCTCGTCGGTCCTCAAAGTGCGTGCGTTGTATGTTGCCAGGTCTAGTCGTCGGGGTTGGCAGCGGAATCTCTGCCGGAGATTCTTCGCACCCCCTGTCCCGCCGTTATCATGGTCGCTGCCAGAGCCAGGAATAGCGGGGCCGCCGGGGACTAGGGGCCTTGGCCTTGTGTACCTATCTATGCAAGGTTTTGCCCATAATGGCCGCGCTGGGCAGGCGTGTTGGCCATCGCAGGGCTAGACCGTTCGCACCGGTGTCGCTGCTGCCCGACACCAGCCTGAGTCATTTTAACAGCCTAGACAGGATTTTGAATGGATATACCGCCATCTGTCGGTCGCCAGAGCCTCGTTAGTAGACCAGCAGGGGGTACCACGGGCAGGTGAGGTTGGCTGTTGGAGCGCTAGATGGAGGTGCGCACCCTTACCCCCCAAATGGATTTGGAAATGGAAAACGTTATCTCTAGAAGTCAAACAGATGATACCTACTAATAAATATTAAAAATAATCACCTTATTAGTAAGAAGCACCTATATAATGATACTAATATTAATGCGAAAGTTTGTCTGTGTGTTGGTTTGTCCTTCGATTACGCTGCAACAGAAAACGGATCGACGTGGATTTGTTGCACGGGTATACCTAGTTAATTAGGACCTGGAGAAATGGCTACTTTTTATTCCGAAAAATTAATGTGTTCCCGCATGGTAAGTCAACGAGTTCCCGTTGGAATTAAAAAACTTATTCCTCGCATCAGGGCATCAGCTAGGGAGATATGGTATTTTTATGCGACTGCCTGAAAAAAGGAGTATATTGTTTTTTATACGACTGCCTGAAAAAAGGAGTATATTGTTTTCAGGGTTCATGTATGTATGTATGTATGTATGTATGTATGTATGTGAGTTTGTATATTCCACCATAACTGTTATACGCCTGAACCGATTTTGATAAATGAGGTATCGTTAGAATCCCTAGCTTATTCCGGGTGACATAGGCTAGTAAATTTTTTTTAAAAATTGATGGGTGACAATGGTTCCGCATTAAAGACTAAAGTTGAAAAAAAATATTCGAAAATAAGATTAACTATACTGCCGGCATATTTAGCGGAACATAAAAAAAACCGGGCAAGTGCGAGTCGGACTCGCGCACGAAGGGTTCCGTACCATTATTAATAAATAATTACCTTTGTTAATGAACCGCAAGACTAACTTTGTTTGTAGAGGTTTATTGTTAATATCAAAAAAACTATGCTAGTTAGAGCATTGGCTATAGTTTTCCTGTAAAATATACGTAAATTCCTATTGACCATAATTATTTCAAATTTTTCGATTGGTAAACTCCGGAGATAAGGGGGGGGGAACGGTATTTTTTTAGACATTTTCCCCGATAAATCAAAAACTATCATAACTAAAAATAATTAAAAATCTGTTTTAGAATGAACAAAGTAAACCCTTTTATATGATACCCCACACAGTACAGTTATCTCACTTTTAAATTTCAACCCTCAGATTTTCCCCCCTTTTTAAATAAGAACAAAAATAATTTCCAATTTTTTTTAATTCCACTGTCTTTGGGCCACTAATATACACAACTATTCCAAATTTCATGTCGATAGCTTCGGTAGTTACTGAAATAATCGAGTGTGACGGACGGACAGACGGACAGACGGACAGACGGACAGACGGACAGACAGACGGAGAAAGTCGCACCATAAGGGTTCCATTTTACCATTTTGGTACGGAACCCTAAAAAGGTCCACAATTAAAAAAATATGGTTTTATTTTAAAATCTACTTACTACACTTCTTTTGTTATTTAAAGTTTCATTTGTTTTAGGTACTTAAAATGAGATCACATTAAGAACAGATTTTGCGAGTAAAGGCTATTTGTGAAAAATGGTACATTTTTGAACTTTTCATGTAACCGGGAAAAGTGAAATTTAATATTAAAATAACAATTAATTAAATTAGAAAAATGGTGATTTATATCGCGTATTTCCTCCACGTGCTCTTATTAAAGTTTCTACCCGTCTAGGCATACTGAGAATGATGTTATCGATGGTCTCCTGGGATAGTCTCCGCCATTCCTCAACTACAGCGATTCGCAGTTCACCCACGTTGGCAGGAGCTGGAATTCTGGACTTAACTTTTCTTTTCAGCAAGTCCCAAACGTGCTCTATTGGGTTCATATCCGGTGATCTCGCCGGCCACTCCATAACAGTGATATTCATATCATTAAGATAAGCTTGAGTTACTCGAGCGGTATGCGGCCGAGCATTATCCTGCATAAAAACAAAATCGTCACCGATATATGGGGCAAACGGTACGACATTTTCTTCTTAAACTTCTCTGATATAGCGGTCTGCAGTCAGACTCCCTCTGTCAATCACTACCAAGTCTGTGCGAGCTCCCAAACAAATGCCCGCCCAAGCCTTTATTGATCCACCACCGTATTCTGTAGTTTCAAAATTTGTCTGAATGTATCGTTCTCCTTTGCGTCTGTATATTCTTTGCCTGCCGTCAATTTGATTTAAGAGAATTCTGCACTCATCACTAAACAATACCTTACTCCATTGGTCCGCGTTCCAAAGTCGATGTTCCTGAGCAACAGTTAACCTGTTTCTGCGATGATTTACCTCGAGCCTTGGAGCCTTGGCGGGCACAAATGAACCCAAACCAGCTACTTCGAGCCTTCTTCGTACCGTACGCTCACTTACGGTTACACCCCGCACTGCTTCTAACTCATGTCGGGCTTGGACGGCCGTCAAACGGGGGTTCCTACGTACACGAAGCCGAATGAAACGATCATCCCTACTCGAAGTGCGTCTTTTTCTGCCTAGTCCTGCTCTTCTCACATAAGTACCGGTCTGCCTGAACCGTTGGATACTGCGATGGATCGTTGAAACTGGTCGACGAAGATCTCTGGATATCACTCTGTAGGTTAGACCATTTCTTCGCATTTCGAGTGCGCTGGCAATCTCCGTTGGGGCTAAGTCAGGCATAATTCAGTCATCAACTCCAGAAAGATACGCGATTAAAAAAAACTAACAAAAAACAGTATTTCAATGAAATTTTAAATCAAACTCAGAAGGAAGAAATACTCGTAGTTCGCTCCAGATAAGGTGTATTTGAATAAAATTAAAACAATTGCATAAAATGTGATGCTCAGTTGTTTTCTTAATTTGAAAATATTTCTTTTTAAATTAAATGACGTATAAACCAGCCAGCAACCTTATATGATACTGATATCAAACCTTTTTTTATGTTCCGCTAAATATGCCGGCGAGTGTAGGTATATAATCATCATCTAGAAAATGATTAGTAGATTCCAAAAATATATAACACTATAGTTCAATATCCAGTGATTCACAAAAAAAATCATTTAATAAAAATGTGATTTTATATTACAAGACTGCCCAAAAAAGGAGTGATAAGTTTTCCGGGTTCGTGTATGTATGTGTGTCTACGGCAGAGCAGTCGTATTTTTAAATAATTTTAATTATATTCACTTGTTTCAGTTTAGTTAAAACAGCTAACCGACGATGACACAAGCGATTAATCATTTTAAACCCATAAATCATAAATCATATTATTTATTTGCTGATTGTAGGTTATATGAGAAGTTCTTACACTAAAGTTATAGCACCCAGCCACAATCTACCAATCATATGGTGTGCAAATTAATCGTACCTTCTTGAGTAGGTACTTTATAAATTTAATACAATTTACCACAATAATTTATCTATACCTACATTCAATAAAATATTATAAAAATTAAAAATGTCAGCTATGAAATAAGTACCTATATTAGAATTAGAATTACAATTTATTTATTACATTACACACAATATTAGATGATAATTATTAATTATTATTATTACAATTAAAATTAACATCAATTATTGAATTATTCCCAACTGGAAAACTCGTTCATTACTATGGTTCGGGCGCGAGTTGAATGCAGAATAATACACCATACATTTACTCTACTACAGCTGCAACGGCTCTCGAGCCGATGTCGGTCACACCGTTGTCGTGCTATATCTCCCACATTCGGGACTCTGTGGCGGCGAGAGCGGCGCCCCACATCCGACTGTCGGTGTCCATTGTATGGTCTGTGGTGTCCACCGCCCGTGCTCCGTACCACTAGATGCTAGATGCTGATGTGCTGCCGTCTCTGTGAGGAGGGAGGAGGGAGGAGGAGCCGCGACTCTGCACTTTTGTAATGTCACCGAATAGAGAACTGTATCAGTGTCGACGTTAAGTTTGTATACGATTTTAAGCAGAAATTAGAAAAGGAAACGTTTGTCGTAATTTTAATATTATGATAAAATTCCAATACAACATCCGTCATAAATTCGTAGGTATTAAGCATTACACGGAATTGGAGAAATCCCCCCTATATTATTATTATAATGATCGAACTATTATAATAATTGAATGCGACAATAATTAGGATAGGGGCATCATTTCCATTTAAAATTATTGTGTAGGTATCTGTGGGTATATCGGAAAGTTGAAAATCTATCCAAAAAGAATAAACTGGTGCTGGTTAAACAAGAAAGTAATTATAAGTACTCATCTATATAATATATAAAATTCAAAGTCCTGACTGACTGACTGACTGACTGACTTGTATATTAACGCACAGCCTAAACCGCTAGGGTTAGAGACTTGAAATTTTGACGGTAGCTTCCTTTTATGACGTAGGCGCGCACTAAGAAAGGATTTTTCAAAATTCTCCCCGTAAATGGGTGAAATAGGGGTTGAAAGTGTGTATGAAAGTCCGTCATTTCTCAAGTTATATCCATGAAACTTGATAAATGAGCTACCGGTAAAAAATAAAGAAATGCGTGTTTCACAGTATTTGAAAATTCTACCCCCGAAGGGGTGAAATAGGGGATGAAAGTTTATATGAAAGCCTTTCATAACTCAAGATATTTCTCAAGTTGTCTCAATGAAACTTGGTATTTTGGCTTTCGATATAATATAAAGAAGTAGTTACGTGTGTCACAGTTTTTCCAAATTCCACCCCCAAACGGGTAAAATAGGGGTTGTAAGTTGGTGTAAAAGGCCGGCGTTTTTCAAGTTATAGCCATGAAACTTGACGTTTGGGCAACGGGTTTAAATTATGAAATACACAATTCACAGTTTTTGAAAATTCTTTCCCAAAGGACGTAAATAGTCCTTCAATCACGCTGCAACAGAGCAACGGATCGACGTGTTTTTGCATGGGTTCTTTTTATCCCGGAATTTTAAGGAATGCTAACCGAACCTAATGAAAGTGGGAGTTAATAAACTTATGCCACGCGAACGTAGTCGCGGGCATCCACTAGTAGTTGATAAAGAAATAAGTTTTTATTTCTTTATCAACTATGAGGCTGACCTCCGCTATTTCACATCGATAAGCAATTCGTTATTCGCCGCGAATTGAATCAAGCGTAATAAGAAAAATAGTTATGTTATGGTGTCTGTAGCGACATCTATGGGAGTACTGCAACACTAAGTAAGTACCTAACGATGACCTAACATAGAATAAAGCACCACAAAACCGCGCGGCGTCGCGCCACGGTAGGGTTGTCAATCTCCTTGCCATTGTTCATAATACTACAATAGATGGCGCTCAAAGATTTTAACTAGGAACGAAAGATGTCACTAGGTAATAAAATTCACGAAATAATGCAGAACGGATCACTGCCGTGCGACCGCGTAACTTTTGCATCAATCATTGATACATCGCAATCACCTCTGATTGGTTATCACTCTTCCACTATTGGACAAAATCCATTGACGCAACAAGAATACCATAAATTCAACCAATCGGAGGTGATTGCGATGTATCAATGATTGATGCAAAAGATAAGCGGTCGCCCTGCAGTCTCTCTGTCACATGTAACGCTGCCTAGTAGCCATAGATTAATTAGGTATTAATTATTTAAGTAATTATTAATTAATTAATATATAAAAGCGAAATACCACTCACTCACTCACTCACTCACTCACTGACTAATCACGATATCTCAGGAACTATAAAGCGCAGGTATAAGACTTGAAATTTGGAAGGTAGATTCCTTCTATGGTGTAGACGCCAGCTAAGAAAGGGTTTTGAGAAAATCCACCCCTAAGGGGTTAAAATAGGGGTTGGAAGTTTGTATGAAAGTCCTTTGTTTTTGAAGTTAGAGACATGAAAATTGGCAATTTAATTATTAGTTATAAATAATTATACTTCCTTGCTTCGTCCTTTGAGATTAGGTATACATTGTAGTAATACGTCTAGGTATCGCCTTTCTACCACTTACTTGAAAGCAGAGAAACTGCAGGTTTTTATTTATTAAATTGTAGGTAGGCACGCCGGCCTACCCGCTCTGGGCGCCTGTAGTGTCACTCATTCGCGTTTTAGTGCCTCGCCGATCACCACGTTATTCAATTTATTTTTTCAATAAAGTTTAAAACGATGCCGAAACGTAGTCACAAAGAAGCTTGCTTAACGTGATAAACGTTTGCACGATCAAGATTCTTCCCATAGTAGCAGCGTGTCAGCGAATGACTCACTCGAGCCGGTGCTACTGGACTCCGAACCGGAACATGAAGGTATTTACGGTGAATTTTTACCTATCCATAAAGATATTGTGAATAGTTGCAAGGACTATTTCCGTATCGAACTGATTATAATATGACGTCACCTTCCAATTAGTGTTGTGTACATCTCACGGGGATGTTACCTTTGCATTATTGGATTCCCGCAAAAACTTATCTAAGTAGATATTTTACATTTATCGTGATTGTGTACATTTGAAAGGAATGTTACCTTCACAATTGTTTATTTTAATAAAAATTTTCACATATAATCCGAATGGATCATAAGATAATCAAGTGTTGTGCATAGTTTTGAAGGACTATCGCCGCTCTTATTATTAATTATTATCGAATAAGAACATATCGTATGATATCGTCATACATTTGTGTTGTGGTCATCTACTAGGGATGTAACCCTTCACTCTCGTTATACAAATAAAGCGTAGAGGGTCTCAAGTACCTACACGTTTTATGTTCCTTTTGAGACGAATCAAAACTCGTACCCGAGTTACTACCAAGGAGTGTTGACGAGACCCAACCGGGTACGTCTGCTGCATCTGCAGAAGGCGCCGTCACGGACACACTGCAGACAGTACTGCCCGCCGAATCAGTATCAGCACGTGACCCTCCGGAAATGGATGATGAGATTATAATTCTATTAGGAGAAACGCCTTCCAAGGATAAACAATACGAACCAGAAATTCGAGTTGAGTTAGCAGTGCGCTGGGAGCACATGGCCACAACGGGCTTATCTAAGGATTCCAAAGAAGATGCACCAATGCTGAATCCAGAGATAAAGGCTGCTTTATCGGATATCCTAATTAAAAAAGATAAGGCGTTAGAGACTAAGCAAAAGCAGGTCGGAGCAAGTATATCTTGCATCAGTGAAGCTCTCACTCGTTTGTTCTCGTTAGGGCACAGAGATCGCAGTCCGTAATAAAATTATTGATCGAAGTGGGTCATCTACTCTGTGATTCGTAGCATAACGAATCCAGGACAAGGAGCTTCATATGCTCAACAATAAAGAAGGACATTAAAGACCAGCTGTTTGATATGGAAATAGATGGTTTTTTATTCGGCGAAAAGTTGGCCGACACACTTAAGGCTGCAAAAGCGATATCAAAATCGGGCGCCGAGCTAAAAATAGACCCACCAGTACGAAAAACTCCCTCGGCGCAGAAACCGAGAGCGACTCCTATGCAGGCTTTAAACCAGAAGTCTGCGCTCCCGGCAGCCCAGCAGGCGGGAGCAGCGAGGAGGTTCAAGGCCACAGCGATTGCGACACCGCGCGCACGGCAGCCGCAGCAGCAACGACAGCCGCCGCGCTCGCAGCCTCGCCGCGACCGGCGTCGCTAGACCCGGTACGTTCCGCTGGACGTCTATCCCATTTTATGACCAGTGGCTCTTAATAACTAATGACCCAGTCATATTATCAGGGGTGAGGGTTACGAGATTCCACTTTCTAAACCGGTTTCTCAATCTCACGAACCGAGCTCACCCGTCGTATCATCATCGGAATCTCTTCAATACAGAGTGGCCATCGCCGATCTAATAAATAGCGGAGCTATATCTAAATGCTTTATTCACAGTTACAGTTTCTTCAGTTCTTTCTAGATATTTTCTTATTAAAAAACCCAATGGAAAAAGTAGATTTATTTTAAATTTGAAGTCCGTAATCAAGCACATCACTATACGGATCACTTTGAAATAGAAGATTTGAGAACAACATTGAAGTTAATATCAAAGAATAGTTGCATGGCCACTCTGGATTTAAAGGATGCCTATTTCTTAGTTGCTATACATCCGAACTATAGATGGTACCTACCATTTACATTTGGGGAAAAAATTTACCAATTTAATGTTTTACCTTATGCCACTCGTTTTTACAAAACTATTGAAGCTGGTTATGAGTTTACTTAGCTATTAAGCTACTTAACAACTACTTAATTAGATGATAATATTATATGCATAATTTCTAAAATATTTTACATACTAAAAGTATCTAAGAGTCCTTAGTATCATCAACGCAAAGAGAGCTGTTTAACCCCGAATACCGTTTGCAAATACCTCGGTTTCCTAATAGATACGAAAAAATTACACGTTTGTTTGACATATACGACAATTAATAAATCAAGAGTTACATTCGTTACATTCAAATCGTTGGAAAATCAGACATTTTGCACGTTTGGTAGGACTCCTCACTTCGGCTTTTCCCGCGTTTCAGTATGGTTAGACATACCAAACAGATGGAAAGATGTAAATTTATCTGATCTTGCTTTGTGTAATGCAAATAACTATGATAGCTACATGTCGCTACCTCAGTCTTTGCAGGTTGATTTTACATGGTTGTTAAAATCTATTGAAGTGACAGTCAACCCCATTAGACAAGATAACCACTGTCTAGAATTTTTTTCTGATACCAGCAAAAAAGGGTGGGGGGCGGCATGCGGTGAGGGGACCACCAATGGTCAGTGGAGTAGTTCAGAACCTGTCAATCATATTAACTACCTAGAACTTCTAGCTGCATTCTTAGGCCTTCAACATTCGCCAAGAAATTTAAAAAATTACAGATTTTACTTTAGGAACATCGGCAACACAACCGCTATTTCGTATATCAATCGTATATCAACCAGATTTCCACACCTTACTAAAATAACATGATCTCTAAGGCAGTGGTTTGAAGCTCGCAAGATATTTTTATTCGCTTTTTAAATAAGCTCTGAGGATAACGAAATAGCAGATGCAGAGTCGCGAATGTCCCATCCAGATACCAAATGGGATCTAAAAGTTAGTGATTTTAATAAGATTGTACAAGCCTTAGGACAACCGCACGTTGACCTTTATTTTTTTTTTGCCTCCAGAATAAATTATAAATGTAAGAAATATGTCGCATGGAATAGAGATCCCGGAGCATTCGCTATTTTACGTTCGTTCACACTAGATGGGAAAGATTTATCTTTCTACGCTTTTCCGCCCTTTGCCCTTTGCTGTTGTATTGAAAGTTTTAAGAAAAATTGTAACAGATCAAGCTGAGGGTATAGTCTTGGTTCCGTTTTGGCTCACGCAACCCTGGTTTCCACTATTTCGAAGCCTTCCCTGTTGTGAATTGTTTTGTGTGTATTATCTGTTTCCAAATGCCACCCCCAGGTCACGTTGATTGCGGGGAAGTCATCAGGACGGCATTACTCATGAGGGGCGTACCACCGTTATCTTTAGATATTATGATAGCTTCCCTATCAAATTCAATGAAATAATATGATGTCGCAACAAAGCGCAGGGCTAGCTTTTGTAAAAAAAAAAAAATGAAGTGTCAACCCCTATGGTAATTTATTTTCTAACTCAATTATTCCAGTCCGGCTTACAATATAGATCATTAAACAGTCATCGCTCCGCTCTGTCATTGATCCTAGGATCGAGAGTAGGGTCTGATGACCGCGTTACTCGGCTTTTCAAGGGTTTCGACAGACTTCGTCCTCCAGCCCCAAAATATAATGTAACATGGGATCCATTGCTACATCGATTGTTACTAATTAAGATTAAATGCTATAATAATTAAAACAAGCATATCATATATTAAGCGATATAATGATAATAACGTTAAGTGTCTTGAGAAGTGTAATTAGCTGTGGGTCCTTTACACTCATCCGCGTTCTCAGTCTACAACGCACACTGTCACAAATCCACTTATCTGGCGGGTTTCGATGACGCAAGGCGGCGGCTGAAGTTTTGGAGTCAACTGGTACCGGAGGTGGGAGGCAACGACTGCACTGGCGGCACGCAGATAAGACGGTTGTAGTTTTCTCAGGGAGTTACAAAAACCCTGAAAACCCAAAACCAGACATTTCAACAAGTGTCTGGTTTTGCTATTGGACTACAACATCAACACTAACTAACACTATGTCGAGTTCTAGCGTAGCAGTGTCTAGCGAAGCTCTTGATGAGGCAGTCCAGGCAAAACCAGTGAGCACAAATTATCTAAATCTAAGCCATATATTGAAATGAGGGTAAATTGTAATTAAATTAATCAATGCCACTAAACAGCACCGAAAACAACAGTTTTTCGCAAGTAAGCAGCAACAATATATTTACAATTTAAGCTTAAACAGGAGAGGGCTAGTTTCCTTCGGTCAAAGTGTGCAAAAGTTGGTTTTTTATTTTACATCTTAGCGCAACAATTTAATACTATGAATAATCATACCATTAGAGTAGTTCTCATGTTATGCAGCAAGAATAAGCTTAATATCTACATAGTTTGTAGCAATCAAAGGTAATAACAATGATAACAAGTAATTTGGCGTGCAAGCGGAAGGAATGTACCAAGGCGTTGCAAGAAAGCTGCTTAAATAATTCTAGAACAAATAGCGGCCTAATCTACACAATCTTACATCTTACAACACTTACCCAATTTGGGGTTATTTCCTCTTTTAACTTTTATAACTAAAAAGGACTTGGAAAGATGAGATTTGTAGGATTAAATATACAATTATAGAAAGTATTAAGTGCGGTAGGCACTTTTAGCTTGTCGCACGCACTTCGTAGTGGCACCTTCACAAATGTGTCTCACTCTCGTCTCCCTTCTCGTCGCTCGAGGGGGAATTCGCGGGGTCGCGCGGTGAGGTAACGAGTCGCAGTGTTACATACCCCCTTTTCAAGGATAGGATTTTTCTTAGGTTAAAAATCCGCTACATTAACCAAAATTACCCAAGGTAGCCTAGAGTGGTTTTTTTTTATTTTTTATTAATATAGATAAGGCTGTTTTTTTTTACTAAAATATTATTTAAGTACCACTTTATTTATTCCACGACATTTTTATGTTTAAAATCTTTGACATGCCATGTTCCAAGATCATGACCGTTCATGTCTTCTAATTTATATACTAGTGGGGACAATTTTGAAGTTATTCGGCACTTGACAAATTTAGGTGCAAGTTTTTTGCTGAAGTGTCGATCTTTGTCACTTTGGAAGTAAGTGCGCTTCCAAATTATGTCTCCTACACTAAACTCGACGTCCTTGCGGCGCAAATTATAGTTAGAGCTACTCCTTGAATGAGCCTTCAATAATGCTAATTGGACCTTATCAAAGATCTTGTGTAGATGACCAAGATTCTCTGCGTACTCATCGCGAGGTGAGAAAATTATGTCATCTGTTAAGTCAGTGTCGACGTAAAAGGAACCGCAGCTTACTAGTTCGCGGCCAAATACAAGAAAGGAGGGAGTAAATCCGGTCGCTTCATTAACTGAACTATTAATGGCGAATTGAATTTTGGATATATTCCTATCCCATGAGCGGTGGTCATTTTCTATTTAAGATGAAACTGCAACCATGATAGTCCTGTTGTATCTTTCGACCGTGTTGACTTGTGGTGTATATTTAGGCGTGTAACGAATATTGGGAATTTTATAATTGACAAATAAGTTTTTTAACACATTTCCGGTAAAATTTTTCCCATTATCCATTAAAATAGTGCTGGGAATTCCATGAATTAAAAAAACATTGTCTTCTAGTATGTGGGCCATTATTTCTGAGGTAGCGCGCTTGATAGGGAAGAGCATACAATATTTAGAGAAGCAACATGTAATGACAAATATGTACGAATTCTGTTTACGAGAAACTGGTAACGGCCCAATTAGGTCGATGCTAAGCATTTGAAAGGGTCTGCTGCAGTCTTTCGGTCTACCCATAGTACCTAAAGTAGGGTGGTTCGGGTATTTGTGAGAGTTGCATATATCGCAATTAGCTATAAATTTGGAAACATCACTCATCATTCCTGGCCAAAAGTAATTGAGGGATAATCTTTTGTGGGTTTTAAATATGCCGAGATGTCCGGAGGTGGGCTTTGAGTGATTTTCAGCTATTGCTTTTTGCCTTTTTTCTATAGGCAAAACTTCTTTCCACTCGAATTCTCTGGTAAGGGGATTTAGACTTCTTACATATCGAAAGAGTGTATCGTTTTCTATTCTGTAATTAAGAAAAGAGTTTGGAGACGAGTAGCAACCATTGTATATATTTAAAAAACCGGCCAAGTGCGAGTCGGACTCGCGCACCGAGGGTTCCGTACAAACCTGTAGTAAGTTTTAAATTAAATGTCTTTTTTTAAATATTTGAGTTGATTGAATGAAAGGTAAATTGCGATTTACGATTAATGACGTATTAAAAAAAAACTACTTACGTACTCTTACGTAAACTTACTTACTCGTTCAAACCAATTTTCGGTGGTAGTTTGCATGGTACTGTACAACATATATTTTTTTTAGTTTTATCATTCTCTTATTTTAGAAGTTACGGGGGGGGGGGACACACATTTTACCACTTTGGAAGTGTCTCTCGCGCAAACTATTCAGTTTAGAAAAAAATGATATTAGAAACCTCAATATCATTTTTGAAGACCTATCCATAGATACCCCACACCTATGGGTTAGATGAAAAAAAAATTTTTGAGTTTCAGTTCTAAGTATGGGGAACCCCCAAAATTTATTGTTTTTTTCTATTTTTGTAAGAAAATCTTAATGCGGTTTACAGAATACATCCACTTACCAAGTTTCAACAGTATAGCTCTTATAGTTTCGGAAAAAAGTGGCTGTGACATACGGACGGACAGACAGACAGACAGACAGACAGACAGACAGACAGACAGACAGACAGACAGACAGACATGACGAATCTATAAGGGTTCCGTTTTTGCCAAATTTGGCTACGGAACCCTAAAAACCAGGAATCGTTAGTTTGTGGAGAATTTGGTTTTCTTGCATTTACATTTATATCAGCGATGGGAACTGAACGAGAAAGACTGTCAGGCACTACGTTGTCGGAACCGCGACGGTGTTTAATATCAAAATTATATGCTGATAGGCGTACACCCCATCTCGCCAATCGACCTGTTGGGTTGTTGAGGTTTAAAAACCATTTTAAGGAAGCGTGGTCAGTATACACAATAAATTTTTGGCCATTTTCTAAATAGCATCTCCAGTGTTCTATGGCAGACAGTACAGCTAAAGCTTCTCTCTCTGTTGCACTATAGTTGCGTTCCTGGTCACTAAGGGATTTACTCATATAAGCAATTACCTTTTCACGACCATTTAAAGTTTGCGTGAGTACACCACCTATACCAAAGTCGCTGGCGTCTGTATGGACTTCAAATGGCTTCGAATAATCGGGACAAGATAAAATGGGTGCAGTAACAAGGCACTCTTTCAGTTTTTTAAAAGCATGCTCAGCTTCTGGAGACCAATTGAAAGGAGGGGCATTTTTCTTTTGTGATGTCAATTTATTTAAAGGAGCAGCTAAGGAACTGAAATTTGGTATAAATCTACGGTACCATGATGTGGTACCGAGAAACCTTCTTACCTCCTTGCGGTTGCTTGGGGTTTTGTAATTAAGTATGGCTTCTGTTTTGGTCGGGTCAGGATGAAGTCCATTAGAATCTACTACGTACCCTAAATAATTAAGTTTATTTCTAAAAAATTTACTTTTATTAAAATTTATAGTTAGATTTGCTAATTTTAGTTTATTTAAGATGCGCTTTAGTAGTGAAATATGTTGTTCAAATGTAGGTGAAATTATTATGATATCGTCGATGTAAACGAACACCCTGTGTTCGAATTCTGGGCTATAGAAGAGTATATCTACTAGTCTTTGTTGGGTAGCTGGAGCATTTGTAAGGCCGAATGGCATTGATTTAAACTGAAATGTACCACGAGATGGTATATAGAAGGCTGTTTTACACCTATCCTCATCCTTTATTAAAATTTGCCAGAAACTCTTGGACAGGTCCAAACTAGTAACATATTTAGCATCACGAAGATTATCCAGTATATCAGATATATACGGTAAACTATATGCATCTTTTTTTGTGATAGCATTTAGTTTTCTACTATCTAAACAAAATCGGAGGTCTCCATTTTTCTTTGGAGTAAGCAAGACAGGGGAGGACCATGGGCTTTCGCATGGTTCGACAACGTCATCCTTGAGCATTTCATCAAGTTGGTCACTTAAGATACGTTGCTTTTCAGGAGACATTCTGTAATATCTTTGACGAATGGGGGCAGCATCCCCAGTGTCAATTGCATGCGTTATAAGAGACGTTCTACCTAAACCACGAGATTCGTATGATATTTCTCTAAATTCCTCGATTATATCATTAGCTATAGACTTTTGGCTTTCCGTAAGATTATCATACGAACAAAGATATTCAGTTTCCTTATCGATGTGTTTTTCGAGAGTAGCATTTGACCTTTCAATTATTTGTACAGCATCTAAATGTTTAGGAAATATATTAAATGTTTTCCAAAAATCCATGCCCAATATCAGTGAATTTTTAATTTCTGGAACTACATAAGTGTACACCATACTAGTTTGATTTCCGAAAGTGATTGGTAGATTTATTACACCAGTAGGTGTTAACTTTTGATCACCTGCTGCTGTAAATTCTATATTTTTAGGGCATTTCTGAATTTTTACATTGGTGTTTGTCAGAATATGTTCGTGTGCTCCATTGCCCAAAATAGATACTGAAGATCCAGAGTCCAGCAGGCCTAGCATATCCTGTTTACCATTTATACTTATAGTTACGTAGGGTCTAGAAAAGCTATTATCACGGATGGACGAAACAGAGCAACAAGCAAAAAATTTTGAAATGAATGCGAGCCATTCATTCCATTCTGAATTGTTAGAGTCAGTTCTTTTATTCTCATTACTGCTTCCTCGATCCGTTCTTATTAGTTTTTTGCTGAACTGTGGCAGTCAGGGCATTCTGGGTAACGCACATCTTTTTTTCCGCATTTAAAACATACAATAAAGCGAGGTTGGGTGCACTGGCGCAAGGAGTGCGTATTCATCCTACATCTGGGGCAATAGACGCGTCTCTTTCCTTCGATGGCATCAACTGAGACAGAGGCAACTGCTGGCAAGTTTTTATTTGTCTGATTTTTATAGTTTCCAGCGTAGTTACTGGTATAAGATTCATAATTATTAAAGATTTTAGTATTTTTATAAGGGGTGTTAGCTACAGACGTGGAAGCGTAAGCAAATTCAGGGGCAATAGTATCGGGAGTGACTTTAGGGGGTTCATGAAATTGTGTAAGACAGGAGTGAATGTTTTCGTAATTGCGGCAGAGTGTTTTTAATTGTTCAACGGTTGTAATTTCTTTTCCAGATGCTAAGGTGCTCGCATACGATGGCCGAATATTATGGAGTAAAATTTCTAACTTATCTTCATCGCTCTTAGGTTTACTTAATCTTGAGAACATTCCATGCATTATTGAAAGGTAGATAGTAATGTTTTCATTTTCGCCTTGAGTACGTGAACGAATTTCCTCTAGAAGACGGTAATCGTAATCCTTTGTGCTAAAGTCTTGTTTAAGCTGTAGTGCTAACTCATTCCAGGAATTTATGTCATCTTTTACGCAACGATACCAGTGTAACGCATCGTCAGTGAAAATCTCGTATGCAAATGTAAGTAATTTCTCATAGCTAATACCCCTAGCAACGACAAATTCTTCAACTTTTTGTATGAAAGCGCGTACGCACGTTTTACCGGAATATTTTAATTTGCTTATTTCAGAAATTATGTTGCGCTCGCAAGTGACAGACAGAACAGAATGGTCTGGCTGTTTATCGAAAGACCCTTGTGCAGTTTGAGGTTTCATACCAAGCATTTCTCTGTACAACATTTTAAAATTAGTGTGTGTATGTTTAAATTGTTCTGCCGATTCAGGTGTTTGAGTTATCCTGTTTATACGGTGGTATAGATGGTTAAATAGTGTTTCTGTTCTCGTAAATAGGTTTTTATCAAACTTTGCTTTTAGAGTTGCAAGATTACTATTTGCTTTCGTTAGGGACTCTTTAACGCCTTTGAGATCCTCAGCTGGGTCTAAATGAGACTCTAAAATATCTTCTGGTGGTAAATCGTTGCAAATTTTTACTATTTGTTTACGTAGTTCTTGTACCGAGTCGCCTGGAGTGTAGCCACGGACTGCGACTTCATATTCTAGTTCTGTCTTTTGTAAGGATAGATATTTAATAGTGAACGACATTTTTCTGTCGAGATCTGTTTTGGTTGGTGTTGTAAGATAAGATTTACAATATAAGCACTTAATACTAAGATACAATACCTACTTATATTAAAAACTAGTTTATGTACTGTAACATTAATGATAACTTAATTTACTTAGAGACCTAGAAACAGCCACCACCAAGAACCACTGACCAAAAACTACACACTAGGACACAGATGAGTGCCCCACGTTGGGCGCCATATGCTACATCGATTGTTACTAATTAAGATTAAATGCTATAATAATTAAAACAAGCATATCATATATTAAGCGATATAATGATAATAACGTTAAGTGTCTTGAGAAGTGTAATTAGCTGTGGGTCCTTTACACTCATCCGCGTTCTCAGTCTACAACGCACACTGTCACAAATCCACTTATCTGGCGGGTTTCGATGACGCAAGGCGGCGGCTGAAGTTTTGGAGTCAACTGGTACCGGAGGTGGGAGGCAACGACTGCACTGGCGGCACGCAGATAAGACGGTTGTAGTTTTCTCAGGGAGTTACAAAAACCCTGAAAACCCAAAACCAGACATTTCAACAAGTGTCTGGTTTTGCTATTGGACTACAACATCAACACTAACTAACACTATGTCGAGTTCTAGCGTAGCAGTGTCTAGCGAAGCTCTTGATGAGGCAGTCCAGGCAAAACCAGTGAGCACAAATTATCTAAATCTAAGCCATATATTGAAATGAGGGTAAATTGTAATTAAATTAATCAATGCCACTAAACAGCACCGAAAACAACAGTTTTTCGCAAGTAAGCAGCAACAATATATTTACAATTTAAGCTTAAACAGGAGAGGGCTAGTTTCCTTCGGTCAAAGTGTGCAAAAGTTGGTTTTTTATTTTACATCTTAGCGCAACAATTTAATACTATGAATAATCATACCATTAGAGTAGTTCTCATGTTATGCAGCAAGAATAAGCTTAATATCTAGGGTCAAGTGTCCAACAATGAAACAGTGGTACACAGTAAAACATTGTGATATTTCTAAAATGCTACGTTGTCAGATCGTGCATTATATCGCATTAGGACACTCTTGTGAACCCCCCGCCCTACCCCAGTTTCCTTCGGTGCCACGTGGAAGATGACGTATTTGCGGAGAATTTTTTGATTTTTTCAACAAAAAGTAAATATTTCCAACAATTTTTGTAGATTTTTCATCAAATTTTGGTTGAAATTTTCATAATTTTCATCATTACCTAGCATTAACCATGTTTCGTAGATTAACGTGGTATAGATCATATGTTATAGTGTTACAATTTAGTGGCTAAAATTTCAAGGTTAGTAAAATAAACCTTAGGTAGTCAACAATGAAACAGTTGCATAATGGACACAATGAAACAGTGTTTCATTGCGTACCATATAGAATCATATTATACTTCCTGTGCAAGTGAATATTTTTGTGGCTAGAATATTAAAACTTAAAAAGAAAGAAAGGTTATCCATTCAGGAAAAAATACGCTTTGAGCTATTCTAATGCACGGACAAGGAATATTCCTTGTTTTCCCGAGGAAAAATGAGAAATGATCAGAAAAGTCGCATATTTGGGGCAAGTGTTCAGGCACGTCAGATACGAACTCCTACTACTCATCATGATGGAGGAAAAATGCTGTAAAAAGAGGCGTTGGTTGCAGCAGAAAGTCTAGGCTTTGCAACATACATAGAAATGGCATTCTGACCCAGTAGTGCCCAAAATTCAAAAGTTTTGAGTTAAGATGACCAGATCATGAGTGCCGCCGATTTATTTCGCTTCGCGAAGAACAGATGGGGATATACCGAGCTGACTGCCAACCTTTGTTAATCAGAGAGACAACTGAAGAAGAAGGAATCAATGACCCCATTGAAGGTTCATCCATGAATTGGAAAGTGCAAACCAAAATTAATTGAAAAAAAATGAAATTAAGAATAAAACCTCTTATAATTGAACTCAGCATTTTTTTGTACTACCTACTCAATAAATTTCAGAAAATGTGAGACAGAGAGTAGGAATTTATTATGTTTCATTGTTGAATTTGTGGTGTTTCATTGAGTACACCATTGTGGACACAATGAAACATTTCCCGTTTTTAGGTTTTTAATTTTTTGCTGATTGATTACATATTAATCAAAAGAACTATAAATGCCATCCGATACCTAATAAAATTACCTATCATCTGTAAAAAAATTAGACTTCTATCTGTAAAAACAAAAGGTTTATGAGACTTTGAATTTTTGGTGTTTCATTGTTGGACACTTGACCCTACATAGTTTGTAGCAATCAAAGGTAATAACAATGATAACAAGTAATTTGGCGTGCAAGCGGAAGGAATGTACCAAGGCGTTGCAAGAAAGCTGCTTAAATAATTCTAGAACAAATAGCGGCCTAATCTACACAATCTTACATCTTACAACACTTACCCAATTTGGGGTTATTTCCTCTTTTAACTTTTATAACTAAAAAGGACTTGGAAAGATGAGATTTGTAGGATTAAATATACAATTATAGAAAGTATTAAGTGCGGTAGGCACTTTTAGCTTGTCGCACGCACTTCGTAGTGGCACCTTCACAAATGTGTCTCACTCTCGTCTCCCTTCTCGTCGCTCGAGGGGGAATTCGCGGGGTCGCGCGGTGAGGTAACGAGTCGCAGTGTTACACCATCCATAGTTTTCTCAAATTGGTATCCCAATAACAATTAGAATTTAATAGATTCGACAAAAAAGATCGTCACTTAACTCATCCTGGTGACTGCAAGGGTGCAGACTATTGCAAAAAATCATTTAGAAAATATATATTTTACTAATGAGCCGATAATTATATAGATACATGATTTATTAAAAACATCACGCCCAGGTTCAGCTCCCCCTTGCTTAAGTATCCTGTTTTATAAAGACCGGCCGGAAATCTGTCCTGCAAAAACGCTAGTAGCGTAGGTATATGGATAGGACGAAGTCTCTAAGAAATAATGAAATTGCCCTATTCATCAGTTTTAAGAGGCTGTATAAAATCAGTATTTACGAATACTATCAGTCGGTGGATAAAGGACACACTATAAATTAGTGGAGTTGACACCTCTATATTTTCCGCTCATTCTATTAGGCATGCAGCGACCTCTGCAGCTTACAGAAAGGGTACTAGTATCTAGATACAATACGAAATACCTACAGCTGGGTGGAGCGGCAACTCTATGGTGTTTGCCAGATTTTACCGTAGAGATATTTAGTGTGATCAATCTAATCAGTTTGCTCTATCTATACTTAATACTGAAGCGGATTAAAATGTAAAAGTGTTACAAATTTGGTATTACTTATATTAATTTATTTAATAACAAAAACCTAATTTATTTAAATACGGGTGAAGTAACCGTTATATCATGTAAAAATCATAATGTCTCTCTAGTTATTTTCTTTTGTTAGATAACTGCAATATTATGATCAAACTAAGAGTGTTTTAATATTTCACTATCTTTCAAAATCTACAATGTATACCTAATCTCAAAGGACGAAGCAAGGAAGTATAATTGGAGATTAAACGAACTTACCTGAAGTGAAGTTCTATCCTAATTATACGAGTTGCTTCGTCCGAAGAGATTAGTTCCCTCCCAGCCCTTAAATCCCCTGCTAAGTGAAATATTAAAGTTCCAGGCAGGCTTTCAACTAAATGAGTGACACTACAGGCGCCCAGAGCGGGTAGGCCGGCGTGCCTACCTACAATTTAAAAAATAAAAACCTGCAGTTTCTCTGCTTTCAAGTAAGTGGTAGAAAGGCGATACCTAGACGTATTACTACAATGTATACCTAATCTCAAAGGACGAAGCAACTCGTATAATTAGGATAGAACTTCACTTCAGGTAAGTTCGTTTAATCTACAATAAAAACCTGTATAAGCAATTTTATGAAAATGTACCCCAATAGGGGTAAAATGGGGGTTGGAAGCTTACATAAGGGTTCCAAGTTTTTGAAGTAAGAGACTTGAAAATCGGGATTTACGTTATTAGTTTTAAGTTATAATAAACTGTATAAGCAATTTTAGGAAAATCTACCCCACAGAGGGTGAAATGGGGGTTGTAAGTTTGTATGAAAGTCCTATGTTAGAGTCTTGAAAATCGGGATTTAGGTTATTAGCTTTAAATAATAATGACCTGTATAAGCAATTTTACGAAAATCCACCCCAAAAGGGGTGAAATGGGGGTGAAAGGTTACACACAAAATTTATGACATTGAAGTATAGACATGAAAATTAGCATTTAAGTTATCAGTTTTAAATAATAAAAAAACCTGCATAAGCTATATAAAGCCTCAATAGATAGGCTGTTTGCAGCGGGAAAATTTCATAATCTCATAGGAAATCAACAATTGTACGCGGACGAAGTCGCGGGCGACCTCTAGTTAGGTATAATACCAAGTTTAGATTGCTAACTCCCTTATAAAAAAATTCTAGGTTAATACTATCGTTAGATGGCGCTACCAGGCTCGCTCTTTATATGATTATAGTAAAATCGGTGAAATATCGTATTTTCTTGGTTCAATTTGTATTAATTATTTATATAAAATTATCAAAATACAAAAATTTGATAAAATCACTTAAGCAAATAGCAAATTTACATTCAACTAATTTTAACAAACAGCTTGCACAGTTACGCCATCTCAGATTGTGCGAAGAACTACAAGGTACCGGCGACTTTAATGCGCATTTAGCGAGCTTTGATTGAATGTATGAAGTGAACAGTCTTGAACTGGTTCATAAATTATATAAATGTCTTTGCTAGTAGCGAAATAACCGCAAACGCTGAGACTGGCAGGATTGGATTCGCCAATTGACGAAATTATATTTATTCACAATTGTCAGCTTGCCAAAAGGACCTTGCCGAAATTCGTCGCCAGCTCTTGGACCACATTCTCTTCTGTCCTGAATGATGTTCTTGTCATAATGTTAGCCTGCTTAGTATCATTGTAAATATTTTTAACAGCTAACAGGTCAGTCCCAACTCTTCGAGAACATCAGACGAGTAGGTCGGAGATTGAACGCGGAGCTCCTCAACCTATAACAATCAATCGTGATCAATACAGAATATACCTAATAGCTTATTTATAGGTACATTTTTGACCTTATTATGTACTAGATGATGCCCGCGACTTCGTCCGGGTGCATCAAAGTTTTGTTATTCCCGCGGGAACTCCCTAATTTTCCGGGATAAAAGTAGCCTGTGCTCTTCCCATTGCGCTCTGCGCTTACCGTAGGTACTTTACACTTACTTCTTGGGTGGGTTGTTGGCCTATATTGGTTCTGCACATTATTATTCTGTGCCCGGAGTAACAACGCTGGTCATTGACGGTAGCCATTTGACTTTAGTCGCAAATAAATCAAAAATAAGATTGTGTGTGTGAAATCTACGAAGCCAAAACGTGGCGCGATGGCAACCCATGGAAATTCCGTGCTCATCATACCAGCTACCAGCTAACAGGTAGGTAGGTACACAACCTAAGTTATCTGGCGTTATTTCATTTTGACCGTGAGTGCGAAATCCGCGGTCTGTTCCACTATAGTTCCTAGCACTACCAACGTATCCCCCTGGGCGGGTAAGAGTCCATTTATCGTTAGTGGCGAGCTCGTATCAATTTGAAGCTTGTGTTTGGGGGAACGCCAGTATACCAGCTAGTGACGAGTGCGACGCGCAGTAGTCAGTACTCAGTACTACAGTAGTCAGTACTACTCAGTACTCAGTCTGTAGTCGGTACCTACGCGTGCTAGTGCCGTTGTGTTATCGATTTCAACGCGTGCGAGGCTGCGTCTCAGAGCGTCCAAATTATTTTGCCATTAATTATATATCTGTAAATTGCAATGCATAGTAATTAAATTTAATATTTTTAATATTTATTTTATAATTAACTAGCGGATGCTCGCGACTTCGTCCGCGTGAAATAAGTTTTTTATTCCTACAGAAATTCCGGGATTAAAATAGCCTACGTCACTCTTCAGGTCCTCAACTAACTAGGTATACCGAAGCAAAAATCACGTCAATCCGTTGCTCTTTTGCGGCGTGATTGAAGGACAAGGCACCAACAAACAAATTGACACACTATCGCATTTATAATATTAGTATGATAGGTACCTATGATGCCAGGAACACAAAGATTTCCCTAAAAAAGCTCGATCCATGTACTCTAGAGTCTAGAGTCTGTTGCACGAATACAAGAGGAGCCTATAAGTTATTTTATAAATGCAAGGTTTATGCTCGACTGCATCGATACTAACTCATACAGAAAAATGAAATAAGACCTGCTATAACTATATTATTATGTTTTCATAGGTAGATATGTCTAATGTCAACATAAAATACGAATTTGAGTTTGAGTACCTTCAAGAGACAGCAACGACAAAATTAAAAAAAAAACAAAATTCAAATGTTTTGTAAAATGTACCCAAATGTTTATGGCATGTGCTCAAACTACGCCGCACGCTGTGTGTTGAGTGCTGAGTAGGTACTCCTAGCTACGCTGCTCATTTCGCCGGAAGTTTTTCTGCACTGGGTCGCTCCTGTACAAACACTTAATATACCTACCCAGCTACATTACGGAGACACAACAATTATATTTACCTATGTACCTATTTAAAAAGAAATTAAAGATATTGTATTGGAAAAGATATAATATTATTCTATAAATGATTAGGTATCTCATAGATTTTTTAAATTTAATTTGTATTCTCACATTTGAAAGTTAATAAAAAATAATTTTACTACGTACCTACCTAGGTACTTTCATGTTCCCGTAATTGTGGTATACTTAGCATGCAGGCAAACAGAATTGGGCTGTACATTTTTTGTAGTAAGATTGTTATAGGTAAACCCAAGCCAATAAAATACATTTGAATTGAATTGAATCATGACATAAAGCTGAATCGATCAGCCTAAAAAAATACATCAGTTCTATAAATTTTTAGGGACAACTGACAAGTCACGCTTGACTCAAAAATTTGCTATAGGTACTTAATTAATTGTCTACTAAAATTATTTTCACAAAAACAAAGTTTTCAGGGCCTACTTCTTTTTATATCCAATTTTTTTAAGGCAACTTCTACTGATTTAATATCAACTATCTAGCGAAAACATAGTTAATCTGGGGACACGGGAGTGTCCCCGCCAAAGACGAGCCAAAGGAAACGGGGCACTACCTACCTTTTCTCTAAGCGTTTCGTCGAATTTTCGAACCGTCATAGCTTCGGTCCGAATGACGCTAGAAAGCTGAAATTTTCAGGATAAGATGTTGTTGAAGGACTTACCGAATATACCAAGTTTCAATTTTTTAGCATTTATAGTTTCAGTTTATTGATTACCTAAAATACGTCGATTTCGTACTCACTCACTGATGATCATCAACTGAAAAAAGGTACTTCCTGAAGTGCTAGAAGACTGAAATTTGGTATGTAGGCTAGAATTTGCATATAAACAACAGGAAAATTAAGAAATCTGAATCTTTTCATCTCCAACCCCTCGTATAGGGGGTGCAAATCTGACAGCATTTCCTTGTATTTTAGAACAGTCATAACTTCGGTACGGAACATGGTAGAAAGCTGTAATTTTCAGGATAACATGTCGTTGACAGATTTATTAAACTTACCAAGTATCAATCATCTAGCATTTATGGTTTCAGATTTATTGGTACTTGAAATACGTAGTTTAGGTTTTTTTTTTCACTTTTACGAAAAAAATCAAAATCTCTAGGACTCTAGGGTGGGCCATGAAAAAAGGATTAGCTGAAGTACAGGAAAATCAGCTAAAAAAAATCAAAAAATCTAGGGCGCCTGCCAAAAATAAATGAAATCCCACCAAAAACATTTCATGTAAAATTGGTTGCCAAAGACTCACAAGTGCATAATGCTTTCACTGTTAAAAAGTTATGAGATCTCTAATTAGAGCCAAGCCCGAAGGTGAGCTCCTCTTTGTGCTGCGCATCATAACCCACGGAGTCTGTCTCAAGTTCAAAGTACATAGTTCTAAATGCTCTTTACTGTGTACCAAACTAATAATATTAAATAACATGTAAGTCTATATATAAAACTTGTCCCTAGAACCTCTACATCTTGGTAAAAAGGTACGGCTTGGCCGTTTCGTATATGTCGCCCTAACTATTCCTTAATGACTTAAATGTTATGTCAGGAAATGTTCGACGAATATTAAACGGCCAAGCCATACCTTTTTACCAAGATGTAGAGGTTCTAGGGACAAGTTTTATATATAGACTTACATGTTATTTAATATTATTAGTTTGGTACACAGTAAAGAGCATTTAGAACTATGTACTTTGAACTTGAGACAGACTCCGTGGGTTATGATGCGCAGCACAAAGAGGAGCTCACCTTCGGGCTTGGCTCTAATTAGAGATCTCATAACTTTTTAACAGTGAAAGCATTATGCACTTGTGAGTCTTTGGCAACCAATTTTACATGAAATGTTTTTGGTGGGATATTATTTTCTGAAAATGTATTAAAACTGAAAGCAAATGTCGGAACATCGAGTGACGTGGAGCTTGTATCGTAGAACTGGTTTTCCTGTTTTTCCTATAGTTTTGGATTTTCCCATACTATTCTAGTTACCTAAAATAGACACTGTATAATCAGGTCCGATAAAAAACAAAAACATTTTGTCTGCTGTTTCCTGATCACCTCACAGCCTGCCGCCTGAAGGAGGCTGCGCGGCGCTCCGTCACGAGAGCGCGCTATGTTATCGTGAAGTGCAACAGGCAACTGTGGTGCAACAAAATGCTGCGTCAATAGGTATTCCATCCGCGGAGCACGAGCAACGGCTTTCCGGATCGCCGCACTTCGCTTCGACCGTCGAGATTCGAGATTAGATCACTCGAGCAGTCGAGACTCGAGAATCGAGTTTCGTTTCCTACTTTCGTATCCGACCGCCGACGGCCGAGGCCGACCACGGAGTACGGAGTACGACTACGGTACGGACCAGTGTCGCACGAGTCCCCGCAGCGAGAGGACGCGTCAACTGCGTTCCGGTCTTCGCCTCACGTGCTCCGTTCGCTCGACAGCGAGCGTTGTTTGCTAATAAATAATTATTGTCGGTGTGCCAGTGAACTTCGAAGCGCTCGACTTTCACATCGGCGAAACTTTTGAAGGAATCAAGCGATAGTTGTGCGTCAGTGCCGGGCTCGAGAGACAGTGTCGTATTGTTAAAATATTCGTATGGATTAATAAATATGCGGCGTCCAAAGTGCGATCGGTGAGCAGTGCGAGCCGCTATCGGTGCTTCCTGCGCGATGCTGGCGGCGGCGCTGCTCGCGCTGCTGCTGGCGCGCTGCGGCGCCGAGCCGCCGCCGGCGCGCCCGCCGCCGCCCGCGCGCGTGCCGCGCTGCTGCCCGCGCGCCCAGCGCCTCGCGCCCGCCAGCCTGCTCGTGGACGAGCTGCGGCCCGAGGACGCGCGGGCGGCGTGCGAGCCGCACGACGCCGCGTGGGCGCCGCTCGTGTTCGCGCCCGTGCGCAAGCTGTTCCTGGAGCGCGGCTTCGTGCCCGCCAACTGGCAAGTGGCGTACGACGCGGTGCCGGAGTGCGGCGAGCTGCGCGTGCTGCGCGCGCACGCGGCCGCCTACGCGCTGCTGGCGAACAACGGCCGGCTGCAGGTGCGCGGCGGGCCGGGCGCGCTGCCGCCCGAGCGCTTCTGCGCGGACGCGGACGCGGCGCTCGCGTGCGCCGAGGACGTGGGCGGCGGCGGCGGCGGCGTGGCCAAGTGCTGCGCGGCCGATCACGCGTTCGACGGCGGGCGCTGCACGGCGGCGGAACAGCGCGCGGCGGAGGTGATGCGCTCGCTGCGCGCGCTCGGCAACGGCAGCGCGGTGCGCGCGGGCTGGCCGGCGTGCGCGGCGGGCTCGGAGTACGCGGTGGCGGGCGCGCTGGCGGACGCGCGGCTGGCGGCGGACGGCGCGCTGGCGCTGGGCGCGACGCGGCTGGCGGCGGGCGCGTGGTGCGCGGAGGCGGTGGACGGCGCGGCGGGCGCGCGCGTGCTGTCGTGCGCGCGGGCGCGCGGCGCGCAGTCGGCGCGGCACGCGGTGTACGGCGCGGGGCTGGCGGTGGGCGCGCTGTTCCTGGCGGCCACGCTGGCGGCGGGGCTGGCGCTGCCGGCGGCGCACCACGCGCTGCACTGGCGCTGCCAGACGCACTACGTGGCGGCGCTGATGCTGGGCGACGCGCTGCTGGCGGGCACGCAGCTGGCGGGCGAGCGCGTGCCGGCGCCGCTGTGCCGCGCGCTCGCCGTGTGCATGCACTTCCTGTTCCTGTCCGCGTTCTTCTGGCTCAACACCATGTGCTTCAACATCTGGTGGACGTTCCGGTGAGTGAAAGACGGAACTATATTATCTAGGTACTTATAGGATAAAATTCTTCCCAAAAAACCGACTTCCAAAGCCACTGTAAAGTAAAAAAAATTCTTTCCAAAAAACCGACTTCCAAAGCCACTGTAAAGTAAAAAATAATTTTGATTTCTACACACTATGTTGAAGTCGGGCGAACCTGACGCGTCAACTATGCCTATCTTTGTTATACTCGCCCGACTTCAACATAGTGTGTAGAAATCAAAATTATTTTTTACTTTACAGTGGCTTTGGAAGTCGGTTTTTTGGAAAGAATTTTTATTTTTAACTTTTTAGTGTACTCTAAATTACCACGTCTTAGGAGTGCAGTACCCAGCAGCATCAGAGTTGAGGAGTTGGGACTTGGGTTTAATTATGCAGTTGTTGCTTGACATCTGCAATATGAATTCTCCATCAAAATTTCCTTGATCCCTAGATTTGAGGATTTCATGTAGTAACCTACAGTACCTACAGCATCAGGATTGAGGATTTGGAGTCAAAAATTTTTATGGGACCGCCTTGCGAGATTCCTCTGACCACTGAAAAAGAAATTTTTCAAATCGGTTTAGAAACCACGGAGATATGCACCGACATACATTAAAAACAACATACTTGCCGAATTGAGTACCTCCTTTTTTGGAAGTCGGTTAAAAATCAATTGCTGTTCGTTTGTCTCGCTTAAAACTCGAGAACGGCTGGGCGAATTTAGATGGAATTTTTTGTGTGTGTTTGAGTGGGCCCAGGGATGGTTTATATTCATAATTGGACCCGGCAGGGGGCACTGCAGGGCGACATTTGAACTGAACGCCTGTACTTTGTAAGTGCGGTCGAGTTACCCTTAAAAAAAATTTAAAAGGGGCAAGAAGTTTCTTTCGGTCGAGAATCGAGATGACCCTCGAGTCGCAACTATAGGTTGGTTTTCGAAAAATGCCCAAAGTATAATCATACTTTTAAGAGGATGTTGTTTTATCACGTCGTACACTCGGTGCTGACGGTGTGCGGTTGGTTGCGCGCGCAGGGACTTCCGGCCGACGACGCTGGAGCGCGGGCAGGAGGCGTGCCGGCTGCGCGTGTACATGGTGTACGCGTGGGGGGGGCCGCTGCTGCTGGCGGGCGCGGCGGCGGCGCTGGACCGGCTGCCGGCGGGCGCGGCGCCGGGCGTGCTGCGGCCGCGCTTCGCCGTGCAGCGCTGCTGGTTCTACGGCGACATGGAGATCCTCGTGTACTTCTTCGGGCCGGTGGGCGCGCTGCTGCTCGTCAACCTGGCGCTGTTCGCGAGCACGGCGCGCCAGCTCACGTGCGGCCTGTGGCGGCGCGACGAGGTCAAGAGCACGTCGGAGCGCGCCGCGCTGGGCCGCGTGTGCGCCAAGCTCGTGGTGGTGATGGGCGTGACGTGGGGCGCGGACGTGGTGTCGTGGGCGGCCGGCGGGCCCGAGTACGTGTGGTACGCGACCGACCTGCTCAACGCGCTGCAGGGCGTGTTCATCTTCCTCGTGGTGGGCTGCCAGCCGCACGCGTGGGCGGCGCTCAAGCGCCTGGCGCGCCCGTGCTGCGCGCGCGCGCCGCCGCAGCACTCCAGCTCGCACCTGCCCTCGTGCGGCGAGTCGCTCACGCACACCACGGCCGCGCCCGCGCCCGCCGCCGCGCCCGCCGCGCCCGCCCGCCTGCCCATGGAGACCGTGTGCTGACCGTGCGCCGGACGCTCCGCGAGGAACGACAGACGCGTCCAGTTTTGGATTTAACTATTTAGAAGCAAACAAAAGTACCGAGTGAAAAGTGCGATTATGTTGCGTTTACAGAGTGCTGAGTGAATTGAACTGTGCGCTCCCTGAGAGCCGCCGCGCGATGCGCCACCGGATAGGATATTGACAGTTCGGTGATCGGCTGGAAGCTAAAAATGCGACGTATTTATTATACAGTATTATTTTTGTACTAATGTACGTATCTAAGGACTCGAAGATGACGACCGCATCGGCGTATCGATGTGAATGAGGCTTGTTGTATATAACACACTATAGGTACCGTAGATTGTACTACGCTTGTATATAATTATTATTGTCGTGTACGTATATTTGTATGATTATTAATGTTAATGTATGCATGTGTTAATTTATAAGAATTCGATTGACATGTTGACGAATTGTCTTCGGTGAACGACTCGACTCACACGTTGGTCGTAAGATTGGCTGTTGAAATAAAAATGATTTTGGAATGTAATTTTTTAATTTACCTCCCAAAAATGACTAGGTTACGAGTTACTTTCGAAAGATCGAAGCGCTCTTAGTTCTGTCAATGTTGCAAGCTTTACAAACAAACAACAATAATCGTGGTCGGTGCGCGCGTCGAGGTATTAGGAGTCGACCTAATTAGTAATTACTAATTTGTCAGTCTTTATCTCGGAGCACACAAACTATCGCCGCCGCCACAATGTAAGCCACTGATTCAAAAGTTACTTACTTTGAAGTGAGCCGGGAAACGTTACAGCAGTAAGCGAGAATATACATATAAAATCATACAGTTCTCTCGTTGCACAACCAAACCAGCTCACGTTCGGTTATTGATTGCATGATTGTGATTTAATGAGAACGCAAGTAGTTACATATAAATTAGGTATGATACAGTGTCAAAGTCACATTTATCAATAACATTACGTCCAGTGTCTCGATTTCAGATCTGCCAGTCAGGCAGTGTTCAGTCGCTGCTGCCTGCTGGTGCAGAGTCAAGCGTGATTCCAATTTCAATACATTCGATTTCAAGGGATGGACCCACAAAACACTTAAGATTGTACTGGTGGTTATGTTCGATGCGTATGGTATGATAGCCAGCTATTGCGTATTCTGTGGTAATGGTATAGCGTCAGAATGTCAGCCGGTTACAGATGATCGTCATCGTCACACTGTAGATGTTCAAGTAGGTACAGCGATGAATTCCTAGAGGCCATATATCAGCTTAATGTGTGACAATCGCATCTTTCGTAGAGGAGTACAGTTGATAGTTTGTAAATAAGACATGAACTCAACGCAGTGCGCGTCGCGTGTATTGCCTCTGTAGTGGAATCAACGTCGGCCATTCACTGTCGTGTACCTACTCGTATTTCATAATGCCAGTGCCTCAGAGCGGCTGAGCCGGACGCTTTGTTCGGGTACGAGCTCCGGCTCGTGTTACCCTCTCGTCACCGATTCCGAACGGGCTTCTAAGAATCGCTCGACTAATTGTGTAGCGATACAATTGCGCTTGACCACTCCTCGTTAGCTAATCGCTGGTACAGTATTGATATATATGTCACCGTAAGATTGTAAAAACCGTAAGATTGTAATCTAACGCTTTTTTTTCGAAAGATTGTAAACAGTCGAAAGATTGTGAACCGTTCAATTTTTGAAATATTCTATATGATAAATATTATATATATGTCGCATTTGAACGGCGGCCTATGTCAAAAAAGACGTGACGCGTCGGTAAAGCGCGTCACATTTTTCTTTTAAATCAGTAGAACAGCTGACCCTTAGTAGGTCACCGTCTCTGCTGTCACTATCTACAGTACTAGAACTGATATCAAAAGCAAGTGCCATCCAAATGAGGCACTGATGTTAATTATCGAAAAGCAGAACTAGATTAACGTTCCGATATTGACAATGACCACCGCAAATGCAGACAGGTACGTCACAGATTGCAACTGAAGGTTACTATTTGAATGAATAGCTATAATCACTGATTTTAATAGTTGCCTAGTCTATCACTCGTATTTGCAATACTAAATAAATAGACTACCTACAAATGCAACTCATAGAAACACTACGCCACTATAAGACAGGTTGTAATTATTATTAATGATTCTAATAGTTAATCCATCATTGACTTGCAAAAGCCTTAAGTACTATTATCACAATTAAGGAAATCACTGATAGCAAAGGTGATCAAATGAAATACTACGATAATTACCATACGTGGGTAGGTACGTAGTTAGTTTAATAATAATGATTTAACCTCGCAGATTCTAATCCTTAATTACCTACTTAAAAGAAACACCGATTTAGATGTTAAATTCAGATGGTTTTTATTCAAATGATCAAATGAGTCTACTTCCAGCTCGGAAGGCCACTCTGACAGAGAAGAGCTGGCAAGAAACTCTGCGGTAGCTCTTTTTAAAAGGTTTGACAATAATGTTTTACAATATTAACTTAGTTTACGATATTCAAGATGGAAACCGATTCACAATTATTTATCACAACGTAAACAATAATAAACAAAGTTAGTTTGGTCTAAAATCAAACTAAAACCTAGGCACACAATATAAGTAGAAATTGGTCTTACAACCTTTTCTTACCAGAGCTCGAACAAACTAATCAGATCGGGTTGCGAGTTCGACGCCCTTGTGGCTTCTCCCCCGACATATATGAATCATTGAATAATTATGACGACAGATACCTCTTTATATCCACGAAAACAATAATTTAACATTTGTTAATTGCTCTATCCATTAGCCGGCATTACACCCAGTTACAAGAGACTGAATAATATTTTGGTTGCAATAAAAATAATAGCTGTGGTTGAAATAGCATTGGTTTGTATTTGGTTAAGACAGTTCGGGTTAGCGGATGATCCAAGTTAAATGTACCAACTTGCAGCAGACTGATCGGCCGCTTCGCATACTCAGTTACTTATACAGTAGGTACCTACTCACTAGTCAGTACTCACTAGTGCTGCTCTGCTACGCAAGCTTCGCTTTCAATGAACAATACAATACAATACTAATAACGACAGGAAGACGGTACGCCTATGTTATTGTACTCGTAACTGAGCGAGACTTACTTTTTGAGAGTTTCCAAAATGAATTTTGGAATTCCTTGGAATTCTTATCATAGGTAATATAGTTTCAGTAATCCAGGCTTTACGTAAAGAAAGCAGTAAAGTTGCAACATACTTGTAAAGTACTAGATAGGTACTCTTTGTCGCCTTCTTAGTTTTCACCTTTCACTGTTCAATTACTATTACTACAGGTTTGTTCCATTGTAGCCTGTTGCCTAATGGAACCATTGTACCATTTGTGTTCCGTTTTGTACCTACATGCCATTTTTTAATTAGGTAGTCTTTCTTATCGTACAGTTTACAGGATATTTTGAAAATTTTAATTTCTTATTTAGATAGGTATAAACGCTAAAGATTGTATTGGTTGCGCGCAGTCCTGCGGCGTGCACCGAAGCACCGATGCACAGAGGCAAGCCAGTGGCCTGGGACACTTGCGCACAGAAGGCGTTTGTCGTTATAGTTATTGGGCTAGGTTAGTTTACAGTAATGGGTCGAAGTCCCCGCGGCACTCGAAGTCGCTCGACACTGTTGCGTTAATAGTTTTGAGTAGCAGACGATAAGTAGGTAAGTTAGCCCACTTGCATGAATTAGCGAACAGGTTTTGGTGGCATCGCCTCCGTCGGCTTTAGAATCACATGAAGTGTATTTGGAAACTATTTTATTTATATTATTATTGTACAGCGGTTAAAACTACGACGTGTGGTATTAAATAGTAAAAAGCTGCCTAGGTAGGTACCTACGTGAGACTTTATTTAACTGAGTAGAAAAATCCTTGATTCTGATCGAAGCAGGGTTGCAGTTGCAGATCCCGTGTGTAATATGATGTTTGACAGGAGTTCAGGGCGGACGATTGCTTTGTGTCGAGCGAGATATTAAAAGGCCTGATTGCTTCCGGTGCGGAAATATTGACTTTATGGAGTCTCTATGTGATATCTAATTACGACATTTCACATTAGATATATTACTTGAATTTGTCATCAGGCGATCAAAATGCTTGTAATTATTGTCCCAGATCGCCCTTATTGTTCCAGATTAGCATCATCTTTTTTAAAAGTCCAGTTATCAAAAATAACGTACGTTACCTATTTAAGATGTCAAAGAGCTGGTCGTGACTTGCGAGTCGGCAAAGTCAGAATGGAGTCGGTACTTAAAGCCGCAATTTGGCGGTCGGGCGCCGCGGGCCGCGAGCTGCGGGCTATCGCATCGAAATGTTACTTCACCGACTCTAATCTGGTGAAATTGAGGATCATATAAAAACGATATTAAAAGAACGGAAATACCGCTCGAAGTTGGTCATAACGTCCTTGGGATATAAGATTATCTCCTCGATAATATTCCCTGGAACGAATTTCACCCACGGAGCTCATTACAATATAACATACAGCTATCGTTGATCGCTAAAACGGCAAGGATGCATCGGCCAGCATCATGATCTCGGTCAACATTATCCTTAGGTTTTCGCTCGACTGCCTAATTCCTATCTACACCTACACACACTATGCAAATGAACAATCACCGTATGTACCTATTCACTGGCTCTTGAAGGTACTCAAACTCAAATTCGTATTTTATGTTGACATTAGACATATCTACCTATGAAAACATAATAATATAGTTATAGCAGGTCTTATGATATTTTTCTGTATGAGTTAGTATCGATGCAGTCGAGCATAAACCTTGCATTTATAAAATAACGTATAGGCTCCTCTTGTATTCGTGCAACAGACTCTAGACTCTAGAGTACATGGAGATTTCCATAAAAAGCTTGATTTTTATGGAAATGTGTTCCTGGCATCACAGGCACCTATCATACTAATATTATAAATGCGATAGTGTGTCAATTTGTTTGGTGGTGCATTGTCCTTCAATCACGCCGCAACAGAGCAACGGATCGACTTGATTTTTTGCATTTTATACCTAGTTGTAGACCTGGACGTGACTTAAGACTTAAGGAGTTCCCGCGGGAATTTAACTTACATAAACCACGCGGACGAACTACGAAGTCAGACTCAGATACAGGCTACAGCGTAAAGATCATATTTTAAGCGATATTTGAGCCATTTTGAAATGAATGCACATACTTGCGAATAGAGGCCCCGAGTCGTGCCAGGAGTGCGGATCTAGGCTCAAGAATTATGACACTTACCTACTTAACATTCTCGCTAAATGCCTGAGAAAGTTCGTAAACAAGAAGGCACTACTCACTCAGCCTCGAATCACCTTTAGCATTTCGCAATGACAGACAACTTTTCACTCGCTATCATTACCTACGACCGCTTGTGTAATGTTAATGTGGTTTTAATAAACAAGTGTGTGTCCGTGTTTCGGTGCTCACTGCTCACTGCTCACTGCTCATGTCCGCCGCCCTCGTGCCCCGCGAGTGTTCACTGTTCCAGCATCCGGTCCGTTGATTGTAAGAGATACATAGATAACAGCGCAGATATTATGTACCTATCAGCGGCTTGCGAGGCGAGCCGCGAGGCACACCGACGTAGCAATATTTTACAAGATGGCAAAGCGTTTTTGCGATCGTTTTTAGCAGGCAGGTACCTAATTATACTGAGTCGTTACAAAAATCTGGTTTTTGTTTCCGGCCGCAGCGAATGCAAACTAAATTCACGGTCAAAATACCGTTACTCGCCCGTTTGGTCTACTTATACAATAAAGAAAAAGAAAAAAGGAGAAATTTAAAATTTCAACTTGGCGTAACAAGGAACCTATCGTACCTACCTACTGATTGAGAATAAAGAAGTCGTCACTTGTCAGGCTATCTGGTGCGATAGGCCATCAGCTGTACCCGCGGATATACCTGACTGACTACGTACACCGGAGCCGCTTGCAAGTTGCAACACACACATGACACAGCCCGCAATCCTGAGTCACGCACTCATCGCTAATGATTGGCAAACTTTCGCTTTTGAGGAATGTTGTCCACCTAACTCAGATGTTTTAGGTAATCAAGACACGTTGCATTAGGTAGGTCCTTTGTGTAACAGTTGGTGTGCGCAAGGCAAACAAATTGAATGCTACTCGTACACTTATAGTTTACTACGAGCTTATGCCCGCGACTTCGTCCGCGTGGACTACACAAACTTCAAACCCATTTTAACTCCTCGGGCGTTAAATTTTCAAAAATCCTTTCTTAGCGGATGCTTACGTCTAACGTCATATTGAAATAGCTGTCTGCATGACAAATTTCAGCCCGATTCGTCTAGACTCTAGTGGTTTGAGCTCAGCGTTGATAGATCAGTCAGTCACCTTTTCCTTTTATATAGGTACCTAGTATAAACGGACCGCCTTACTCGTAGAACGTTGGGTTAAACTCAGCTCGACTTCATCTACTAGATGTGCCGAAGGGATACCGCCGGGATATAGATTTGCCTTGCACTTTTCAGCAGGATGCACAAACACAAACACATTGATCAGAGTTCTATACAAACCTTTATTGATTTAGTTAAACAATCGTTTCCTCAAGCAGGTACAAGAACTTGTTTTTAGGGTTCCGTACCCAAAGGGTAAAAACGGGACCCTATTACTAAGACTCCGCTGTCTGTCTGTCTGTCTGTCTGTCTCCAGGCTGTATCTCATAGACCGTGATAGCTAGAAAGCTGAAATTTTCACAAATGATGTATTTCCGTTGCCGCTATAACAACAAATACTAAAAATTAAAAAAATATATAATATATTAAGGGGGGTCCCTATACAATAAACGTGTTTTTTTCCTATTTTTTTGTTCAATATTAAAAACGGTAACAGGTAGACGGTTTAAATTTTCACAGAATATTAACTTGTATATTACCTTTCAAAATAAATAATTAAATATCAATAAAGTAAATATTAAAGGGGGGCTCCCATACAACAAACGTAATTTTTTGATATTAACAGTAAACCTCTACAAACAAAGTTAGTTTTGCGGTTCATTAACAAAGGTAATTATACCTACTTCTTGAGTACGGAACCCTCGGTGCGCGAGTCCGACTCGCACTTGGCCGGTTTTTTTTTATACACAAATTTAACCGACAACTTTTACATTCTTAAAAAAATATATCTCCCAGATTATTTTTCTGCTCACTCATCACCATTGACCGCAGACCAAAATCCCCTACATGTATTCTAATAGACAAGATGCCCGCCTAGGTGATCTATGCAAGCCCATAGATCACCCTGGTGTTGCCAACACTAGGTCAGTGCTGATGCCCGCGATTTCGTCCGCGTGGAATACTATTCACTGAAGAAGATACCTAATTCACACTCGCAACTACATACCTCGATAGGTAGGTGCGGGTTGTAAAGTATGTAGTAAGTAGGCAAGTAAACGGTTATCGAAGTTCGAGCTAAATAGCTCCGTCTGTTTGTCTCGCCGGTGACCGGTGTACTTAGGCGCAGATAACGCGCGCTCTTGTTTGGTTACTTGTTTCTTTGCCGGCCAGTGGCGACTCGACCGCTGCGAAGTAGCTAACTAGGTAATTTTGTAGAGGCTTGTGTACATTTTTGATCAAACAGAACAATTGTAGAGTGCACCATCAACTACCTAGATCTCACTTTGATTGCTGCCTCCACTGCAGCATTAGTCAGGTGTCAGGTGATGAATAAGTACCTACCTATTCGGCAGAGTTTAGTCATTGACGAGTACCCTGGAGACTTCCACGACCTCCCTGGCGCAATGGTGAGCGCTGTGGTCTTATAGTGGGATCTCCCGGGTTCGACCCGGCAGGGTCAACTAGAGAATTTATAATTTTAGAATTTCCTCTGGCCTGGTTTAGTGGCTAGCTAGTTATTTAGTGGCGAGATCTCAGTCTAGGGCTAACTTGTAGTGTATCAGTAAACGTATCGCAACACATTCATGAAAAATGCTGGTTATATATAAACGCATTGAGAATAATTAATTAATTAATGCATTCATAGTTCGTGTAGCCAATTATATTACCTAATCACACATCTTGATTCAAGGAAAACTGATGTTTTGTTTAACTGAGTTGGTATCATAATGCTCAAAAATCTTGATAGGTATTAAGTAAGTACATAGTATAGATATCAACCCAGGATGAGGTTTCCCGAAGGAGTGCGCCGAGCAAGAAGAGTGAATAGGCATCTTCTAGGCAAGCGTGTTCCACCTTAGGCTGCATCACCAGTCACTACTTGCAAGCAGGTCTGATTGCAGCCAAGCGCTAGCCTATATATTAAAAAAAACACGTTCAAGCACCTGGCTTTGCTTCTCGTTAGGAACAATATTGCATTGCCGGCGACCGGTATACCCGCGCAAATGAGATAATACACTCGGCAGCGACTCGCAAGTCGCAACAGCTCAGCGATCGCCGTGTAGCAATAGCAATAGCACATAATAGTCCGCTCCATGCACTGTACAATGGGTACAATGATCGGATATTACAATTACCTAAATGTGGCGCTCGTATCTGGAGCGGGAATACCCGCAGTTGAATTTTGTAAGATTGATAGGATTGCGTTTAAAGTGCATCTATCTACCTATGTGATATTAATATAGGTAATATGTACACCTACATTTGATTAAATTCCTCTCCTACAAATAAAACTACATATATATTAATAGATACCGATTGATGTGATTCACGCAGAGTTTGCGTTGAAAATGCCCTTTGTGTAAGTACTGTGTGTAAGTATAATAGCGTGCGTCCCTATAGGTAGGTGCATTGTATCGCCGCGGACAGTAGGTATGGGGCGCGGCTCACGCATACGGCATACCTGATGCCTCCAGCCTCGGGCCTCTCCTGCTGGAATGTTGGCTCGGCTCGGTTGTGACTTGTGAGTTGTGGCTCGGTGCGGTGCGGTGCGGTGCGGTGCACGCACGCACGGCGATCGGCTGCTAATAGTAATAATGGCCGTGCGCGCGACACGTGCAGGCCGCAGGGAGCGCTGCGGGCTGACGGGCTGACGGGCTGACGGGCTCCGTCTGACAGTCTGCGGCTAAGCTCCGCACGTGAGGGGACCTCCATTTTGAAAACGTAGCCTCCTTATTATTACGTAAAGAATTTAGCCCCCAGAAAAGTCGACAAGGCTTAAAGATACTCTCTCTCTCTCTCTCTCTCTCTCGTATTCCTCGTTGCTGAGGGTCGGAACCCCTTTTGGATGGACGAACGGCTGCACGGATCTGGATATAGATTATAGTCCGGAATAAAACATAGGCTTCTTTTTATCCCGGAAAATTAAATAGTTCCCGCAGGAACAAAAAAAAACTCAATCCACGTGGACAGTCGCGGGCATCAGCTAGTACTCAAATGAATTGAAACTGAATGTTTCGATATAGTCCCTCAGAAAATTCATGCTATAATATAATAATACTCGTAAATTGTAAACAGTGTAGAATCACTATCGAAATATTTTTTTAATTTTTGTCGGATTATTCGTCGCAAGAAAGGTAGGTACGGGGTAGTTGATACACAAAAACGTTATAGGTACAGTCCCGCGCCATGTTGTTTTGTCAGTTTTTTCTTTCTTCGTGAAGTTAACGACGCACGTCTTGATAAATAATTTAAAAGGTATAAAATTTTCGTGACATCACGAAACTCGCAAGTAATTACCGAGACTCCTCCCTTGCAATTCTTTTTCTTAGTTATTTTTGGAGTGCAAACCCCTTTGTAACGTAACTGGCTTCCTTTGTCTTTGCATTTCAGTTTAAACAAGCGTTGCTCGTAGAGTGTAGATATTATGCTGCGCTGCGCTGTTTTTGTAGAGAAAGGTACTAGCAAGTAGTATGTCGCGTGGCGCACGCTGCACGCTGCACGCTGCACGCTGCACGCTGCACGCTCAGGCCCGACCGCCTGCAGCTGTTTGACCTGTTCTATTATAACGAGTACCTACAATGAATAGCTTTTTTCAGTTTACTGAGCATTTCCCAAATTATGAAACTACTAGCTGATGCTCGCGACGTCGTCCGCGTGGTCGAGGTCTTTCGGTTCCCGTCTTCAATTTACCAGAGTTAAAAGTAGCCTATGTGCTATTCCAGACCTTAAATTATAATCTATCTCCGCGGTTAATTTCATCCAGTTCCGTTCAGCCGTTCTGACGCGATTGAGTAACATCACTAACATCCATCCATCCATCCAAAGTTTCGCAATAACAATATTAGTAAGTAGTTATAATAACGGTAACAGATAAGTATCTACATATTATTTACTTATGACTTAATATTATGTGCTTCTTGGTAGGTACTCCTATGATAGAGTTACAAGCAAAGGCATCAAGCTCATACGGCCTCGTCGGTTTTCGTAATTTTATTTAATAATCATAACTGCATAATAAATGCGTATTCCTTTTTCAAAAAGATATGTTTTATATACAAACTCAATGGTGTAAACACAGATGTAGTTCAGTATAAATTTCGGTAAGTATACCTATTCCAAATTTAAATCACATTCTCCCCCTAGAGGTGAATGAAATTCAGTAAGTACAATTTTCTTTCCCTGTTTTTAACAGATTAAAAATGACTATTGTTATGTTCGCTTTTTGTGGCATAGAATGTCACTTTTTTGAGCAAGTGGTACGAAATATCGTTTACTACTCAAAGGCATTGGTACAAGTACATAAAAGTATTAATTACAATTACAGATTACAAATGATGATAATATGTATGTAACTAGGTGTAGGTATATTATACTTGCTTGTACGTTTCATAAACTTTTACCGGCGGACCCTACACTAGGAGGTGACCTGTATCGTAGGGTCCTAGTAAATGTTTACCATCGTTTACTTTTTTATTAATGCGGTTTAGCACGGAGAATTAGTGGCTCCGGATTTTAAGTTACCTATATAGGAGTAGGTAGATAGTCAACATTCAGAGACTCAGAGTTTCAGGGTAATATTAATGATAAATATATATGTTATAAATAGATATAAATGATATATATATATATATATATATATATATATATATATATATATATATATATATATATATGTTATAATAAGGATTATATATAAGAGATCTAATAATAATAATTTAATAAATTCTATAAATAAAAGTAATAGAAGTGTACAATAACGCACGTATTTAGTTGATGCGTTTGAGCAACCGTTCTGTATCTTCTTACGATAGTGTGTTAAGTCAAGACGTCAACTTCTCCTTGGCCTGCTTGATTGTTGTTAACAATCATCTAGTTTGCAGGATGTCGAAGTGGTCGGTTAATTTGATCACCGTGGGCGGTGGGCGGTGGCCAAAATAGACTCTTTCCGGATTTAACTCGCTAATGGATTAAATGTACAGAGAGGTCAACAGCGTAGGATTTGGAGATTATATTGTATCCCCTTTTCGGGGATTATTGTCGTGTTCGTATTGTGGTCGTGGGCTAGCTTCTCTGAGATGGTAAATAAATACTAAATTGATCACTAATAATAATAAATAAGTTGCCTTTCTGCTGTTGGGAACCTACATGTGCCTACAGTTTATATAGGTACGTAGATAAGAATCTGCATTTGAAATGTAAAATAATAAAAAGGCCCTCGAAAAAGGAATCCGGGATATCTAAATATATTGGATAGAAGCAGGCGTTACTTTGCGGAAGTCCATCGTAATGAAGGAACTAGAACTTTAATTCGCTATAATCCGCGACAAAAGGTTAATCTATGTGGTACAGTAGGTAGGTATGTATCCCGCACTTGTATCCCACACTTATAGCCCGCGATATTCACCACACCACAGAAATCTTCCAAAATGGTGAATATCGCGGGCTATAAATAAGTGCGGGCGTGATACTGATAAAGATAAATGATATTTTATTTTCAGGCATATCTACCAGCTATAATAGGCTATGTAGGTTATATACCTAATGCCAACATGGTATTCAGCTTGCAGGCGGCAGTCAAAGGGGCTCGATTGCGACGCGGTGCGGTGATGCGAGGAATCGCCTCACAGGCCACAGGCTCACCCGAGCCTGCCTCACCTGCCTAATAGGGACTCGACATCTCGCCTGTCAGCAATTAGCCTGACAACAGGCCTGGACGTACACACAGCGCGGCGGGACGATAGTCTGTCCTGAACGTGTGTACGATTGGGAAAACAATTGGAACTACGGACTATGGAGGTATGCGGCTACGCAAATTCTAGACGGACCGCGGCGGGCCACGTTGTATCGTAAAATACGTAGGTATAGTCCGTGTTACGAAATAAGTCCCGCGACAACAAGTGGAACTAATGCATTTTCCATACAATATTTGCAACAAGCATTCAATGCAACTGCTAGCGCCGCGCCTCCAGGAGACTAGTTTCGCGACATGGACCATGCTTTGCATTATGCGAGCGAGTCTGTTCCTCGAACTAATAGCCACATTTTCGCTTTGAAACACATCTCACCACTTTCAGGTGGGGGACGAGGTAATAAAAGCATTTCTTATTGGCTGGCTCAAGGTCAACTTTACAGAGTTATAAGTACAAAGTATATGTTACCGCGGCACCAAGGCTACCCGCTGCGCGACAAAAATGTATCGATAAAAATTACCAGTACCTAATGGAAAATCAATACAAATAATTTTATTCAAACAGCAAAATACTACCATATGTATGATTATAGATAATTATCTGATATATAATTTTTTTTTTAAATTGCCCAAGTGTCCAGGTTCTATACTAAAGAACTTAAGTTTTTAACAACAACTTTTAATCAAATAAATAATACACCTCTAACCTGTTCTTCTCCTTCAGAATTGTTCGGAATTTAATGAAATATAAGTTTTTACTCAATAAATTAATTTATTAGCATTCAAGTAGTCTAAGGCTATCGATATAATTTATCGATAGTTGCACGGGCTGCACTGGGCTATGCGTGGAAGAGACGGAGATATGTAGAACTACATGTGAAAGACAAAGAAAAACTGAAAGACATCAACGGGTTCCTTTTCATTTTTGTAAATATTTTTATTTTATTGCGTATTGATGATTTTTATTTATTATTACAAAACTACACTTACTTATGAAATGTTATCCCATCCTTTACATAGCTGGAGGTATTGCTTCTCTTTCCACGCCATTTAATGCTACAGAGAGGCCTATTTTTCATTTTTTATATCCGAGCACTGTCGAATACGGACTGAGGGCGGCTATAGGCACAAAACGTAGCGTTAGTACTGATACTGCTAACGTTTGGCTGGTGAGGGGGCACGCTATGCCCAGTCAATTGGTTGTATGGTCTGTGCTCGTGCACGTGCACCGCAGCGGACACTTTCCGACTATTATTTCATACTTACTTTACATACCGACTGTTTTCGAATAACAACGGTGTAACAAATTGCGTGTAGTCGGCCACGTTTCCGTCGCGCGTTACGTCTGCCCGAGCCTCAGTTTGCCGCTCCCAATCCGGAGTGGTCAGTTAACTTCAGGGTAGTTGCTAGCAATCTCTTGGACAATCAAAATCACTACAGCCCTTTAATGTCCCACTGCTAGGCACAGACCTCCACTCTCATAGGGGAGAGGGAATTAGAGCTTACACCAACCACGCTGCTCCGATGCGGGTTGGCGGGCTTTAACGTCTATTATCATGTTAGTGATAACAACCGGGACCGACGGCTTAACGTGCTCTCGAGGCACGGGGTGGATCACCAATCTCTCAATCAGCCACAAAAAAGCTGGGTATTTGTCTGTCTGAGGATCGGACTAAATTCAGTTTATAAATAGGTAATGTTTTCAAACTAAAAATAATGTTTTGCGAAGGGATAGTGAAGTTGCACACGTGCAAGCGTGCGCGCTGCACGTGGGAGGGGTTGGTTTCTTTGTATCGCACAGCGCATATGGTATTTAATATATTTGAGGAAAAACGCAGCTCGAATTACATCCCCTTTTACAGTTTTACACATTCTGTTAAAAACCTTTTTTGCTTTTAGTTTTTTTTTATCTAATACGATTACCCTGTCACTCAATGATTGTCTTTATTCTTGTGTTTATTGTCAATCTGTTCGTTACCCCTTTTTTCTTCTTCATAAATAAATATTGTATTGTGTTATTTATTAAATTTAAATCATTGTAATAACAACTGGTTATGGCCCCTCCAACTTCCGCCGTCCCGCAGCAGCCAGCAGCGGATACTACAACGACCAATGCAATAACTATAAATAAGCTCAAAGGTCACAACTTTAATAATTGGGCCTTTAGCTTAGAATGCTTTTTAACAGATGTGGACTTATGGGATGTTGTTACTCAGGCGGTCGATCTCGCCGATCCCATCGCTGTGCGAAGAGATAGAAAAGCGCGAGCAAAAATTTGTCTCACATGCGACTAGTCCGTGTATCCTGTTATAAGGTCTGCAAAAACTGCGTTCGAAACATTTATTGCTTTAAAGAAAGCTTACGCAGATAGCGGACTTACAAGAAGATTAGTCCTTATGAAGAAACTCATAACAAATGAGTATAAAGGTAACATACAAGAGTATGTAAACAATGCTCTAGTAAAACAGCAAGAGCTACAGGGAATAGGAGCTGCAGTGGACGATGAGTTTCTTGCCATCATCATGCTCGAGGACTTCCTGAGAGATATTATCCACTAGTCATGGCTCTAGAACACTCAAACACGAAGATAACCTCGGAAAATGTGGTGACAGCTCTTCTCAAAGAAGACGTGCGCACCGCTCCAGCTACTTCTACCAGAGGACCTGCTAATACGGCGTTACATACGAAGCACGTTAAGAAGACAAAGTTCTGTGTTTATTGTAAAAAGCTAGGGCATCTAGTATCGCAGTGTAGAATTCTTAAAAATAAGAAAGACAAGAATGTTTTAGCCAACACTTCTACAAATTATACATCCGAATTCACACTTTCATCTTGTTTTCCTAACATTCATTCTACAGGTACAGGTTCACAAGACTGGTATATTGACTCTGGTGCAACTTCCCATATGAGTAACAGGAGAGATTGGTATGAAACCATGTCATCCCACGTCACCCCTATTACAGTCGCTAACAAGGAGCAGTTACTTAGTTATGGCAAAGGTACTGTAAACATTCATATTTCCGAGAATATAAAACAAATAAGTGATGTTCTCTATATCCCCGGTCTCGCTACAAATCTACTATCTGTTAGCAATTTAGTTAAAAAAGGATTTGATGTTTTATTTACATCAAAAGGAGCAGGCATCATTCGTGGTGGATGTCAAGTGACAGGGACTGTCATTGCTACAGGTTCAAACCAAAAAGGAATGTACAGGTTGGATCTAAGTAGTTCACATGCGTTGTATTCTTCAACCAAAGAGACTGCAATGCTGTGGCATAGACGTCTTGGTCATCATAATGCTAACAGTATGGATATTCTAAAAAATAAATCTATCGGTTTAGATTACAACAGTAGCTATACTGAAAAATGTGTTCCGTGTCTACAGGGCAAATTAGCTAAAAAACCGTTTAAAAACTCTAAAAGTAAATCGAGCAAAGTCTTACAATTAATCCATTCGGACTTATGCGGACCTATGAGTACGCACTCGTGGGGCGGAGCTTTATATTTACTAACTTTTACAGATGACTTTAGTCGCAAAACTTTTGGATATCTTTTAAAAACTAAAGCAGAAGTTTTTGTAAAGTTTGTAGAGTTTAAACGTTTAGTAGAAAATCAAACAGGTGAAAGAATAAAAGTCCTACGTTCGGACAATGGTCGTGAATATGTTAATAACGATATGTGTATTTTTTTGAAGGATAATGGCATCGTACATCAAACTACGATTCCGTATACACCTCAACAAAATGGAGTTTCCGAACGAGTAAACCGGACGATAATCGAAAAAGCACGGTCTATGCTCCAAGACTCAAAACTACCCTTGGCGTATTGGGGAGAAGCGGTAAATACGGCAATCTATCTTAAGAACCGTACACCGACGCAAGCCTTGAATAACCAAATTCCAGAAGAAATGTGGAGTGGAAACAAAATCAACTTATCTCACTTAAGAGTTTTTGGTTGCGAAGCCCATGTTCTTGTACCAAAAGAAAAACGTACGAAATTGGAATCTAAGACACAAAAGTGTATTTTCGTTGGTTATGCTACTGAAAGCAAAGGATACAGTCTTATAAATCCTAAAAATCCTCATGTTATAATAGTAGCAAGAGATGTTGTCTTCATAGAGGAAAAAACGCCAATTGAGTCACAAACTCGTTGCTCCAGCGAGACTCTATCCTTGCCACAAGCGCAAGAAGAAGTCTTTATACCCTTACAAGATAATGAACAATTAGTTGTGGAGCCACAATATAAATCACAGCCAGACACGCAGCCTGAGATAGCATCTTCTGATCACTCGACAGCCCTAGATGATCTTATAACTGAAGAATTACCAGGTTCTCCCGAAACTGAACCCAGTGTACAACCAACTATTATTGAAAGGAGATATCCTACTCGAGAACGACACCCTCCTGAGAGATATAGTCAGTGTCAACTCTACATGACTTCAGATTTCGAACCGGAGATTTACAAAGAAGTTACGAATCATCCGCAAAAAGATAAATGGCTAGAAGCTATGAAGACTGAGTATAACTCATTGATGAAGCATGGAACGTGGATCCTAGTTGACCGACCGTGTAATAGGAAAACTACGAAATGTAAATGGGTATATAAAATTAAAAAAGACACGAGTGGACAGATTACTAAGTACAAAGCCAGGCTAGTAGCAAAAGGGTTCACCCAAGTAGCAGGTGTGGACTATGGCGAAACTTTCTCGCCTGTTGCTAGACTGTCTTCAGTACGTCTACTAATAGCAGTAGCTGTTCAAAATAACTTGCAAGTAGACCATCTCGATGTTGAAACTGCCTTTTTAAATGGAGACTTAGAGGAGGAGATTTTTATGGAGCAACCAGAAGGTTTTTCAATAGATCCAAAGGGCAAAGTGTGTTTGCTCAAAAAGTCCCTCTATGGCCTAAAACAAGCTCCACGCCAATGGAACAAAAAAGTGTGCGAAGCAAAGGGCAAATTATCATTATCTCAAGCCATTACAGAACACTGCCTCTACTACAAAAGAGAAGCCAACGTTGCCAACGAAGCCAGCCTCGTTGTCGCAGTTTTTGTTGATGACTTTTTTATTCTCAGTAACAATGCTCAAATGAAAGAGAATTTCAAGAATGATCTCAAAAAAATGTTAACTACCAAAGATCTAGGTCCCCTTAAGGATTGTCTCGGTATGAGAGTTATCCAAAAGGAAGGGTGCATAACTCTGGACCAGACCAAGTATGTTGAAAAACTATTGGACAAGTTTGGCATGAATGATGCCATATCCGTAAGTACACCGTTGGAACCAGGCCTAAGACTTTCACTACCTGAAAAGGATGAGGAAAATATTGAATTTCCTTATCAGGAGCTTATCGGCTCATTAATGTACGTTTCCATCTGTACACGACCAGACATTGCACATACAGTCTCGTACTTGTCTCAGTTTAACGTACATTAAGGGGAGGTACACTGGAAAGCCGCTAAGCGAGTTCTTCGTTACCTCAAGGAGACTATAAATCTCAAGCTTTTGTACAAACCGGGTCAGTCCTACCCAACGGGATATGCCGATGCGGATTATGGGAACAATATTATAGATAGACGATCATTCACAGGTTTCATATTCTTGATGAGTGGAGCTCCCATCTCATGGGAAGCGCGCAAACAGAGTACTGTTGCTCTGTCCACGACAGAAGCTGAATATATGGCTCTGGGAGAAGCGTTCAAGGAAGCTATTTATTTAAAATCCCTCATCTCTGAAATCTTCGCCATCACTCAACCCATTGTCATTTGTTCAGATAATCAAAGTTCAATTAAACTCGCTCATAACAACACATATCATGCACGTACGAAACACATAGATATCAAACACCACTTTATACGAGAAGCGCTAGCACAGCACAACCTAATCCTGAAATATGTGCCAAGTAACAATAACAGTGCTGATATATTGAAAACCATTAGCTAAAATTAAGCATGTCAGATGCGTTCATCTAATAGGATTAGTCTAAGTAGTTTTTTTTAGCGTTCCGTATTATTTGTATATACCTAGTTTGAATAAACAGGGTGTTCGTATTACGGGAAGGTGTTAAAAACCTTTTTTGCTTTTAGTTTTTTTTATATCTAATACGATTACCCTGTCACTCAATGATTGTCTTTATTCTTGTGTTTTTCATATTGTCAATCTGTTCGATACCCCTTTTTTCTTCTTCATAAATAAATATTGTATTGTGTTATTTATTAAATTTAAATCATTGTAAAAACAACTCATTCGAATCTACGATTATGCGGTCAAACCTACTATGTAGCTAGATATAGTGTCTGTTGAATCACTCTACATTGGTTCTGCGTGTCTGACGAGGCCCTTCGCTCATTAGCTAGTATAATGTCACGTTACTTATTTATGAATACGATAACTTATCCATCACTCCAGTCGGCGAAGGTATAAATAATATACTCGTACTTAGGTTGATAATAGGCCGAAGAACAACAAGTGAATTATAGGGGGGGACAGACGTTTTACCACTTTGGAAGTGTCTCTCGCGCAATGATAGACACGTATGGGTTAGATGAAAAAAAAAGTTTCAGTTCTAAGTATAGGGAACCCCCAAAATTTATTGCTTTTTTCTATTTTTGTAAGAAAAGCGGAGTAAGAGAGGTGGAAGCGGGCATTAGGCTAATAAAATTAAAAAAAAATTGATGGGGTGACCATGGTTCCGCATTAAAGACTAAAGTTGAAAAAAATATTCGAATATAAGATTAACTATATAATTATCGTCTAGAAAATGATGAGTAGATTCCAAAAATATATAACACTATAGTTCAATATCCAGTGATTCACAAAAAAAATATCATTTAATAAAAATGTGAAGAAGATTCCTAAGATAATTCTAATTAATGACTGTGGCAGTGGTAGCCGTGGTAGCCGTGGTAGCCGTACTTCCATTCGAGGGGGATTTTTTGTTACACAACTGCCCAAAAAGGAGTGTTATGTTTTCAGGGTTCGTGTATGTATGTGTGTCTACGGCAGAGCAGTCGTATTTTTTAGGGTTCCGTAGCCAAATTTGGCAAAAACGGAACCCTTATAGATTCGTCATGTCTGTCTGTCTGTCCGTCCGTATGTCACAGCCACTTTTTTCCGAAACTATAAGAACTATACTGTTGAAACTTGGTAAGTAGATATATTCTGTGAACCGCATTAAGATTTTCTTACAAAAATAGAAAAAAAAAAACAATAAATTTTGGGGGTTCCCCATACTTAGAACTGAAACTCAAAAAATTTTTTTTCATCTAACCCATATCGTGTGGGGTATCTATGGATAGGTCTTCAAAAATGATATTGAGGTTTGTAATATCATTTTTTTCTAAACTGAATAGTTTGCGCGAGAGACACTTCCAAAGTGGTAAAATGTGTGTCCCCCCCCCCTGTAACTTCTAAAATAAGAGAATGATAAAAATAAAAAAAATATATGATGTACATTACCATGCAAACTTCCACCGAAAATTGGTTTGAACGAGATCTAGTAAGTAGTTTTTTTTTAATACGTCATACATCGTAAACCGCAATTTACCTTTCATTCAATCAACTCAAATATTTATTAGTTACATCATATAATAAAAATATTTTTAATAATTTAAAACTTACTACAGGGTTGTACGGAACCCTCGGTGCGCGAGTCCGGCTCGCACTTGGCCGGTTTTTTTATGCCTGTTTCTGTTTTTAATTTATTTTTAATGTATACTTACTAACGACGGTCACCGGGTTTAACAGCCAAATGGAATTAAAAAGGGTATGTGGCGGATGATGCACCAAATGTGGCAATAAACTATGAGGAGGGCTGAGTGAAAGCTGATACCTACTGGCGATAGTGAGGCGAGTGACGCGTGTGTGTGTTGTGTGTGTGTGTGTGTGTGTGCTTGGACCTATATCCGCAGGGCATCAGAAAGGGCATTCCTATAGGATACGGAGGGAAACCTTTGCCGCTGCCCCACGGACACGGGTAACAGACAATATCGCGTTCATACTTCATGATATCTGGGGTCTAGTGGTAAATTTATCACCTATTCGATTTTGACTAGGTGAAAGATTTGCCACTAGCTATTTACTCGATTTGTATGAAATTAGGTACCAAGTGCTTGATGATGGCGTGATGGCATAATTATATTATGACAGACGGCGCTTCTTCAGTTTTATCACCTATTACTTACTCTGTGGTTTTATACACAACACGCAGTTAACTTTAACGCAATCGAATACGTAAATAAAATATGTCCCACTAAGGACCGCAGTAGTCACGTAGCACAGTGGGCAGGCTCACTTGTCGGTAGAACAGGGGCGAGGTCGAGCGCTTGACCGCGCCGAGCGGCGAGCGGGGAGCGGCGAGCGGGGAGCGGCGAGCCGGCGGGCGGCACGGAATTCCTCGCTGATATAATTGCACCGACATCGACGTGCCGCGGATACCTGCTCCTTACATACTAACTGCCAGCGCCATGAGAGCTTCTAATGATCGCCTTCAAAGGGACACAAAGGGGTTTCGCATTGAACTACTATCACCTAGTACTTACTGTCATAGAAATACAGGTCTACTGCCATGCCGTTTCACAGCCTATCTGTACGAATGGTAGGTACGAAAGGTAGAGAATCTACTCATGTGTCAGAGACAGGGCAGCAGGTTTGATTCCGGAAAGTCACGGGATTTTTCAATAACTCTAAGTCTAACTAAGTTATTTTGTACTTGTAATCAATGATCTTCTAAGATCATTGCTTGTAATGAATAACTCAAGAACGTCTCATTTTTGTTTCCCACTTAACAAAAGCTTTACCTACTTTCTGCACAAAGTTTTTATATGCAACAAGTATGATCTTAAAAACCAATTTATCTAGATAATTTTATTTTAAAATTGTAGGTAAGTACATATAATTATTATGCATAAAAAATAATGCGCCTACACTGCGTTTACAATAATAGATATTAGCACACTGTACTTAAGGACTTTTGTAAAGGTCTCGACTGGTCTAGACTGGTTGAGGAATCTCACTGTACCGCCTCTCGCACCACTCGCCTCGGTGGATTGAATTACGTTTTGTTTTTAGTATAAATACCTTAATTATAGAGCACAGAAATTAAACAACATTTAAAAATACATACCTAGTTGGGCATCTAAATTATTGTAAAGCCTTAATATTTTAATTTTCTCATTGTATAATTTGAAATCAAAAGAACAACGCTTTAATAAATGCCGCAATTTACAAGACATTATGTAACGTAAACGTCCAAACTGCAGGTGAAAGAGTTTCGTTTACCCCAAATTACTTGAGTGTTCGCACCAGGTGTTCGCGGAGTGCATCGAGGCGCGCAGTCGATATTGTCTGTACTCTGTGGCGGGTGTTGTGTGTGTGTGTGTGTGTGTATTGTGTTCCGGAAACACGTTCGCTTCACTTTTGCCGGGCATTCGTCGCCGGTATTTTTGCGACAGTCGAAATATGATCTATAGTTTGCGAGAATATACTTCCTGTCTAGTGGACAATAGTATGGTTTTACTCAGAGGACGCCCACCGAGGGGGTTCTAGTGAATAAGCCCACCGTAATTTGTCTTCTCCATCAAGAATCGGTCTCAAAAAGATCCCTCTAAAATATAGTTAAAAACGTAGATATACAGATGGGCTAATCTATTTATTATAGAATAGCATTCGTAACTGAATAAACAATTTATAAATTTAAAGTGCTTGAGGACGTAAGAGCATTCTGCAACTGTGCACTTTTTATGTAGGTATTTGATTTGATACTTTTCTATTACATTCTATCTTTAATCACAAATCAAAGGTAGGATCTGAGGGAGTTGGGTCTCTTCAAAATTTGGATGGTCGGAAATGGAATGCGAACTGCGTAGGGTGCTGTCCTTTTGACGAACCCTTTTCAACTACCGGTGTCATGTTACTGTTGACTTTAACTGATCTTAATTTGTGTATTATGTTACTAACATAGTGAAAATCGGGTTTTGAAAACCAAATGTTTTCAAAATACACACATTTTAAAGTAAGCAGGGTATGCTTAGACATAGGCAAGAATAGTAGGGGATGATAATTATACTTACTAACAGTGAATGCGCAGAACGATCGGGCCTCGTGCCAGTAGGACGTTATACCTACCTCCCTGAAGATTGTCTGACAGATGGATGATGAAAGTAGAGTTCTTTAAAGCTGCAGCAAGGACGTTTGGCTTGCAACTTCGCAACCTAAAAGAACTGATCTCGAAACTCTCACCTATTTCAATATAGAGATAACTTTTGTAACTTGATTCTTATAGTTACTTTCGTTAAGGAGGATAATTCATGGCTGTTTTAAGTTATATCAAGAGTAGAATCTGTATATTTAAATGAAAATGGAAAATGGAAAATACTGAAATTGATTCTATAATAGGCTTGGGACACAATGCATTTCCACGAGTTTGTTCCGAGCGGCAGCTTGTACGCGCGCCCAGGGCCTCTGAAACGCTGTTCCCTTTGCTGAGACTACATTACCTCTTTAGTTTTACGAATCGATTCGTGTTCAAACCGGGCCACACCCGTACAGAACACAACATTGTAAAAAGGATACATTGCAATAAATCACCTTCATCAAAAGGGAGGATGCAACCAGGTGGAGTACTCGCGTCGACAGCCAATACCGCTCGGATTTAAATCACGAGGAATGGAGGCAATAAGGCCTGATATATTACTTGCAATATTCTCGTGAGCTACATTGCAAAGACATCAAAGCCGGTGCATCAGGCGTTTGCGATTAATTGCACCCATCAGACGAATCAGATGTAATTGCAGATCTGTCCCGGCCCCCTCCCGCCTCCCCCCGAGTTCCCTCTTCCCTCTCGAGTCACTTCAAACTGAGTGCTTTTTCGACTTCGCTGTATTATCCGACATTTAGACCTTACGATGTGAACTCTTTAACATATCACTTATCAGCGCTGTGAGAGACATGTGTGATGTGAGTCTAAATGTAACTTCTCCTGGCGATAGCGTAACGACCGTTGGGTGCATGAAGCTCTAAGATAAGACTGATATGACTGTATGTGTGTGTAGGGTTGAATGTCACTCAAGTTTGCGGTTTTCCATAGCCATAGGTCACATACACTTTCTATACATGGCTAAGGCCAATGATCTCTTTGTACGGTTTAATATAAGATTAATATTAAACAGTAATGTTCCTATACATACCTATGTAATACTACTTACACTACACCTTAGGTTAGCACCTATGACCTATGTAATATTTACGATTAAATTGTTCCTTTTATGACCGGTCTTTCTATAACCTAAACAGTTTACCTTTAACATAATACGTCTTTGGTCTATTAGATAAATTCCTTGGTTGGCACGAGTATGATACGTTTTGTGTAGTAAAGTGAAGAGTCGCCTTGTTGTCGCCAAGCGTCGCGCGGCTTTCCGTTCCTCCGTTCCTCCATTCTTATTCATAATGCTATGCAGAACCTTACAAGCTTACAAAAGACTTCTATGTGCTCTGGGGGATGTTAACCCTCCGTCTACAGACTTCAGAACTTTAAAGTAATTTCCTTGAATGAGAACCAAAAACTTTGGTGTTCTGCTACGGACTTCACACGATCAATACTTAACGAATTAAGATAATATTAATGGTGGTTATCAACCTAGCTAAACTACCGCACTTTCTTTATTCGCACCTGGTAGCGAGACTGACAGAAACTTTGTGAGGAGTTCTTTGTGAAAGAAATCCAGTCACTCGACATGCAATGGCTGATGGTATCAGTGGCTGATAGTTCGGGAATGGCGGGTGAGTCAGCGCAGCAGATCCTCGGCGTGCGCGCGACCACACTGCACAAGCGGCCTCTGTTGCTGCGCTCGCCACACGCCACACGCCACACGCCACACGCCACACGCCACACGCCACACGCCACACGCCACACGCCACACGCCACACGCCACACGCCACACCACACATCTGATTCCAATGAGATCGTTTTGTCAGGATAATTAATGACAGGACGTTTGCAAACATGTTAGGTCAACCAACTTTGGAGACGTACCTAATGACCTGGTGGTTAGATGGATCTTTGGATCAAGGGTTGCGAACCCAGGGTTTTTAACTTCGTACAAAACAAAAATTTTATTAGAACACCCCAAAGGAAAAACATATCGCGAGGATAGTTAGGTACCTACGGTATTTAAAACAAAATTTCAAAAATCCACCTTTGAAATGCCTTATTTTTCAAAAATGCAGCTCGCATGTACCTACTATGAAAAATAAAAGACTCTTAGTATTGGAATGGAACAGTAGGTAAGAATGTATAGATAGGTACCTATATGAATTAACTTTATTGAAGGATTGTGTTTATTAATTGGAAACATAAAGGAAATGAAATAGTGATAACAACCTTTGATCTGTAATATCCATATCCAAATATAATTAAAATGAGTATAATGATATAAGATTTAATGTGTTGGTAAATACTCCTAGCACTATAGGATAGGCGACGTGGGCGTCGTTCGAGTGATGGACTGCCTCGTTACAGTTCAACATTATATTAATAAACAATCTGTATTACCACGGAAGGGAAACCACTTCAGTGGCATGTTAAGTAACTGTTTATTTAAAATATCAGTAAGATCTTTGATGACATACGAGTATAGGTATTTTGACGGGGGGACGATGGGAAAAACCCTTTTTTATTACCTACAATAGTTTTTGTCAGACTTAACTTCGACTTCACGAATTTTGAATAAGTAATGCGTACTCAGGGACAAGGTGTGTGCTGCACTGCGCTTGGTTCCACTTGTGCGGCTGCCCCGTGCCCCCGACACCTGCCACCTTTCCTGTGCTTTTGTGACAAGTAGGACTAGTAAAGTGCAACTTTCAGCAGATTCGTGAAGTGAGTAAGAGCTTCGATTCTTTCCTACTTTTTCAGTCGAAACTGCTATTTAAACCTGTGGTCTTGCAGTATTAGGTATCATTAGAGAATGGCAGCTAAAGTGAAACAGCAGCACAGATCAATATAATAGTTACTGCGGGCAACAATGGAGATCTTCATTATATTCGGGTCACCGATAGCGTAAGATATAACAAAAGTAGAGAATAAATTAAAACTAATAAACTGAACTACTTAATTATTTAATATGGCCATGATACCGGGGTGCCCTTGTCGAGTGTTACTCGGCAGTGAGCAGGGGACAGGGGACAGGGGACAGGGGACAGGGGACAGGGGACAGGGGACAGGGGACAGGGGACAGGGGACAGGGGTGCAGTGACGCGTGGTGAAGGGGTAGCGCAGGGCTGTCCCGCGGGAACAAAACTAATTGAACAGCTGTCGTCGGCACCCTTAAAGTCACACTAAACCTAGGTTACATACTCGTATCTGGCCCTTAACACCCTTACATAGACTTCTAAATATATGAGTTGGCTGAAGAGTATGCTTGATAATAACCGGGACCAACGGGTAACGCAAAGGCCAAATTTGGACTTCCAAATTCGGTCACCCATCCAGTTACTGACTTGGGTTATCATTGCTTAACAATCGCAATCGACTGATATGTGCTGTCGCAACTCGACCACTTGTCCCTCTACTAATAGACTCAACTTGTTTTAGTCCTGCCAATTTAGTTTAGTTTAGAAATTGTGAAGAACAGAATTAGGGAATTACGGAACCTGTATTGTGGATACCTCATCATAATTAGTATGCGCTTATATGCTACTCAGTCAATATTTAATAGTGTGTAAGCAGTTCAGCACCTAAACTTGCGCGTCATGAGCTAAATCCAACAGTTTTTCTATTATTTTTCACTCCACCCTACGCCTAATTAATTATATCTTAACATGAAATCAATCTTTAAACTTTGACATGACTTTGACTCTGAGTTCTGACCTTTATTGTGTCTATAGATACAGTTAACAGTACACACGCGCCAGCTGAACACATAAAAGTCTACGAAAGTAAAAGCAGTGTCGTCTATTGTAAGACACTTTATTCACAGGCATTTGGGCGACAACTGAGAGCGCGGCCGCACTCCGCATCCGTGTCAGGGTGTCAATGGACACCTATTTCTGTGCTCCCTGACGAGCCGGCGATGTACTGGTGCGACCTGGCTTCCGCCTCGTTTGCGCTACATACCGATATATTTGACCAGCGCGGCGGCGGTGCAACTTCTGCGCTAGGGTAGCCAGTTAAACGCATGTTTAAGGGACATTTGAGCACACAATTTGCTATTTAGGGATAATATCGAACCAGTCCACAACAGTGTGGGAATATTAAAATTATTATTCAATGTTATTCGAGACTTAGAGTAAAAGTGGGAAATAAATGGCTCAATGAATGTCTACTAATAATATTATACTATGTTTTGTGAACTAAGTTGCGTCAGATTCCATTTCTTCTATCTTGTTTGAGTTGGGGTTCTAAGTTCTTTGTACCTGCAACAGTGAGGTGACATAGATTTTACATTTTCGTATTTACATAATTATTTAACATAATAACATGGCGTGTAAAACGTTTCGTATTTAATTTGTTTGTATACGTTTAAATTATCTGCGGTGGTATCTACGTTCGTTACGCAGTAATGTTATAACATCCTCGGTTATGCAATTGTTACTGTAGGAGTAGAGACACAGGAATAAATGTCAGGAGTGTCAGGACGTCCGGACAGTGGCGCCGGCTTGGCGAGCGCACTGCGCGTGCGCAGCGCACCTCAGCGTAGTGCGAGTTCGACGCTCGCGCCAGGCCCAGATAGTGAAAACGTTGACGCAAGCTGTTAGCTGACGCCGAGTTATTGCGACGCTGACTCCGTTTACGCAATCGTATGCACTGACCGCTTGTATTATAATAGGTAATTAATTGCATGCTAATTATAGAATATAGTGATTAGGGTTTGTAATAACTAATAATAAAATAAGCAGGCATTCGATGTTACAAACCTCAGCAGGCACCCAAAGATTTATACATTATATAGATTAACTAGCTGATGCCCGCGACTACGTCCGCGTGGATTGAGGTTTTTTGGTTCCCGCGGGAACTCCTTAGTTTTCCGGGATAAAAAGAAGCCTATGTGTTATTCTCTATCTATCTCTGTGCCAAATTTCATCCAAATCCGTTCAGCCGTTCGGGCGTGATTGAGTAACAAACATCCATCCATACATCCACACATCCATACATCCATCCAAACTTTCGCATTTATAATATTTACTAGCTGATGCCCGCGACTTCGTACGCGTGGATCGAGGTTTTGTTGTTCCAGCGGGAACTCTTGAATTTTCCGGGATAAAAAGTAGCCTATGTGTTAGTCCAGACTATATTCTATCTCTGTGCCAAATTTCAGCCAGATCCGTTCAGCCGTTGGCGCGTGATTGAGTAACAAACATCCATACATCCATACATCCATCGAAACTTTCGCATTTATAAAATTATACTAGATTTGATTTTCCAGCAAATAGTGTACATTTTTATACTTGCACGTCAATCAGTTGTAATTCTTAATTCTCGGATTCATTAAACGCAGTCAGTTTTTATTAAACTAATAATTGTACTTGGCATGTTGAATGGACGGTGCGACGGAAACAATGAACAAGATGAGATCATTTCACACGACAATCTCGCGGCCGATGTCACAAGCTGTGAATGAGGAGACAGTCGATAGTGTAAGTGTAAAGTGCGTGTAACAAAACATCACGTCGCGTCGCGTCGCCTGATGGTAAGCGATACAGTAGGTACAGCTCATAAGGAGCTGTGCACAGCGGCGCGGCGGCGCGTTATCTGTGCAATGTTAACGAATTGCATTTGCATGGACGTGAGATATCAGATAGGCGGGAATCGGGCAGTTCTCGCAACTCGCGGACTCGGAGGAGAGCTGATGCACATGTATTGTGTACGGCTGCTAGCTAGGGTTGACGACACCGAATTCATGTTGATATATCTTCCTCAAATATGGCGACTTTTACACGCGTAGTCATGAGCGATACGTTGACAACACTGCAATTGTGGCGTTTTACAAATTAAACGGGTTTCATTCAGCTGCTCGTGGGAATATCGTCGCCGTACTGCATACACTTCGTACCTATTGACAAACCTCAGCGGAAGAGTAAGGATTAATGGGATTAGGTTAGGTTTGAAAGTAAGACCAAGAAAGCTTATAGTTTTTTTTTTTTAAAATGACGAAACCATCTGTATTTGTACTGTATTTGTAATTTTAGGGTCCTTCTGCCTCAGTAGTCGGTACCTATTCACTTCTTATTTTGTCAATACCTGGTATGCATTTCTTAAAATAATTTGAGCTTTAAACTCCTTCGAAGACGACGCGTCAACGAAATCAGGGAAGACAAATAGAAAAGTTCTCATGCGCTTTTAATATCAAAGTCGGTCTGGGTGTCCCTTCCCTACCAGTTGTTTAGAAAGCCAATTGAAGTGAGAGAAATGTTTGTTTTGCAGCATCCCTGATCGCACGCAGATGCAGGGCGCCATCTGGCCGCGCGGGCGTGAGGCAGTTGGAGGCAGTGGACACTTGTACACTCACACAACTCGTGTAACTCATGTTGTTCCAACAAGCGGCATATGTCATTCACTATTATGGAGCCCACATTAAGTGGCTGCCACCCCGATTTAGATGTTTGCATTTATGAAACATATTATTGTGTCTTTTGTTATATGTCGGTACATGCGTCATAATAATATGCGTTCCTACACCACGAAGTGATTCATTTATTTATTTAAAAAAAATATACAGGTCTGGTACCACCTATATCTAGTAGTGTCTTTCACCGCCATTTTTAATATCAAAGAGCTGCAAAGTGACATATTGAAAAACAAAAAAGATTTTTCAGGTAAGTACTTACCTCCTGAACATGAAAAATCTGAGTCGAAAAAGAATGTTTGGCTTTCCCCCTCGAGTGATTTGAAAAAACTATCGTCTAAGAAAAGAAACGATCACCGACAAAGCTGTTAGCAGCTAATCATAATAATAATTAAATGACACGTTCGGCCAGTTTTTTTAAAGGACAAGAATGTATTCGACTATTTTGTGTGTATTTTTCTTACGGTATTATGAACGGCAGTCGGCACAGCGGCTGTGAGGGCTGTGAGGGTTGGCGCGAGTTTCGGCGTGAGGCAGGTCGTTTGCGCGGAGCTCGCTGCGCAGTGCGCGGCGCGGGCGCGGCTCGTAGTCGTCACGTGGTCGTCACGTCGCGCTACACTAAATATGTAGTTATGTATTATGTGTCAATAACTATCTCTGAGCCATTGTACTCGACTCGCGAACCATACTCGTGACCAGCAACAGTACGGTAATTCCAGATATAGGACTCTTCGTAAAATTTTGGACATTTCTTTTATTGCAAGAGGCTTGCGTTTGACCATAGAGATTAATGATGTTTCAATTATCTCTAGGTACAATTGTTTTCCGAGTGGCAGCCAGAGCGTTTTCAAGCATAACATGTTCCAGTAGCTGCCTGTGCCTACACAGTAACAGTAACAGTAAACCGGTCGGCCGATGTGTTTGCAGTGCAGGGTTGTCGGCCGCCGCGCCTCACCCTGCGCCCCACACGGGGGCACTAACTACTAACCGGGTACCCGCTAGCCGAATGCCAGGCAAACAATTAAACACATTAGTGTGTCTATCAGTTTACGCCTTTTAACCTTTATCCAGCTATATACGCCATGAATCAGTGTACTTTAAGTTCCCTGATAGATGTATAATGGGTTCTAACTTAGGACTAACGACCTATGCTTAATTAAAGTCTACTTTAATTTCACGCCGACGATGTAGTCGGCGAAAGCTGTGGAATCTTATCCGAGAGATAATTGACAATTCTGAACCGATCACTTAATCTGTCAGAGGTTAACAGGAAGAGTCTAGGTAGCATAATATTATGTTCGCCTTTTTGTTATGTGCAATGAGAAAAAATACTCATGTAAAGTCGCATCAGCCACAGTAGGTACGTTACTACATCACGTATCAGAACCGTAACTAAATCCTAAGCCAGTACTCGATAGTTCGACTCGAGGTTACTGTCGATACTCGCTATCGAGTATCGACAGAAACCTGCCGTCAGCCGTCAGCCGTGCCCTGCGCGTCCACACTGCACAATGCACAGTCGCCGCCATGACGTGGTCGTGCAGCCAACACGCTGCACCAGTTGCGTATTGCATCTTATTTTTGTATTATGCACCGACACTAGCAAAAGCTCGTGGCTTTGCTTGATCAATATGTGTTTTTAACCTTGCTCTAATTGTATGCCTGTAAACAATGATTTAAAAGTATAAGTAGTTCTACATGAAGTCCCCCTGAACTGATAAGTAGGTAATTGACTCCAAAAAAATTTTTAAGCTAGTGCATAGCTTCTATCGCGGGCCTTGAGCGTGGAGACCGAATCCAGAAATTCCGTAACGAAAACCTAACACTTTGGTTGCTATGACTACTTGTGTTGTTGACTTCAAGTTGTTGCAAATAAAAAGACTATTTTTATGAAAAGATGATTTTGAGAAAAAAAATCAAACATGAGGTTTTTTGATTCCCCTTGGACACCCGGACTATTGAAAACATAATTCTTTAAAATTATTTCGCCTTTATATTTTCAACAACTTGAAGTCAACAACATGAGTAGTCATAGCAACCAAAATAATCTTTTCATAAAAATATTTCGCCCCCATATATTTTCAACAACTTGAAGTCAACAACACAAGTAGTCAAAGCAAGTTGATAAAAAATGCTATGCAATAGTTTTACCGTGGCAGTCTCCGAGTGCCACACGTCTTTTTTTGAAGTTAAACTTCTTTAGAATCGTTGTGATTTGAAAATTAGATGAAACGAAAAAGCGAGACTAAAAAGAGACAAACATAATATTTATAATAAGCTTTAGCCTGCCCTGGAATGAGATTGAACACAGGTTATATTTACCTTATTATTCTCTCGTATAGGCTACTTTTCTGAAGTTTCACTTCTGCCGTGTGTGAATTGCACACGTGCACACTTTTTTTGTACCTAATACAAGCATTAAAACCTTCTATCAAGACATTTTGAAGTCACCGCTATATTGTAAGCCTGTACTCTGTAGATATCCATAGCTGTAAACAGGCCTTCCCCGATGTGTGCCACTGGCGCACTCAACCTCCACCATGCTCATCCGCATTATACCAGTTCTTCATCTGTACCATATTAAAAAAAAACTGATTCCAGTTGGGTTAGTCGATGCAAATTTGGACAGGATAGGTATGAATGAACATGATAGAGTCGGATGCCAAAATTTTAGGTCGTCAAGACAATGAATAAGTAGAAGTACCTACTCCACCAAAGTGACATAATATTGTGGGATCAATGAACAGACAACATTATGACCCATACATTATTCTATAGGAATACGTGTTCCTGTCGGCAGGTGGTCAGCTAATCAGTGAGCACTGAGCAGTAAATGGGCATTCAACTAAACACAACGCTAGTCCACGTTTAGGTGACGCGGAAGTTGCGCCGGCGCAGCGGCATTCCGCAAATACTGAAGCCCTTAACCTCAGCTAGAGATTTAAATGGAAACCAGGAAGACGAAGTAGTTTACAGCCGCCCTTTATGGAAATGCAAGCAGTTAACAAGGTTTTGTTGCATATAATTGCAAAGTTTATTTCTTAGCAGAGCTTTTCACACTGGTATAAATAACAGTAAATTCATTGCCATTATTCGTGACTGTTCAAAACGTTTGGTTTACAGTTATTAACTACGAGTAGGTACTTATTAACAAAGGATAAACTTAAAATGGGCTTTTGAGTCGGAATTTAGAAATAAGTCAGACGTGAGTAGGTACATTCCCGATAAGTTAGCATTTTTGTTTCCACTGAAACTCAAAGAATCACCAAATGTTGTCTTTGGTGATTGTTATGTTTCGGGGAATAGTGAATAGTCTTAAATGTTACCTCATTGTGCTAGTGGTAGTAGCAGGTAGTAATCTTAGCGAACTGGAAAGGTTCCTTTGTGAGATAACTAAAATAGTGCTTTAGATAAGGGCTTATCAGACGTCAGTCATCGTTAAAGTATTTATGAAGTTCCTCGCAAAATAATGAATCCATTATAAATTTTTATTAAAAAGAACTTAAAATGTCCCCCTTTCTCTAGTCTATCGCCTCTAACTACTTAGATTACGGGTGTTTAATTATATATTGGTGTAGTGTGTATCAGCACACGTCAACAATAAGGCAATAAATCGCGCCGCAGCTGACAGGGGGGGTCGGGGGTCGGGAGTCGGCAGCTGTCAGTCGGGCGGCTGACGGCTCCCGGCGCCGCCTGCCGGACAGGGAGATAACTAATTGCGTCAGAGGAACACTCAGCTAAACTACATCAATATTATGCTATGTAAACGTATTGTAATAGTTTTGGAAGAACGGATGGAAATCATAAACATCGTTGGTTAATAAAATACATCCGCTTGAATCCTAAGAAATGACTTGTGGTGTATGTAGGTACTTTTGCTAACTACTAATGATCCGCCCTAGTCTAGAAACTTCTCCCACCGGATGCGGCGGGCCTGCGCCGGGACATATTCCGTAACGTCTATCCTGGACCCTGGAGCACTGGCTACTTAGGTCTCCTGTCACAACATTTTTAGGAACTGCTTTAATTCATGTTATAAACATATCGGGTAAACCTGATGACTTCTACTCTTAGTATGCGATATGCGAGTCTGAATCTAAAAATATAGTGAAGTAACAATCGAGACAAGGTGCTCGCCCTCACGTTCTTAAGCGCGAGATATCAGGAGATAGTGCTGACTGCTGGTATTGCGGTCACGTATTCATTGTGCTGCGACTGCAGGTCAACTGCCCTTCGAGTGCCCGCCGCCCGGTGTGGACTGTGGAGTGTGGAGGCGTGTTCACTGTTCACGCTCGCACATGACAAACGCGTCAGGAACTGTTGGAGTTGCTAAAACATTGTTTAAAACTGACAAAGGTTTCAATCGAGATGAACAGATATCTTAACAGGTAATTAATTTCGGTTAAAATAGGTCTTTACAAAGAGCCAATTTAACCGAAATCAACACTGACCATTGTCAATCTGTGGATTTTCTGCGAATTTTACGTGTATGAAATATGAATCGGCGATGTCACTATTGTATTTGCAGCGTTTCGTGTTCCCGTGTGAAGCGGCCACCAGGAGCGCGATGGTTGATTGTCCCACCATATAAATAGATGCGCGAACAATGACATAATTATCACCCCGGCGTTTATCGGCGCATCGCTGACGCGCGCCGTGTGGCGTGGCGAGTGGCGAGTGGCGTACATTCGCCACTTCAGCCATATTTGCGGCCACGCTACGTTTGTTTTATTTGTTATGAGAGACAAAAACGTCACCTGTACCTATTACTAATTGACGATATTATATTGTTTTGTTGGGATATTAAGAGCTTTGTTGGCCCGACTGCCGAGAATATCTTTCAAAAGTATACGTCAAATATAGAATCAGCTTAATTTTCCACTGTTACATTTAGGTTAGCTGTTCATAAGGCTTCGTCAGACTACAAATAAGTATAGGTATCAGGATTTGAATGGCAGGATCATTTTATTCTATAACTTTCAAAGTAATGTCGTGAACCATAGGTATTAGATAGTCTGCTATGGTACTAGCTATGTTCGCTACGTTAAACTTTGCCAAACGTCATGCCACCCCAGCATGCGATCTGGATTCTCCCGTTTACGACTGTTTATCACGATGCTACTTTACAGTCGTACAGAAGATGCTTGTTTTTAAAACAGGAGCGGGTGTGCAGGGGCGGAAATTAACGCTCCGAGAGCTTTTCGTGTTCCGATTAATATTTTATCCGACTGTACAGGATTAATCAGTGGAATATAGCGAGCTCGTGTGATGAATGATCTATTCAGCTATTTTATGGGATCCGCCATGGGTTTGTTTGATAGTGCTCCATGTGCTGTGTACACGTTGTTCAAACGAGCAATAGCACGGGGTCGGTGGTCGGGGCGAGGCCGCGCAAACAGCTCGGTCACACTTTACATCATCCACCTTATGTACGCCCCACACGACACGTGCATATTGCACACAGCACTGCTGACCTTTTTTTGTATTGACATTTTTTTATACGGGACGAGTTAGCGTTTGGCTGCTTTTTGTATGACCATAATAAAACTTGGCAGCGTAGAGTTTCCGGTACGGTGGTAGATATCCTCTTCCGCAATCTTCCACCTATAACAAACTTACTAAGTTCTCTTATTTAACCAGTCGAAAATCGAATCTAAGACGAGCCCCCGTGCACATAGATCACTGAGCGAGGTGGGTCTGTTCACTCGTATGGTCACTTTGAGATGGAATCTCTCCGGAGCGCATGAATGAAGTGACTATCACTAAGATGACATAAACGAGCGAAGCGTAGCGAGCGGAACAAACGAGTCGCTTGCTCTAAGCAGCCACCCTTACTTAACTATCTTACAGTATAGAACAACGTTGGGAAATAAAGAACGATAAGATTATTCAGAGAAGCGCAGATCGCTTCCCGAAAATTTGTTTAATTTGTGGGATTTACCATATAGTGCAAACTTAAGTTGGCGACTAAATTAACAGCGGTATGGCAGCAGGCAACCCTTGCCATCCCAACTGTATGGTTGCTAGTCACTACTCAGTGTCACCCCCTCAATATCCGCTTCTTAGCTAAGCAACGCTTCAGAAGTCAGGGGGGGCATGGAGGAGACGATACTATTGCTGACTGCACAAAACGTTTTTGTCTGTTCATGGTACTTATCGTGACCACTAACACGACTCATTGTACACGACTGATGTTGATCAGAATGTTCTTTCCCTACCCACTCGTAGTGAGCTGTGGCAGTTAGATTGGTTGCGATAGTTAATCTATACTATAATATTATAAATGCGAAAGTTTGGATGGATGGATGAATGTTTGATACTCAATCACGCCAGAACGGCTGAACGGACCTGGATGAAATTTGGCACAGAGATAGATTATAGTCTGGAATAGCACATAGGCTACTTTTTATCCCGGAAAATTAAGGAGTTCCTCCTTAATTTATTAAATTAATAAAAACCTCAACCAATATCATTTAGCATACATAGGTACTACACCTATGTATGCTAAATGTTCTCGACGAAGTTTAATGCTATCAACTTACTTTCACCCCCCCTTCAATAATTTTGATCAAAGTTCGAATAGTGTAACTTGTAAGTCTACAAGGCATTTACTTAACGCACCCGCAGTTGTATCTCCCGCGCAGATGGCTAATCTCTCTGGAGATAGGCCGCCGTGGCCGAAATTCGGTCGGGAGGACATTATTAAATACTCGCAGGCATTCACGTTTCCACACGATGTTTTCGTGTTGGATTTGATTAATTCAAATAGGTAGCATCACAAATCGCAATTATTACATAAAACACATGAGATTTAACATAGTTAAGTACACACAATTTATGTTACAGGGCTGTGCAACCTGGATTAGCATACCCGCCGGGGTCAACGTCCTGTGAGCACAATGCCGTATCGTATGCTCCAGTGTAACTCGGTGGTGAGTGGTGGGCGGGCACTAGCTGCGGCATGCTTGTGTGACGACGAGCGTGTGACGAGTTGCCGGACCGGTCGAGGTCGGAACTTGTCGGAATGCCATTATTCAGAGCTGGACCGGTTCCCGTAATTAGATTATGAGCACTTGACGACTGGCGAGCCTCGGGAGAAACTATTTTAAGCCTAGTATGGTGTTGCATATTGCATAGACATAGAACAATACCTTCCAAAGCTCTAGGGAAAAGTCGTCGTTGTCATTTTAAACGTGCTCTGTTATTGCTGATTGCATTTCGTGGCATTATACCTACTGAGCTACTGATAGTTGAGTCGGTCAGGTCCATTTGAGTGCAAATTAAAAAAACAAAACTCTGAGGCTCTGATGAAATTCAATAGCGAAATATTACTCGAATTTAAAATAACGTTAAATTATAGAAAGTTGAATGTTCTAAATGAACTTCAACTACAGAATATATTATGGTTTGTGGGACAAGCGATAAAAATATAAGTAAGTAGATACTCAAGTCGGTAAACTTATATTGAACGTTGTTATCACTCAACTGGCTCCATTAAATAATGTGCTTATTTACATATACTAACGACACTTCCACGCACATTACACATTAGGCGTATCTGTTAACACCGTTACTTGCCTATTGTCAGAGTGAAATGTGGTAACTGATAGCGGGTAATTGAAGAATACGTTACGCTTTTTAAATTTCACTTTTTTTTATACATAAAATCACAAGAAGATGCCCGCGACTTCGTCTGCGTGGATTAGATTTTTGATTCCCGCAGGAATTCTTTGATTTTCCGCGATTAAAAGTAGCCTATGTCCTTCCCCAGGATATAACATATCCCTGTACCAAATATCATCAAAATCGGTTGAACAGATGGGCCGTGAAAGTGTAGCAGACAGAAAGACGGACAGACAGACAGACAGGCTCACTTTCGCATTTATAATAATTGTATGGATAATATGGAAGCAGTATAAGTATAGAAGTGGGCGGATGTAGTTCCGGGGTCGATTCCCGGCAGGGGTAATTTGGGAATGTATATTGTCTCTGGTCCGGTCTGGTGGAAATTTTCATAATCAAACTTTGCCTTGGCTACTTTATACTTTACCGGCGTTACCGGCAAATACCTTCCGTTAATGTCGTTTCCTGTCCAAGCCAGGCCGCTATTAGATTGCAGTTTCACTTATATCTACAAGGACTATACGTAACCTGTTATCAGAAATAAGAAAAAAGTAGGACTATCCTACCATGCTTTAATCGAAAATGCTCTAGTTTCCATTTCCCAGTAACACAATATTCCCGAAGTCTGCAGGAGAGTGCGGACGCCTCGGGGCTGGTTCAACAGATGTTTCAACACTCACCTACATTTTGCCAATATAAAATAGTATTACGTAATATTTTCATTATGTATGTGTGAATCCAGATCAGTTTTAGTATATCTATAGATATGTATACAGGGAAGCGAGCCAGGTTTTTGAGCGAAAATATATTCCCAGGATTTTCCGCGTGTTTAACTTTTATAATATTTATAAACGTAGAGCGTCGAGGCTTTGGCAGCTAGTCGTGGCCCGTGGCCCGTGATACATACAGAATGAGAAGGGCTCAGGGCATTGGCCACCACGTTGACCAAGTGCGGACTGGCACAGATCTTCGAGATCATAATGGAAAACTTTCAGTTTAAAATTCAGTTTTCTTGCGATGTTTCCTTCACTGTTTAAGACATTATTTTAATTTTATAAAACGCTCATAACTCCGCAAAATAGGGTTGAAACCCTAGACACGTGAATATATGGTACCTAAAGTCTTAAATCTCAAACGGCGCATGGCGATATCCAGATCAGCTATGGATAAGATGCAAAAAATATGGAGGAATCGTAAAATACCCAAGGCCACTAAGACTCGGCTAGTTAGAGCACTGGTATTCTCCATTTTCCTCTACGCTTCGGAGACGTGGACCCTGCGAGAAAGTGAGAAAAAGAAAATAGACGCTCTCGAGATGTGGTGCTGGAGAAGAATGTTGAGAGTGTCCTGGAACCAATTCCGGACCAACAAGTCCATTCTGGAGGAACTCGGCATCAAGCAGCGTCTATCTTCCATCGTTCAGGCTCGAATTCTCATTTCTTTGGTCACGTGACTAGGCGTGACAATGTCTCCATCGAACGTCTAGTCGTCCAAGGAAAAGTAGAGGGAACCAGACCTCGCGGCAGATCGCCTATGAGATGGACGGACCAAGTAAAGGCTGCAGTGGACGTCCCTCTACATGAGTGCTCCAGAAAAGCCGCTGTCCGCGAGGAATGGAGACGGATTGTCAAGCGTGTGACTGAAAAATGATGGCCACGACCGCTCTGACAAGAGCGTAACGAAAGAAGAGAGAGAGAAGAGAAAGTCTTAAATCTCAAGCACCTGGCTGTAACAGATAACCGGGTCAAAGTTGCACGTTGGCAATTTGTCATTATATAATGATGTGAAGCTAGAGGTGTATGAAAATGGTATGATATTATGCTAGCAAGGTGAACAGATATCGCAACGACGAGCGGCGCAGTGAGCAGCAGCGGCTCCCGGCTCCCACCGCTCGCCTGCTTGTTAGTTGTTGTGATACCCGGGCAGCTCGGACGCGGCCCCGCGACCATACAGTAGGCTGACACGTGGCGACTGGCGAGGACTTCGTGGAGAAACATTCACTAAGGTTTTAAGGTAAGGTTTTACAGACCGAGCGTATACCCTTGTCCCACTGCCTGTAGATGTTCTCCACTTTGAAATAAAAGTAGAATATGAAATTTAGATATCGCTGTGTGGTCAAAAGGCACCTCTTACCGACCATTGACATCATAGAATGAAATCAAAATCGACTTCATAGCATAAAATGTAAACCTTCAATCGCTTCCTTCAACCTTCAATCTCAATTTCAATAAAAAGATAAAATTAAAATAAAATAATTAGGTACCTCACGGAATTCGAGATTAAAGGAAGGGTTGATCTGGAATTCTGCGACCAATTTAAAAGCAGACCACCCTCCTATTATGTTGATGGCGCCCTGTCGCGTCCTCACTCATCACTGTGCGCGTTTATTCCGTGCTAAAACATGGTACATCAGGGAACACGAGTGAAGCTATTACAGATACTGCTTAAACATTATGTAATACATAATATATGCTCGTAGCTTTAAACCCCTACGCCCTTATTCAAGTTACAGAAATTCAGTCGCTTTTGCCGAACTCGCCAATGGAGATCATCATGATCGTTCCCTCGGAAGCTAATACCTATATCTTTCGCACTGTAAGATATCTTCGCCACGTAACTACTTTTTTTTTTTTTAATCCACTACAAGTTAGCCCTTAACTGCGATCTCACCTGATGGAAAGTGATGATGCAGTCTAAGATGGTAGGGGGCTAACCTGTTAGGGGCATGGCAGTTATATGAAAGCCATACCCCTATTCGGTTTCTACACGGCATCGTACCGGAACGCTAAATCGCTTGGCGGCACTTCTTTGCCGGTAGGGTGGTAACTAGCCACGGCCGAAGCCTCCCACCCTGCCGGGGATCGAACCCGGGACCTCCGCACGTTAAGACAACAGCGCTACGCAGTACACACTACGCCACGGAGGTCGTCATACGCGGCATACCTACCTGCGGCATACGCTACCACATTGTCTACTCCTGAGTTCGAGGAACGTGCGTGGTGCAGGTAACGCGACCCCTGCGTCCGTCGCGTCGGTCGGCGATTGTGCGATTGTGCGATTGTGCGCTTCGGGTGAACTAGTGATTACGCGGAAACGCCTTCACCTACCTTGCACTTGGCCTGCAACATTACCTAACAAGTATCGGATTCACACTTCCTATAAACAGCTATTCTATTGGAATTATCATGTTTATATTATGATACCTCACATGCATGTAATAATATGTACCTACCTAAGCCTTTCTAGTAAAACTGCTACATTCAAGTTGATGCTGAAAACCACTGAAATTTAACTTTAGTAAATAAAACGTTAAGAGTTCATTAGACAATACACATACCATTATAATCCATACTTCCATACTAATATTATAAATGCGAAAGTCTGTCTATCTGTCTGTCTGTCTGTCTGTCTGCTACGCTTTCACGGTCCATCTATTCAACCGATTTTGATGAAATTTGGTACAGGGATAGGTTGTATCCCGGGGAAGGACATAGGACACTTTTTATTCCGAAAAATTAAAGAGTTCCTGGGGGATCAAAAAGCTTAATCCACGCGGACGAAGTCGCGGGCATCATCTAGTCTAGTCATCTAGTATTTATATATTCAGACATTTTTATAAGCTAAAGTAGAAGATGTGCACAGGATTAATCTTCTGGGGTACCTATCCCTTTAACCTATACCCATCACAATCGGTTGAACCGATAGGCCGTAAAGGGATGCAGGGAACTTATTTGAGAGTAGAGACTCAATCTAAATATTGGAAATTGGAAGAAAATCCGGTTAGCGTGTTATTAAATTAGCGCTTCCGAACAGACCGACGCGAAGCAACACGTTTATTCAATTTATACAGAATTTTCCTGCATTAATCAGTCCTAATCCAAAATATATTTAAACTATATAGTTTTCGCTTGTTCACATAATATTATTGTTCAGCTGTGCCAATATTTTGTCTAAAATTTTGCAGGGAAAAGAAAAATAAAATGAAAATCCATTTGATATTCTTTAAATTGAATCATAACAAAATATTAATAGTAGAGAAATATTGTTTGACAATTTGAGCATTTACAAATACGCACACTATAGCGAGTGGGAGGAAGCGAATGAAGCTCATGCGGCGCAATAAATGTGTGGATAACAAGAACTACATCAAATCATGCTACTAGTAGTAGGTACTAGTAGGCCGGCGAGCTGTTGCGTACGTCACACGGAAATAGATGAAAGGTAAAAATAACAACGCGACAAGAGTTATACGGCTACCTACTCGAGCCGACAGGAATGCCGCGGCTCATCTGGCGCGGGCGCGAGCCCCAGACTCGGATTGTGAGGACTGGCTCGACGGCGACAATGACACTGATTTTTGACGACCTCCCTGGCGCAGTGGTGAATGCTATGGTCTTATAAGGTGTGGTATTTGGCACAGGCCATTAGGAATTTGGCAATTTAGGAATTAATAATTATTAAATAATTTCTGCTTTGGACCGTGGGAGGTATTGTCTAGTGTCTAAGATGAATCGTCAGAGTTATAGTGTTCGGGAATCTACGATTATAATATTCAATCATCATCAATGATTGCATGATGGGATCGCAGTTAAGGGTTAACTTGTACTGGAGAAAAAATGTACATCATCATCAGGAAGGATACTATAATATAGAATGACAAATAACAAGTGGGATCTGGTGGGCGGTATCGGAAGAGCGCGGCGGTGTCTCGTGAATGGTTCGGGCACATTCGGCGCGCCCGCAAGTCAAGTCGAGAGATGTTTGCCTCTCTTGACCCTTCCAGATACAACAGCTCGCTGGCGGCGGTAATGGAACACTCGACCAAGTTATGCGATGCCTGTTGAAAAGGTTTCGCTCTATGATACCTTGTCGAAGGAATTTTTCACTTCGTTTATATTCCCGGATCTTCTTCTTTCAACAATTCTGAATACATACTTCAAGTTTTTAGATAAGTGAAAGGCCGTCAGTCTATCTGTTCGTCAGTCACACTCGCTTTCAGTACTTAAAACTGCTAACGCCGTATCTTGTAAAATAAGTAAGTAGTTTAAAATAGTACCTTGTTGGTTGTCCAGCGTCTGACTTTCACTGTTTTCAATATGTGATTGCGATTAAACTAAGTATTTGCAGTATTTATTGTAAAGCATTTTTCCCCATGATTCTATTAACAGTTTCTTATATGGTTGAAATAAAGGGGAGCCTATGATAAACTACTTAGGATAAATATGATAAGTTTTATGTTACAGTAAGTGCATGGCTATTCGAGTTTCGTCCTCTACAGTGTATGCATCATTGGGTATATTTACATACTAATTGGGTATACTTGCATAGATTATGTCACGACAATGAACTGCCTGACTTGGCTAATATAATCGTCAACGTACTAATTAAAAGTGTATTAATATCTAATCACCCGTTACGCAAATAATTTCCATTGTTTAATTACCTAGCCGCTGTAGTTAGTGTTATTAAACATTATCTTTGGTCTACGCCACAGTATGACGGCATGTTATCATGATGATTCCAAATACTGGCTTATTACGCGATTACCCAAAACAATGGTTGTGTATACTATGAGTGTAGACTTTAGCGGATACAAAACGCAATGATCGGTCGATCTTTACTCATGTTGGCAGCACATGAGACATGACATATTGATTGTGTGAACGACTTAGACATAGATGTAAACGTAGGCTGGCTGTTGTTTAGTTACACAATTCTTCGCGAGTGTCAAATCACTGATGACAAAGGAATCAGGTTGTTTTTAATATCTCTACGTGCACTCCACAATCCACATTGCGATCCGTCATAATATTATGATAAACTAGTTCTTTGTACTGCAACTACTTGGAGCCGTATCAAGCGCTGTTGCCGTCACGCATCTTGTCTGTCCAATGCACAAGCCCATGAGTGCGTCGGTTATTTGTATCTAGAATTCTAGAACACAAGTACGCCTGTAGAGTCGGTCTGCCCTAGAGACGTAGGTAGGTACTAGTGGCTAGTGCGGGCACAGTCGGGTAACCAGAGGGCCTAGACAAACGGCATTCGATTCGAAGCGATTCCATTTCTTCAATCGCTAACGCTTTAACGTAAGCGAAGTTCGTCTGCTAGACAAAGTTACCTGCGATTAGCGAACGCCTATTCCATTGGTCGTTTCGATAAAAAGTAACTTTTGTCTATGGTCTTTCGTTATGAAACGTCAAATTCGTGCGCCAAACTTTGAATGTTGTGTTGTTTGTGTTTGAGTGGTGTTTCTAGAGTGCGAACGTTGTAAATTAATTTAAAACTACATCCTCTTGTTGTTATTCAGACAAAATATCATATTTCTGGGTAAGTAACAAAGTGCTTTTGTGTGATAAAGTAACAGCTAAGATTTCAGCTAGGCAAATAAAGATTTAGAATACTTTTCCCCTGAATACAACAGACGAACTAATCTGGTGAAATGTTTTGTTTTCTCGCGTAGAAATGGAACCAAGAGCAAGGGCAAGTGGTGAGCAGTTTTCGGCGCTTTTGGAATTTATGGAAAGGTAAAATATTTGTTCCATACGTATTAAAATGAAAAGTTAAATCCTACACAGACGACCGAATGGCATTCATAATGTAAACAATGACGTGATTAACAATATCGTAGTTAAAGGGCTCTTTGTTATCTCATATTTCAGCCACGGTGACTTGTCTAAACCTCAGACTGGTGCTCAAGGTCGCATCAGAGCCGATCGTTTGTGGCAGAAGTTAACAAATCTTCTCAATTCAATTGGCAGTGGGGTAAATAAGACTCCAGACAAATGGAAAAAGGTATGTATTGATATACTTTGAGCTTTGCACATATATTATATCAACTTCCATTTAAAATGTTTATTACTTATATTCACACTCTGCTTAAACTACTTACAACTTTAATTTAAGGTGTGGGCAGATTGGAAGTCGAAAACAAAAAAAAAGGCTTTGTTGATTCGTCGGCATGCCAGCGGCACTGGTGGTGGCCCTAATAGAGGGCAGGCCCTAACAGCTTTGGAGACAAGGTTGTTAGGAATTATTGGTGTGGTGGCGGTGGAGGGGCATGAGGAGATAGAAGAACAAGGATTTGATGTTAGTAAACAATTATTTTAATTGTATTAAAATATAAAAAATAATGGATGGATGTAGATTTAATACACAACTCTGTAATAGTCATCCTCACTCTTCTCATAAAACTCACTCTGATTGTAGTACTTATCTATACTAATATTATAAACTAGATGATGCCCGCGACTTTGTCCTCGTGGATTAAGGTTTATTGATTCCCGCGGGAACTCTTTAATTTTCCGGGATGAAAAGTAGCCTATGTCCTTCCCCGGGATACAAACTATCCCTATACCAAATTTCATCAAAATCGGTTAAACAGATGGGCTGTGAAAGCGTAGCAGACATACAGACACACTTTCGCATTTATAGTAATATTAAGTATGGATGGAAGTATGGATGCGAAGTTTGGATGGCTGTATGGATGTTTGTTACTCAATCACGCCCGAACGGCTGAACGGATTTAGATGAAATTTGACACAGAAATAGATTATAGTCTGGAATAACACATAAGCTACTTTTTATCCCGGAAAATTAAGGAGTTCCCGCGGGAACCAAAAAACCTCAATGACGTAGTCGCGGGCATCAGCTAGTTATTATCTAGTGGGTACAAAACTTACAATATTACTAGCTGATGCCCGTGACTGCATGAAATACGTTTTTTACGCGTGATTGAAGGAAAAACCAACACATTTATAATATCAGTATGATAAATAAGCTTATTTTTATATTTTATCTTATATTTTTCAGGGACCCCCAGCTGCACCTGGAATCAATGATGGTGTTGAAGATGGTATGTGTTATGTATGGCATAGTGTAAAGTTTTTTTTTACGCCACTACAAGTTAGCCCTTGAATGCAATCTCACCTGATGATAAGTGATGATGCAGTCTATGATGGTAGCGGGCTAACCTGTTGTAGGCATGGCAGTTATATTGAACCCATGCCCCCAATTGGTTTCTACACGGCATCATACCGGAACGCTAAATCGCTTGGCGTTACGTCTTTGCCGGTAGGGACCAACCTAGTTACCAAACTAGCCACGGCCGAAGGCTCCCACCAGGCCAGACCAGAGAAAATTCTGAATCGACCGTGCCGAGGATCGAACCCGGGACCTCCCACTAATAAGACCACAACGCTCACTGCGCCATGGAGGTCGTCAAATAATAGTCAATAATAAACTATTATTGACTCCTGTGTGTGGACTTAGGGGTTCACTCTAATATTTCAGAGATAAAAAAGGACTTTAGCTACATATAGCCGGATAAAAATAATCTGTTCAGACAAGACATTTTTTTTTTCAATTACAAAAATTCCTTTTAAAGTTATTGAGTCATAATTAGGCAATTGAATTTCTACTGTATATTGATGAGATTCTATAACTGGATATTAATTTGGTTTACAGGAACGGACGTTATTCCATCGCAGCCGCCTTCATCACCACAACTTCCATTAATAATAATTCCCTCACCAGCACTTCCTACCAACAGCCAGGACCAGCCAACAGTTCCTGACGCTGACACCTACGTGCCGAGCATCACCCCTCCTCCTCATTCAACAGTACGACAACAGTCTGTTGCAACAACACCGCAGTCTTCGCCTCGCCGACGTGAGGGTGCGCGTCGAAGACGTACACTAACGCCGTTCGATCGAGCAGCTAAGGAGTTCGCGGCTATTGAACAGCGTCGCATTCAATTGGAGGAAAGACTGGTGATGAATGAAGGTCGAAGAATAGAGGCTGACATTAACAGAACGAACGTGTCGAATCGCTTTGCAGATATTGCAGAATCATTCCTTCAGCACTATCTGCAAAGTAGAGGTCGCACTGAATAGTTGTAAGGATGCAGTCTAAGATGGAATCTGACTAACTTGTAAAAGGATGGTAATTTAACCCCCAAACAAATTATTACCGGAACGCTAAATCGCTTCGAAGTACCTACTACGCCTTTGTTGGTCGGGCCGTGACTAGCCACGGCCGAAGCCTCCCACCGCCACAATTGATAGAGTTGATTTATGTAAGTACTAGATAGAGTAGAACTGTATGTGATAATTATATTTTTTATTACATTTTTTTAATAAGTATATTTTTATAATACTGGTACTTTTGTTCCATTAAACAAAAAAATATTATGAAAATTACTTTTGCTTACTTATTATGTTTTGATACTTAAAATATTTTTGATTTTAGGGCAAAAATAATTGTTTTTTTTAATAAGTTATAATTTTTATAATAACACTGCCCCCTTATTTAAATTGTATTCATTGTTTTTTTACACTTAACTTTTATTTTTATTCTTAAAAAAATAAAAGTATTGTATTTTATTAAAGACTAAGTTAGAGCAAAATTTATTTGTGTCTCTTGGTTGCAAAATGAATAGTTGTAAGAAGTCTAAGATGGAAGCTGATTAACTTGTAAAAGAATCGTAATTTAATCCTCAAACAAATTACCGGATCGCTAAATAGCTTGGCAGTAGTCAGTATGCCTTTGTTGGTCGGGCCGTGACTAGCCACGGCCGAAACCTCCCACCGCCAGAACTGATAGAGCTCATTCATTTATTTACTATTTATAGAGTTGATCTGTATGAATGTGATAACTTTATTTTTTAATATATTTTTATAATAGTTTAATTTTACTTTAGTTCCATTGTACAAAAAATTAATGTAGAGTACTCTTGCTTACTCATTATATTTTGATACTTAAAATATTTCTGATTTTAGGCAAAGAATAGTTTTTTTACAAAGTTATAATGTCTATAATATTACTGCACTCTAATTTGATTTGTATTCTGTGTTTTTTGTTATTTTTATTCTTAAAAGAAATAAAAGTATTATTGTATGCTAGATATATGCTATTTTATTGATAAGACTAGGTTTTTTATATGAAGTACATAATATAGTTTTTCTAAAGTAAGTAGCAACTGGCAAGTTTAATTTTATTGGAGTTTTTCTAAATATAACATGTAGGTACTGGCTACAACTAACTAGTAATAAAAAGGATATATTTATTTGTTACCTAGCAGCCAAACACGTTCCCCGCTTTGATGAAGAGTGCGCATGTAAGACTCTACTTCACTGGCAGACCATATGTAAGAATCATGCGAGGCTCCACCAAACTTAGAATTAACATTAATTATTTCTAAGTTGTGATTACACACCTGTAAACATTAGATATATTAGGTACTTATAACAAATTATATTGTAAAAGAGAAATTGGCTTAGGTAGGTTTGCTTTACTCACCATCTGAACATTTAAGGAGTGATATCCTTTTCTATTAAAGTATAGATGTTCATTTTCTGGCGGCTTTGCTATAGATATATGGGTGCAATCAATGCAGCCTATAACCCCTGGCAGATTATATCTCCTTTGAAACCTACAAAAAATTACATACAAAGTAAAAATTGTTATATGTCATTGAGTAAAAATATTATAAACTCTCATCACTTGCTCAGTAAACATAGGATAATCAAGAAAATTTCCACTTACTCTTCTTTGATTTGTGTGCGTTTCTGTGGCGTTTGAGGGAAAGCTATCCATTTTTTTATCACAGCATTGTGGTTGAGGGCGTCAACAACCTCTCTGATGCAACGGCTTGTTGTCCTTTGCGTCAAATGATGACTAACCCCCACAAGTCTTTGGTCAGACCCTGTCGCAAAAAAACTTAGAGCACAAAGCACCTAAAATACAGAAAATAAATTTTTTAGGTGCTGTAGATAAAATTTACTCAAAACAACATAACAAAATATTTCACTAAATAGTAGGTAATCCAATCCTCAGTTATTTCTTACCTTTATTTCCAAGGGTATCTCTCGTGACCCTTTTAATGCAGTTGAAGCCCGTAATTGACGACAAAGTTTTTTAAAAATGGATTTACTAAGCCTAAAACGTTCTATAAATAGTAATTCTGGCATCTCGTCAATGCTTTCCAATTGTTGCCGGGCACGGTATCTTCTTTGGCGTCTAAGCCAAACACTTTCATTATGCGCTGCCCACAGTAAACGAAGCGTATGCATTTTATATTATTAGCACTTTGCACTACAAACAACCGACAAAGTTACAAAGTAATGCAAAAAGACAATTTAATTACAAATTAATTCAAGAAACGACTAAAAATATCAAAACAATCCACTCCACTTCACAACAATGGCGCTATTTGTTTCGTTTTCTACAGGGTATTGGCATTCGATAGAGTTTCCATCAAACGAATCGAAAAATTAGCGATAACGCTTGTCAAAAATGTCACTTGGCTAGCACTTGTCGACCCATCTCTATGGAATTAGTCGTTCGACATTGTCGATTCTATTGATGGAATCGATTTAAATTAACTTTGTCTAGCACATTTCGATTCGTTTATATTAGACCACGTGACGTTTCGATAGCTAATGTCAATCCCATACATTTTAGGACTTTTCTATTAGCGTTATCGCTAATAGAATGTCACTTTGTCTAGGCCCGCTGAGCGTGCGCGCGAGGCTCGGTGCGTCGAGGGGCGTAACGACCTCGTTCTGCGGACGACCGGTTTGAACATACCTATCTGTAGCACCCTGTAGCACAGAATAGGTAATAGCATGCGTGTAGTCTGTCGCACGACATGACAGCAACGATCAGTGACGAGTGACGATCACTCGGTGCTTACTGTTTAGACTGCTCGCAAACACTGCGGTATTCGAATCCGAGGAAAACGCCACTTTGTGCAGGGGATTTCCAATAGCTATTTATTTTATTTATTTATATATAATAGGATTTCCCTGCTATAGTGGTGACTGGTGAGAGTTGTGATCTTTTAAGTGCAAAGTTCCGCTCAACAACAGATCGACAGATTTTTTTGCTTGGCTATTTTAAAGACTTGGACAGACACCTCTTTATCAAGACTTTTTATCCTTTATAATTACAGCGTTCCCACGGGATTTAAAAACAACCTCGCATATAATTACAAACTCACGGGTCTTATCTAGCTTAGTTTACTATGATTTTCAAATTCAGACATTATGAAGTTTTATATTCAGTGTCGACAAAAAAGTACTAAGTCACAGTCCGGGCCGCAGGAAAGTTTGCGGCCGAGCTTTCCAAAAGCTTCTCTGCCGCGTCTGATACAGTTGCTTCGTCTCGGCTGTTGTGCTCTGGTCGCGACATCCAGCGGCATCGGCCGGCTCTGCTGATTGATGACCACATCGTTAGCGGCTAGCGCGCCCGGCTCTGCTCGCAACTCTCGGAATGCTCCTAATTAATCATAACTGCTCATTATCGTCGCTGCAATCGTACACTCGTGTTTTAAACAGTTGTTTTGGTTGTTCATGTGACAGATGAGTTCGAGACGTTACAAAAGATCAGGGATTACTAACATTTATCAAAACATTGATTAATCTTAATATAAACCCTCGCGTAGGAAACTGAAATTTATCACATATTTTTTGAAATTGTCACGCAAGCGCAATGGTCTTGTTATGAATACGTACGATTGATTAAAAAGCTCTAAAATGAAGAATTTATACAACGTTTGCAAAAACAATAGTCAATAGCCCGCCAACCCGTATTGGAGCAGCGTGGTGGGTCTAAGCTCTGATTCCCGCTCTCCTATGGGAGTGCAGGCCTGTGCCCAGCAGTGGAACTTTAATCGGCTGTAGTGGCGGTTGCGAGAGAGGTTTACTGGACTAGAGAAAACAACAGGAGAAGATGTAAAATCCAGAGACAAAATACTTGAGCTAGCCACAAAATTCTACAAAAACTTATATACAAGCACGATTAAAGATGCAAAAGAATATTTGCGAACAGATTACAACTGTAACACTAATGAAGACGATATACCAAAAATTATTACAAGAGAAGTTGAAACCGCATTGAATGGACTAAACATATATAAAGCTTCGGGACCAGACAAAATTAGTGCTCGGAGCCTCAAAATAGGAATAAGCATTCTTGCAAAGGTCTTGACCGATCTTTTTAATTAAATCCTAGATAATGAAGAACTACCCGCTCAGTGGAACAAACCTGAAATAATCTTTAATCCACAATAATTTAATATAAAAAATTCTTTTACAACCCGCTTCAAACTCCCGCGCCAACTTTACAACAACAAGCACACGCTATACAAAGTACTTATTTTATTGTTGATATTTTAAAAACCGCTCGACCGATTTCGATAAAATTTATATGGGACCACTTGGGAAGTATGCCCTTTCAAATGAAAAAAGAATCATCCAAATCGGTTCACCCAGTCAAAATTCTGAGGTAACAAACATTAAAAAAAAATATACAGTCGAATTGAGAACCTCCTCCTTTTTTTGAAGTCGGTTGAAAAAGGAAGTTACAAAGACAAAGTGGCGGTTGCAAAAAACAATAATTTAGTAGCTAAGTAGGTAGAACACGAAAAAAAGCTTTAAGTACCTACCTAACACTCATAGTGGAGCATTATTTGGCGCCGAGCATTTTAATTTATTTTCCGCGTGGTAAAGTTTGGTGAAAGCGCTGCGCGGTCATTTCAGGGCTTTTCATTAAAACTCGTCTCAGCTCAGAGCACTTGTGCGCGCGCTCGTTACAACTACATTTATTACGGATGTTATGTTTACATTAATTAAGCTATGGGGCAGTTTTTCTGGTCGTCATTAAATATTATTGCATTTTAAGTAAAAAAAACTGAGATTATTTAAAAAATTTACACAAATACGTCGAGAGAAAGAAAAATCATAAAGTGTTGTTAGTTTGAGCTTACTATAACCACAGAATAGGTAATAAACAATGTATATAACTACAGCTGTACTATTACCTATTCTGGGCTACGTTTTCGTAGACTGCATAGTATAACTGCATGCAGAGACTAATTTAATATCTTTAACTACCTATATATAACAATCAAACGATTTAAATAAATGAAATAAAATGTATTAAATCATAATAGAAGTGTTGGCACAAAACGAATGGTCCGGGAAGTTGATGTTAATATTTTTACGTATCTCGAATGAAAAGCGGGTCATTATATAGTCGAGAAGTGAAATGAACCCGTCGCGAGGAAATTAACGGCGCGCCGTGAGCACTAAGCTCGCACTTCGCAGACGGCAGATGTAAACAAATCGTAAACACTGATCGATAGGCGGCTCTTGTCTCTACGATGTGGCCATATTTTATTACATAGCTGCAATTATTATTATGCTTTCGGGAGAAAGATGTTTAGTACTTTTTTAGTATTTACGGTAAAGTTTTTGTTTTTTGTTATCAGTAAAACATTAACTGATGTGGCTTGTTCATTTGTAGGTATCAGTATTACCTATTGTACGCTATTTTAATTACTATAAGTAAGTACTTTGTAAACTGTTTAGGCCACAATCCATACTAATATTATAAATGCGAAAGTGTGTCTGTCTGTCTGCTACGCTTTCACGGCTTTTTTGCCTATTCTGATGAAATTTGGTATAGAGATAGGTGGCATCCGGGGAAGGACATTTTATCCTGGAAAAGTAAGTAGTTCCCGCCAGATGTTTCTCAACCGCCTATAACTTCCGACCAGACGTTGAATTTATAGTAGGTACTTATGCTGATAGAGTGAATAGATTACGTGGACAACAAGCGTTTGAATCTGTTCATATATCTACGCTTAGCTCTGATACGTGAGGTTGGAAGATGTTATGAAATGGCTATCTGTCACGTTGTATCTAGGAAAAGTTTAAAATAGATAAATTACTGACCACAACCCGAACCAACTCTAGACAAGATAACGTATAGCTGAATGATTCCTACAGATTATGCATTGGAATAATGCTCCACACACATCGTCAAGTTTATATACAGTCCAGTTAGTTGGCGGCGTGCTCCGGAGTCCGGACGACTGTTGGTGTAATGTATGCCGTGTCATGCGCAGTCATGCAACTGGCCGTGTGACCAGCCCGCGCCATCAGGGCTCTAAGCCGTATGCAAATTGAGCGATTTATTCATTTATACTGAATACTAAATAGTTACATTATACTCTTGCGTGTACGAGTATAATGGGTTGGAACCGATAGGGGCTAGGGCCCATGCAGAGATTTTCTAAATATTTGTTCCTATAAGATTTCTAATATACTTATTTAAAATATTTCTTGTCTTGTTATTCTTTCAAAATATTTTTGTCTTTAAAATATACATATAATTTATACTTAAACAGGATGCTACTGCTTTCTATTTAGAAAAATAAAGGTTTCTTGCGGGGTTTTTAAAACCTATGACCAAGTAAGTATAGCAATTCGGAGCTACACGAGTCACGACCTACAGGAAATCTAATGAAGAACAACTACGAAGATCAAAAGGGCGAAGCTTTCAAGCGGTAGGCACTAGGTAGCTATCAGTTAGCTATCAAACGAGAGCTTCGGCCGGGGGAAACTTGTGAGTGGTTAGTGCGAGGAAAACGAGCGCGGGACTGCGGCGCTGCACAAATGCGCGCCGCTTCAATCGCTCAGCTGCAATAGTTATTTGTTATACAAGAGTGAAAAGTTGTTTTTTAACCGCGTGCTCAATTTTGATGACCGAGCAAGCGATGCGCTCGTGGTTCAAAAATTAGAATCCTGAGCGTCAGCGAGGGAATCAAAAGAGCACGAGGTGAAAAATCTTTTCACTCGAGTGCAACACGTAACTTTTCATCCCACCTCAGCGAGGAAATGACATGACGTGAAAGAAAATGGTGCGCGCAAAGCAAATGAAAAAAGTACACCAAGAAGGTTACGAGTGTGAGTTTTTAACAAATTAAAAAATGTTGTATGGAAATTCGGCACCATAGAGGTAGAAGTAAATAGGTTTTAATGATGTTTTGAATTCACAAACTTCATAGACGAGTGATATTTACTAACGTGCACACGATGTTCTAAATTCAATTTACTTTATCCTCAAGAGGATAATAACGGCTTTTGCAATCAGATATCGAAGATTAAAAATACTCTTTCCGAGATGGTGGGATGAAAAATATGTAAGTATATTATAAACAAATTAATGAATAAATAATTGAAAATTAATTATCAAAACACACTTTACTAATACCTAGGTATTGAACGTACACTTAAACATAGTTTAAAAAACCATTATATATAACGGCGCCGAGGTTCCTATCCTGTTTTTAAAAAGCATGACGTCAGCATGGCTGACGTCATGATCTCCTCTATCACTCATATTAGTTAATCAACACAGGCAATTGAAGAAAAGGAAACAGAATGTGATGGGTGATTATTTAATTAATTACCTACAATAGATTTACTTCACAACTAGAAAAACACCTTCCTAAAATTTAACGTAACAAACACAGTTATTAGGCATACACGTTATAAACTCAGACAATTATTTTAATCGTTTTGCAAAATAAAGACAGAGATAAACAATGCTGGTTAACTCACCAAGAACTCGCCCGCCCCGATGGGCCGCTGCTACCAGAATGAATCAATAAATCATGGCGGCGATCGATCGGCGCGGGCGTTTCTAGAATTATTATTGCTAACCTAGCGCCTTCCGGCGGACATGATGAATTTAATTAACAATATTAGCTTTTAGTGACTCTTAATTACTTATTTACCTAGATTAAATGAATTACTACTTGCTAAAATCGTCTTATGATATTTACAAATTATTGGTGTATTACTTAGTTAAATGCAAACCTTTTATGTTTACATGTTTTAAATAATATGGTAGACACGTTCTAACAGCAAAGTCAATCAAGAATCCATTTTACACAGTTAAATGTTATTCTAGTCAATTCGTTATGAAAATAAATCTGAATAATCATAGAATTATTATTAAATCCGTTAGTAATTATAATCCTATTAGACGTCTTATTCCACCCTGGCGAACATGCATGAGCCGATACGGCCATTTTGATGATAAGTGCGCGCTCTGCACTTAATCACACCTGAAACAAGAAATATTAATTTTGAGGCTCGTATCTGTGATACGTTACTTAGGAACCTAGGTCTTGGTCCGTTGGTTGGAAAATAATCATGAACGTAAATATGAAGTCAAATTTAAATATGGATTAATAGTTCAGAAATTTGAAATTGCTTATAAATTAAAATTATAATAAGTAATACATATTATACCTCAATGAAGTAATATTAGGATTTTTACTTGTACTTGTACTACGGATCGTCTTATTACGCGTCGGCAGGTATAGTCAATTTGTATTTTGTTTTTATGTCATTGAACGTCTCACTAAGACAACAACATTTTACTAAGGAGGAAAGGTCGATGCTGGGCTCTAGGCATTCCTGTCTCGGTGCCGTGGTACCCAGAGGCTCTAAAGGAATAGGGAAAGGTCGAAGCTGGGGTCTGGGCCTCAGAGTTATGACCGTGGTCCCCAGAGGCTCTGAAACAATTGGGTTGATGCTGTGCTCTAGGTGTTCCTGTCTCGGCACCGTGGTACACAGGGGCCCTAAAGGGAGAGTGGGAAGGACGATGCTGGGGTCTAGGCCTTAGTCTTATGACCGTGGTCCCCAGAGGCTCTGAAAGAAAAACACATGCAAATGGAAAGGATAGAGGATTTTGTATGAGTAATCTTATAGTTGTGTTTGTGGCTAGGTACATTGTAGTTTTAAGTTTTATTACTTTGATATTCATATTGTTAATAAATAAATGTTATTTTTATTTATATTACGGCAAAGTAGATACCTACTTATTTAATTGTGACGTACTTTTAAGAGTGTGCCAGATATTTTCAAATTAAGTAAAGATCATGATCTCACCGTTGTGGTACAGCTAGCCAGCATCCTCGTCCTGGACCCTCTCGCGTGACGTAGAGGGTTGAGGCTCCGGACTTGTCGGCCCCGGCGCCTCGGTGTCGTGTGGCTCGTGGCTGGTCACCGACGGTGTGGTGGCGCGCTCCGGGGAGCGCTCGGGAGCGCCCGCGTCGTTGATGTCGTCTGTGCCCGCCGATACGGTCGCCTGCTGACCAGGCTGCGGTGCTCGCCGAAGCTGATCGTGGGCCACCTTCCGGGGGCGGCCTTGTCCTACCACCTTTTTAACTAGATAGCGGTCATTATCGAGTACACGACAAATTTCGTACGGTTCACTAAATTTCAGGTCTAAACACGTTTGGTTGCGAGGGTTGTTTTTTATCAACACGTAATCTCCTCTTTGAAATCTATGAATTCGAGCTTTATTTTTGTCAAAGCGTGCCTTCTCTTTTTCTGCCGCTGCTGACATTTTTTGAGTGACGTGTTGATAGAGCTGCTCGATATCGACACTTTGATCTTCCAGATTTACTAGACCAATTAGCTCGGGTGGGACGCAGTGCTTGCGACGGGTAAGTAGAGTAAGTGGTGCGGTACCTGTAGTGCGGTGCGGTGTGCAATTGAGGGCTAGCTGCAGGCTGTCTAGAGCGGTATGCCATAATTCAGTTTCATAATTTTTAATAATTACTAAGGCATTCTTTAGAACACCAATTACCCTTTCGACTTGCCCATTCGCTCGGCTGACTCCTGGAGAAATGGCATGTATGTTTATACCGAACTGGTCGCAGTAACTTTTGAAGTCACCTAGGTATTCGCGACCCCCGTCCACTATCACCTGAGCTGGGGTTCCAAATAGGTGTATCGTACGTTTAAGCGCCGCTAATGTACTTTGTGGACTTTTATTTGTGGCATGATATAGGAGTACGTACTTGCTGAAGGCATCTATGGTCACGATGATATAGTCATGGATATTGGTAGTGCCCAACTTACCGGTTGCATCCATGTGAATGGTCTCAAACGCAGTTGTGGGTTTGGGTATAGGGTGTAGTTGCACTTGTATAGCCCCTGACGTACCTTTGGATGTCCTGCATACGACGCAATTGTCGATAAAGTTTCTTACCACAGTACTCATGTTGTCAAACCAGTAAGTTTCCTTAATCTTTTGCAAGGTCTTCTCCCACCCGGTGTGTTTTAATGCACTGTGATAGCTGCTAATGAGGCTCCACTGAAAAGATTTGGGTACTATTATAGCCTCTTGGTGTCCAAGGGTAGCGTCATCCCAAACTTTCATGAGGATATTATCCTTCAGGATATAACCGGGAACATCCTGGTTTTGTGTGATGTTATCAATTGTAGAGCGCAGTGGAGGATCACGGCGCTGTTCTACTTTCAGCCAATCTAAATCTTTGGTCATGATATTAACATTCAACGTACCCGGGTTTCGGCTGAAGAAATCAGCGTGTTGCAATGTTTGTCCTTTTCTGTACTCAATTTCAAAATTGTAGTTTTGTAGAAATGCCCACCAGCGGTAAACTCGAGGCAGCAACTCCTTCTTGTGTTTGGAAGCCTTGAGTGCGTTGCAATCAGTAACAACCTTAAACGTGCGACCGTACAAGTACTGGCGGAAATGTTTAATAGCTCTTACCACCGCAAGCGTTTCGAGCTCGTAAGAATGATAACGGCTCTCGGCGTCTGTTGTACGCTTGCTCATGTAGGCTACAGGATGATGGCGCCCGTTGATCACCTGAATGAGGACGGCTCCATAGCCAAGGTTACTGGCATCAGTGTGCAGTTCGACAGGGTAATCTTCTTGAAATATTGATAACACAGGATCGGACGTTAGGTATTGAATTATGGTGTTACGAGCATCCTCGTGCCGTTCGTTCCATTCCCAAGTAGCGCCCTGTTTGGTTAATTCATATAAAGGTAGCATTATGCGCGAAAAATTGGGAATGAAGCGACGAAAGTAACTAGCTAACCCATTAAATTGTCGAACTTGCTTAACATTAGAAGGCACGGGTGATTTTACAAGAGCTTCGACTTTACAAGGACTAGGCTTAACCTGTCCGTCCGCTATTATATTTCCAAGGTATTCGACAGAGCGCTTAAAAAACGCAGACTTCTCTATATTAATAGAAAAGCCTGCCTTTTCCAGTGCCATGAGAATTCTCTCTATATGAGAAATTCCTTCTTCAAAATTAACACTTTTACTCAAAACGTCATCAACATAGACTTGAGCAATGCCTGCGGTACCCAAGAGGTGTTGGAGGGCCCGATTGATGCAACGTTGGTATACCGAGCACGCGTTGCTCAAGCCGAACGGCATTGTCAAATACTCATACAAGCCGTCTGGCGTGACAAATGCCGTTTTTTCCACGGACTGTTCAGAAATGGGGATCTGATGAAACCCCGCCGCCATATCGAATGTGGTATAGTAATGTCCGTTTTTCAGTTGGTCTATTTGATCTGATATTAGAGGAAGAGGGTAATGGTCTCTGAGAGTGTTAGAATTCAACTCGCGGTAGTCAACGCATAGTCTGTCATCTCCATTTTTCTTTTTGACTAGAATAATGGGGCTCGAGTATGGAGAGACGCTTTCTCTAATAATATTGTGTTCGAGGAGTTCTTTAATAATGTTCTGCACCTTTTCGCGTTCAACGGGACTTAAACGATAGGGCCTACGTTCCACATATTTATTGGGATCCTTCAAACGTATTTCTAACTGTCCGGTATTAACACGTGTTTTAGGGAAACCGTGTATGAATAAATGAGAGTATTTGTTCAACAAAATGCGTAGTCGGTCAATTTCGTCATCGTTAGTAAGGTCACAATCTAGCTTATCAAACATAGAGTTATTTGAGCGTACATGCATGACAGTATACTGACGAACTAACCGAGCACCCGTTGCAGTAACTAAAACATTGAGGTTAGTATTATTAAGCAAATCCATTCCGATTAAAATTTTTGCAGTCATGTCACCATCTGGCACAACAAAGAACCGAATTTCAATGTTTACGTTGTCAATCACACAAACTGTAACCAACGTAAACAGAGATATCACTGGGACTCTCCCTATTCCACGTAAATAATTAACGCAATGAAATCTTTTGCCCGGTAATTTCGCCGCTACACTTTCACTAATAATTGAGCATTCAGCACCACTATCAAAAACAGCTTGGAATGAAAAATCACCGATCAGTACCTCCATGTGGTTTAATTTTGATTTACCCACACAGTTGACATTGGACACCACAGATTTTTCACGTTTAAAGCAAGTTTCAAAAGTGTGGCCTACCTTACTACAAAAAGTACAGACTGGTCTATTTGAGGGTGCATAACTTTTTGATTTTTCTTTGTTATCATTGCTGGGCGGCTGTGAAATATCATTATGTATTAGTCTACAGTCACGGGTAACGTGGTTATTTCTTTTACAAATTCGACAAAACAGGGTATTTTGAGGTTCGTTAGGCCGTGAGCGTTTGTTTGCGGGTTGAGAGGTGCCGTTATTATCATGTGGGCGTTTAACGCGTATCGCGGAGGCTACTGATATCAATTCTGGCACCGACGTTGCCCTAGCATTTAATAATTCTATTCTAAGGCGTTCATCATTTATACAACCGATCACGGCCTCGACTGCAAATTCATCACCTAATTTATCTTTAGTTATCCGTTTCCAAAGAACCCATGCTTTAGATAGAAATTCAGAAATATCCTTACGTGAGTCATAAGTGTGTTCACGGAATCTAACTATATCACGTGAATATCTGGATTCCGGTTCAAAAGTAGTGATTAGGTTATCCCGAAGCTCCTCCCACGTCGAAGTAGTAACGAGCCAATTATCTACCCATAATTTTGCACGTCCTTTGAGTAGACTACCCACCTTCATTCGTACTTCGTAATCGTTGAGGTTGTATAAATCAACCGCCTGTGTGACGTGTTGGCACCATTCTCGAACGCCTATGTTAGCATCGGGATCATAAGAGGGTAGAAATATGTCGTTGATTTTTACCTTATCTGGTCGCGGAGGCGCTGATAATCGATCGGACATTTCCTTCATTGTCTGCATCATCTGCATGAGGAAATGGGCAGGCATGTCCACACTGGCAGGCAATGCCTGTGTTGATGGGGTACTTGCATTTTCTGGAGGACCCGCAGTCACATTTGGGAGATTTATGGTTGCTGTTAATGCAGGCTGGGTACTTACGGTTTCTGATGTACCAGTAGTGGGATGTGATCCCACTTCTGATAACGGCGCCGAGGTTCCTATCCTGTTTTTAAAAAGCATGACGTCAGCATGGCTGACGTCATGATCTCCTCTATCACTCATATTAGTTAATCAACACAGGCAATTGAAGAAAAGGAAACAGAATGTGATGGGTGATTATTTAATTAATTACCTACAATAGATTTACTTCACAACTAGAAAAACACCTTCCTAAAATTTAACGTAACAAACACAGTTATTAGGCATACACGTTATAAACTCAGACAATTATTTTAATCGTTTTGCAAAATAAAGACAGAGATAAACAATGCTGGTTAACTCACCAAGAACTCGCCCGCCCCGATGGGCCGCTGCTACCAGAATGAATCAATAAATCATGGCGGCGATCGATCGGCGCGGGCGTTTCTAGAATTATTATTGCTAACCTAGCGCCTTCCGGCGGACATGATGAATTTAATTAACAATATTAGCTTTTAGTGACTCTTAATTACTTATTTACCTAGATTAAATGAATTACTACTTGCTAAAATCGTCTTATGATATTTACAAATTATTGGTGTATTACTTAGTTAAATGCAAACCTTTTATGTTTACATGTTTTAAATAATATGGTAGACACGTTCTAACAGCAAAGTCAATCAAGAATCCATTTTACACAGTTAAATGTTATTCTAGTCAATTCGTTATGAAAATAAATCTGAATAATCATAGAATTATTATTAAATCCGTTAGTAATTATAATCCTATTAGACGTCTTATTCCACCTTGGCGAACATGCATGAGCCGATATATATATACACAATTTTAACAAGGATAATGTTTGTTTTTGAAATTTTCATGTATAAATTAAATATAAAAACGTATGTGTATCTTGTTTCACCGAGTTTCTTGCTGGTTCTTCTCGGTAGGAACGGCATTCCGACTTCCGAGCCAGTGGTAGATTCATTTAACTATTCATAAGAACTTGTAAAAAGTCTATTTGAATAAAAATTAATTGAATTTGAGTTCGCGATAGTGATAGTTTTCAGCAAATAAAGGCTTTATTTATTTTATTTTAATGAAAGGACTAGAAATTTAATTCGCTATAATTAATCCGCCACAGCTAAATCTATGTGTTACAGTGTGTATCTTGCTATATTCACCAAACCACACAAATCTCCCAAATTATTCCCAACGTACATTTAACTCCGACACCGGAGCATCTTCAGGAGATGTGGACTCGACAATACACGATTGTTAAGAATTCTTTATTCAACTATAGCCAACGTGCGTCCGATCTAACCCACTAGTGCGAGGCGGCCTTAGTCCTGCACTAATGCAGTAATGCAGTAACCCAGTGCAGCGTAGGGCTCCACGTCAAGTGGAGAGCGACGCTAACCTCGTTACCGCACACAGGGCCCGCGCGGGGCACGGGGCACGGGGCGGGGGATCGCTTCAGACGTTTAGCTTTATAGGGCTCTGAAATGATGTTAGCGATCATGTCTACATCCTCGCATAATATGTTATACCTACGCACGTGCTGCCTATGCCGTTAATGGACAATTATTACCTTACCTGAAATATTTACCTACCTTCGCTGCTTCATCATCTGAGAACAGTGTGCATTGGAATGAGAAATATATTTAAAAAAAATATATTTCTTTGTTAATAATTAGGTACTTACTTACTAAAAACTTAAACAAAGGTACAAAATAGGTACTAAATGCTTGTGATATTTTACGCTGATCAATCACTTTGGGCAGTCATTTTGGTGTACGCCTGAGAACAGCTTCCTCAGCACAACATGCCATCGATAATAAAATGCGACAGTTGCAATTCGAATAACCTATTTCCACTATATTGCACTACAGATGGTAAACATTAATGTAAACAGTAAAACGAGTAATAAGTTCTATTTTCTAAACAGTTTATTTATATTTTCAATAAATCGTGAACAATATGTATAAAATTACATGACAAAGTATAAAAGTTATAACAACTCCAGCTGGTGCAGCTGGCGGCGCGCCAACTGCGCTCCCTGTAGCATTGCAGCATTGTGCGATAACTTGATGTTCCTGCTATTGCGTCGCGTGTCCAGGGCGCTCCCTTCCCTCCTCCTTCGCTCAAAGCAGTATTATTTTATTATTGATGACGCTCTTTTTCAGACTTATAATCCTTTAGGGACGTCATTTAAAACTGCAATTTTAAAGTAATACTGCTTTAATTTGGTAGTAAACCCACTGATCCCACAACTCAGTACTAGGACAGCGCTACAGACGGCTGCTAGCGCGCACACTATTTTGATTGTTCTGCTAATAGAATACGGCACCTTATGGTGTGTACCTACCCTTGAAATTGCAACAGTTGAATACTGTCGGTGTGCCTGTAGTATGGGATAGGGATGCTAATGCTTTGTTTCGTGTCGATTTGTCGTATCGATAGTATATATAGTATTTGCTTTATTTTGTATCTGATTGGTCCTACAGTTTATATTTGAGAATAATACTATCTGAGTTGATCGATGAAAAAAATATCGTTAAATTATTCACTGTATAGATACATCAGAACCTTAGATAATGTTTAATTTCTGACGTGCTGTTACTTGAACCATAAAAGTTTAACTAGGCACGAATCGATGAAGGCACTGAATAAAACAGAATCGATAAAGTTTGGAATATGTAACTAGTAGTTCGAACTGAGACCTCGCGGCGCCATCTATTGACATCATTGTGAAGTTCTGTTGTAAATAATAGGCTCATTAAAAATTAAATAATTTCGTTTCCATATAATATTTATCTAATTTTAGTACCTATTTGTTGTTCAAGTACAGGATATAATTCAAATAATTGAACAAGTTTCAGGCTCAGCATTTCAGTAAATTTAGAGTTCTGAGGTCAACTTTGGACGTTAGAAAATCTCCACTTTGAGAACCCCCCATTTGGTCAATTATAAGGGAAAAATTAAAAAAAATATATTTTTGGACTCTATTCCTAATTATCTTTAAAATGATATACCGCAACCCTATGTAACGCTATAAAAATATTTTTTCTTCATATTCGCTTCTATGAGAGCCCCCCTGAAATAAAGATTTTTATTACTTTTTAAGCCATATTCGGCGGGAGGCCATCGGTGTATATGTATAATTTTTAAATTTGAAGTAATTACGTTCAGTAATTCAGAAGTTATAAGGCTCTGACAGACGGACGGACGGACGGACGGACGGACGGACAAGTGCAAATTCACTCAAGTAGACTCAGAGACCTTCGCTTCGCTCGGTCGACTATCGATATGCATCGTTCTTCCTTAACCTGCAGTACGCATTGCGGACATTCCCTTGTTGCGGAAGTATGCAAATAGTGTTGCGTCTCAGATAATATGCAAGGCCGTAGGTCAACGACCTCTTGGACACCGTGGACCTAGCTATACGTAGCGTAGTATATACTAAGGCGCTAGTAAAATTTTATGGCGCTATTTTGTATACATTTGCAATATAAAGAGCCTTCAATTTTCCCTGACCTCAATACCATGTTTAGTGTTACGAAATACGTAAACATCTATACTTACTATAAATATAATATAATATTATAAATGCGAAAGTTTGTATGGATGTACATGGATGTGTGGATGTATGGATGGATGTTTGTTACCAATCACGCCCCAACGGCTAAACGGATCTGGGTGAAATTTAACAGAGATAGATTATAGTCTGGAATAACACATATGCTATAGACATAACACATACTTTTTATCCCGGAAAATTGAAGTGTTCCCGCGGGAATTGAAAAACCTCAATCCACGCGGACCAAGTAGCGGGCATTAGCTAGTTACTAAATAACATTATAGTTAGTTAGGCGCGAGAGCTGTAGCCAACCATCTTTTCAAAACTGAACGGATCTTACGAACCGTGTAACGCAACACCATATTATTATACTTTTATTGAATGTTATTTCAAGGAACGGAACGCGGACGAGTGCTGTCTGTGATGTGATGAAACTGCTGCTATCGTCATATATTCCAGGGCGATTGCGATTGCGATTGCGCAACCTTCACGCAGACGGTGAGAACTGCACTTCGGGGTGTCCTACAATAATGTATTAAATCAAACGGGATGGCATACAATCAAAGAAAAATCCACAAGAAAACTTTATGGGCGAGATTACATTTTGTTTGGCGCACAGAAAGTTCGCGTCATTCGCAACGATGAGGTCTAGATTGAACGCGCTTGCCTAGAAGATGCATATTTACCTAGGCCGCAGGATAAAACGTCGGTTTTTTCCTAAAAATGAGCTCATTAATTTTCGAGAGTTCGCATCGACGTAGCGAGACCTCGGCAATGAACGTCGGCCACTTACGAAAATGCCCGTAGACAATGCAAAAAGTATTTTTAAGTATTTTCAAAAAACAATTTGTACGTATTTATTATGTAGTGGGCATATATATTTATTTAGTATTTAGTTTATAGCTAAGTGGACTCGGAACCAATATTTTTATAGACATTAAAAATTTTAGTCGGAAGTTAGATAATATGTTAGTCGAATATGCGCTGCATGTGGCATTGATGAATTTATTGATTGATCGATTGAAGGAGTACAAATCATCAAGTTTTTTGAGACTTGTTATGTCGTCACATTAAGCTTAGGTATTACAATGATATGTTACTACCGTAATATTATGTGAGAGTACGCCCCACCTTCACCCTTACCTATCCGCTGCCGGCCGCGTCATTTTCTGTTGAAGGTTACTGTATTTCTACGAGATCTCATAAGATATTCATTTAAATTTAATGCTGTAAAGGACAATTTTTGTCTAAATTAAATACTTAAGATGAGTAAGATATCTATTTTGATAAGGAATTATCGATTAATACTATGTTGATAAAAACACCTTCGCAAGTAAAGCACTGTTTAGGCCAAATTGGAAAAACATAAAAATGGTTATTGTGAGCGAACCTTAAAAGATACTTATATGCTATCGGGGACTTTTTTTTTAGAACTTTTTGAGAGGAACGTTTCCACCATACATTGTTGTCGTGTAATTTTAACGATTTAGGCAGCACACGCCACGTAAGCTCTCAAATGAGATGATTTTTTTCGACTTAACTAACATTATTGCAATGTTCGTAAGGATCTCTAATTTGTTTGGAAATAAAATATAGCCTATTTTACTTTTTAATAATGTAGTTTTCTATAAGTGATATAAGTTTTAAAATCGGTTGAGTGGTTTTTGAGATAATCCACCTAGTTTGATAAATATAGATGATATGAGTAGGAACTTTGAACATTTCCTTTGAAACCTCGTGAATCCTAAATTATCATTTACACGGAAAAATGGTTTGAGGAACCTAGGTGTGATTTTAAAAGACCTATGTAATGATACCCCACTTGCTTATAGGCTACCGACTTTCATTTATTAATTGGCTTCCAGTCGACGCCATTTTGTTTTTCTCAAATTCGGCCTTTGTTGTGACACTCGGAAGACTAAAACAAATCTATTAGTGCAATTACTATCAAAATCGGTTCAGCCGTTTTTTCTGTAATGTGACACAAAGGAATACAACCTTTGAAACCTCGTAAATCCTAAATGATCGTTAAAATGAGAAAATGATCAAAGAAACCTAACTATAATTTTGCAAGACCTTTTCGTCAATAGCCCACTTGCCATAGTCCATCGACTTTTATTTTTTAATTTGTTACATTATGGCTTCTAGAGGGCGCCATTTTGTTTTTTCTCAAATTCGGCCTCCGTTGTGACACTCGGAAGACTAAACAAAACTATTAGTGCAATTACTATCAAAATCGGTTCAGCCGTTTTTTCTGTAATGTGACACAAAGGAATGCAACCTTTGAAACCTCGTAAATCCTAAATGATAATTAAAATGAGAAAATGAATGTTGTACATTACCATGCAAACTTCCACGGAAAATTGGTTTGAACGAGATCTAGTAAGTAGTTTTTTTTAATACGTCATAAATCGTAAACCGCAATTTACCTTTCATTCAATCAACTCAAATATTTAAAAAAAACATTTAATTTAAAACCTACTACAGGTTTGTACGGAACCCTCGGTGTGCGAGTCCGACTCGCACTTGGCCGGTTTTTTTTTAGAACTTTTTGAGAGGAACGTTTCCACCATACATTGTTGTCGTGTAACTTTAACGATTTAGGCAGCGCACGCCACGTAAGCTCTCAGATGAGATGATTTTTTCCGACTTAACTAACATTATTGCAATTTTCGTAAGGATCTCTAATTTGTTTGGAAATAAAATATAGCCTATTTTACTTGTTAATAATGTAGCTTTCTATAAGTGATATAAGTTTTAAAATAGGTTGAGTGGTTTTTGAGATAATCCACCTAGTTCGATAAATATAGATGATATGAGTAGGAGCTTTAAACATTTCCTTTGAAACCTCGTAAATCCTAAATTATCATTTAAACGGAAAAATGGTTTGAGGATCCTAGGTGTGATTTTAAAAGTCCTATCTAACGATACCCCACTTGCTTATAGCCTATCGACTTTCATTTATTAATTGGCTTCCAGTCGACGCCATTTTGTTTTTCTCAAATTCGGCCTCCGTTGTGACACTCGAAAGACTAAAACAAATCTATTAGTGCAATTACTATCAAAATCGGTTCAGCCATTTTTTCTGAAATGTGTCACAAAGGAATATAACCTTTGAAACCTCGTAAATCCTAAATGATCGTTAAAATGAGAAAATGGTCAAGGAAACCTAACTATGATTTTGCAAGACCTTTTCATCGATACCCCACTTGCCATAGTCCATCGACTTTTATTTTTTAATTTGTTACATTATGGCTTCTAGAGGGCGCCATTTTGTTTTTTCTCAAATTTGGCTTCCACAGTGATACTCTAATGATATATTCGGCACAAACTGGTGTAAGAATCATCCAAATCGGTCCACGCGTTTAGGCTGTAGCTGTCCTGCAAGGAACATACAAACATATATAGACTGATGAACACATAACCCTGTGCGTTCCGCAGTCGGGTAAAAAAGGAGGAGCTTCTCAATTCGACTGTTTTTTTTTTTTTTTTCTTCTTTTTTTTTCTTTAATGTTTGTTACCTCAGAACTTTTGACTGGGTGGACTGATTTGGATGATTCTTTTTTTATTTGAAAGAGCATACTTCCCATGTGGTCCCATATTTTATCGAAATCGGTCGAGCGGTTTTTAAAATATGAACAATAAAAGTTGGCGCGGGAGTTTGAAGTCGGTTGTTTAAAAAGTATTTTTTATATTAAATTATTATTAAGAGTTACCTTCAAAGTTCTATTTTTTTCGGAGAATTAGCAAGGTAATAAAATAGTGCAAGTATGGGGGGGGGTGGGTCTTAAACAAGACAACTTCTTAACCGACTTCCAAAAAGGAGGAGGTTCTCAATTCAGCCAGACCAAACCGTCCGACTGGTCAAAGAGACCGTTCCTTGACTTCCGTTAACATCTTGAATGCATCGCAACTCTTAAGCTTTAGGGAGCTTTTCATGATCGCTTATTACATTCAATTAACTTTTTGTGTACATGGTCTGACGTCACTACTAGTTCTGAAATAGAGTTGATGTGCTATTTATACGCGGCTAGTATGTACAGTTCGCTGTGGTTTGCGCTCAATCAGATAATGTGTAGTTTTCAGCATTAATCATAACCTCGTTCGTCTGCTGACGCAACACGCAACACGCAACGCGGCGCCCAACTCCCAAGACGCACACTCAACTAACACATGATTGTACCATTTTAGCAACAAGCTTTTATGTCTGTTTGCTAATTCATTATGCCTGTTATATAATAAATGCGAATGTTTGTCTGTTTGTTATGCTTTCACGGCCCATCTTTTCAACCTTTTTTATGAAATTTGTGGATATAGGTGTTGTCTCGGGGAACGACACAGGCACTTTATCGCAGGAACGTGTTTCAATTCCTAAGAAAGCCTATGTCCTTCCCCGGGATGCAACCCATTTTGGTGTAGTAAAATTTCATCAAAATCTGTTAAGAAGATGGACCGTGAAAGCGTAGCAGATCGACAGAAAGACAGACACTAGACAAACTAATAACACACACTTTCGCATTTAAAATATCAGTATGGACACATAATCCTCATGGGCTATGTTTATGTACCTACCTACTAAGTACAGGTGTATGAAGTTTCATCGGCGAGGCGCGCGTTGAAATCGTTTAATTGAATCGTGATTCCGCTCCCTCCGTGCGGCGCGCGGCGTGCTCTGAGCCGGAGCCCCGAGCCCGAGCCCACATTATAGCATCTCGTAAAACGTTAACGCTCGTCAACTATAAAGTGGTGGAGCCTCATGTCAGCCGCCGACCGGCGACCACCCGCCGACTGCCCGCTTGTCAACATTGTGCGCTTTTACAATTTCTAACGTGACTTTTTACAAGTTCTTTTGAATAGTCGAATGAATCTACTACACTATAAACTGTTTTACAACTTTCCATCCACTGAGTAAGTACTTACCTATTGAAAGTGGTATATATACTAGAGTCCGTATAGACAGTGGGTTCAATGCATCGCACTCGGAAAGAGAAAGCGAGTATCTGATTACTGAATTGCAATTGTGTTCGCAACAAAGCTCTTTTGTCGGCTCTAATTTGTGAGCCTCGTGGCTCAGGGTCAGGGGTGGCACTCTGTCTCTGGCGCAAAGTATTGTGCTTCATTACAATTATTCCGTTTTCAATAATTAACATGATTTTGAAGAATGCATAAATATAAAACATACATAAAACTAATTATTATAAAGATGTGGATCACAAAGATACAGTCGGTACACCCGATATATCATTAGCGAAATCAAGATGTTTTTGTGTGCCAATCATTGACTTACCAATAAATCGATGGTGCCAATACCTATTGTAGTAGGTATTTATGTCACCGTGAAATTATAAACACCGTTAGATTATATTCTATCTCGCGAAATTGTAAATTGTCGGAAGATTGTGAACCGTAACATACTGCTTACAATTTAACGCATTATTTGTCTAACGGAATTTATAATTATACGCAGACATTTATAAGAGTGAGAAAAAACTACTATAGGAATATAATACTATAGTAGTGTTTTCTTTCTTGCAAACCTTGCTCGCAGGGCGCCATTGCAGAAAGACAAGCTGCTAAGGTTTTAGGTTGTACCGCTTTCCTTATCACAATATGGTGCGTGCAAAGCCTACATACATATTACCAACTAGCTAATGCCCGCGACTTCGTCCGCGTGGATTGAGGTTTTTCGGTTCCCGCGGGAACTCTTTAATTTTCCGGGATAAAAGTAGCCTATGTGTTATTCCAGACTATAATCTATCTCTGTACCAATTATTTCATCCAGATCCATTCAGCCGTTGGGGCGTGATCGAGTAACAAACATCCATCCATACATCGATCCATCCAAACTTTCGCATTTATAATATTTATTTGATATTTGACAGTAGAAACTGTTGAGGTTGAGTTATGCTACAATTTATCGGCTGTTACGATACTGCTGTCCGCTACTATCAGTCGTAGAGTGTAGAGTGTAGTGTACCTGTCAAAAGTTGTAGAAACCATTGAGTTGGTACACACCGACACAGCTGTTGACTGGCTGATTGGACAGAGTTACGGTACAAAAGTACCTACTACCAACAGTAAGGATAGGTAGGTAGTCGTAAATAGAAGGTTCGTAAATAACACAAGTTCTTTATAACGTTGATTGATTGGTGATTAGGAAACAGATTTGTCCACGCAAAGGAAGTCGCGTGTAACAGCTAGTTCCCTCTAAATATCTTCGTGAGTTTTTAAAATAAGAAGAAGAGTTAGGGCTGTCGTTCTTTTTGAAAATAAGAGGAAAATGCTGCACTGTATCAAAACAAATATAATCCTTGTTTTTAGAAGAAAGTAAAATTACCTTTAATATTGGGTTTGTCAAAATGCCTACGCGGCAAGTGAAAGTAAGTAAACGTAGGAATTTGACGCGCTGGTGTGTAATACACAATATCTACTTGTTAAAACGAGTTATTGGGGTCATCAAATCTTCTGGCCATTTTTAAAAATGATTGTAGTTAACAATGAGGTGGTCCAATGTATTGATTTTGCTGTTAGCACAGAAATTGCGAACAAAGTGGCGGGACCGGGTCAGATTAGGTTATACATATATATTATTAGTTTATTACAGACTATAGTCTTTTTCTGTGCCAAATTTCTTCCAGATCTGTTCAGCCGTTCTGGTGTGATTGAGTAAGTAACAAACATCCATCCATCCATCCATCCAAACTTTCACATAAAATTAGTACCTACAGATTTTGTTTTTGTTCAAATCTCATACAGAGAGCTAGCTTACTTTAAATGTTTCTTTGTGGTGTGTGGAGAAAAGATAAAAACTACATTCAAAATACTTCCACAAGCTCAAAGCTTTGAGCTCGTGGAAGTATTCCAGGGGGGGTTCGAGCTGAACGTTGATGCCAGTCACTCAGTTTATTACTTACATGTGCAGATTGAGAAGGATCAAGGATCACGCCCCGGCCACGTGTCAGCTCTGTGCCCGGGGCGACGCGACGCGACGGGCGCACCGAGCTTTGTGCTGGCCTTTTGTCTGAATTATCATATCAAACGCAGTGTTTTAAAGTCATAAACACGCCGCACAATCCGCGCATCTCCATACTACGAGTAGCTTTAAGAGCTGAGGCCATAAGGAATCGATTCAATCTTTTAAGGATTTAACCTTATAAGGAAAGCCGTTCTTACCATTTAGTTATAGCCTATAATCTATTTTAGGCATAGATTTATCAGGTTTTGGAAGCTAGATAAAATATTCGTTTTTATGATATCTGCCTAGCATAAAGATTGTATATCATCAGTCGCTCCAGGTATTGCACTTCGAAAGAGAAAGTTATGTCTTTACTGAACGCTGTTGGGGTTCGCAGTGAATCGGATTGCATAAGAATGTGTAAAGCTCAGCTTTCACTTACACTTCACAGGGTTGGCAGTATAAGGAGAAAGTTGAATTATAAATAAACACCACACCGCTTCAAAAGAAAATACCGAAACGAGAGAAAACCCTTGAGTAGGTATACTTACTCTTAAATTTAACTTTTGCTGCTAGACTTTTGTACTGCGTCTATTTTCGTCCTTATCAATCTAGTGGCCGTGAAGATTTTTTAATTTAACTACTAAATGTACTATGCCAATGTAAAAGTTGTACTTGCAAATTTTTTTGTCTGATTCTTTTTTGTTGAAATGTTAAAAAGTAGATGTCTATAGCAACCCTAGCCGGAAAGAGATTTATGGGTCGGTGTATAGGAGTGTAGGTGGACGCAAAGGTCGCGGGAGTCGCGCGCGGCATCTCTGCACGGATGCTGTGAAGTCGCTATACAGATTAGTTTATTTCGGCACGCGGAAGCGATTAGCTTTGATCGAATAGCATGCAGATGTAAAATTAAATATCATTTATAGTAGAACTAGCTGATGCCCGCGACTACGTCCGCGTGGATTTAGGTTTTTTGGTTCCCGCGGGAACTCCTTAATTTTCCGGGATAAAAAGTAGCCTATGTTTAAATCCAGGTTATAAGCTATCTATGGTCCAAATTTCAGCCAAATCAAACAAACTCACTTTCCCATTTATAATATTAGTAAGGATTGTGAATAAAAGAACTAGAATCTTACTGCGCTATAATAATAATATACGTGGGTAAGATATTGTAAGTAATCTGAACTGTAAAATTTGCATTAAATAAAATAGGTACTTAGATAAGCTTTCAATTGAAGTTTGTTAATTCCTTATTAGGTACCTACTTACTATCCGTAGTAAGTAGAGTAGCTAGTAGTGCTACTTATACTGAGATTGATTGATTCTGTAGTTACCCTCAAGTAGAATAGAACCCTAAACTGTGAGTACAAAGAGCTACTCATGGCAAAGAGAACGTAGTTACGCCGGCCGCGCGCAGAGCGCAGAGCGCAGACAGCGAGCGGTGAAGTAGAAGTGCTTTCAGAGTAAGCTTTCGCTGCAACAATAACCTCTCAACGAGTGAAGGTATTCTATAGGAAAGTGCATTTGAAAGCGCACATATTCACATTTCGCACATTCGCTCTTACAATAACCTTTCGATAGAGACTAAAGGTGCAGTGCAGTCTACACGTCGAGTCGACGGTTGGCCCTTTCTTTGACAAGTTATTTACATTTTGCACCCCACGATTTATTTTGTATTGTGTGCAACTTTCCAAATATGTAGTAAGATTTTACAATACTTAGTAAGCATCCCGACACTGTCCGAGCGGATTATTTAAAAAATTTCACACAATATGTATTTCGGGATAATGAGTACCTAGTACATACCTATCTCTTTAAAAACGTCTATCCTTGAAAAGAAAAGACAGATAGATAAACACTTTCTCATTTGTGATATTGGTATCTGTTTTAAAAGCAGCTTTGAATCTTAACAAAAGCTTTTCGGTTGAACACTTTTTGCTGGGGAGGGGGAGGGGGAGGTAATCTTTCTGTAGTCAGTCAGTGCTGCGAGTGCACATCGCACAGGAGGGTTATATGGTAAGCTTTACTTCTGTGTCTTATCGCCTATTTTGATAAAAGATTAGTGGGGAGCTGATAATGGTTCTATAGAGGTACAAAACCTACGAATACGAGTTTGTTCTTTTCGATTTCGATTCCGTCTTCTTGCGATGCCTCTTTAATAATTTTTTAAAACCTTAATCTACGCGGATAGTCGCGGGCATCATCTAGCTTATAATATCAGTATGGATTATTTGAACCGTAATTGACAATAGCGTGTAGTTCGCAAGAGTATTGGTATTTGTATGGAGTCACAGATAGTTCGCGGGAAGGTGACTCAGCATGTGGCAGTGAGGAGTGAGGAGTGAGGAGTGAGGAGTCCCCACTCCTAGTCAGGAGTGAGGAGGCGAACAAAACAACGCCTCTGAACAATTGTCCGTATCAACTTTACTACTACAGCACGCCACAGCGGCTCCGAACTAATAACACATTGATTTCTTGGAATTGCCATACTTCGACTTATATCTAACTCACACATACATAGATGTATACAATGAATAAAGTTTAAATGTCTGCAATTTTGAAATATCCAGCCATTTATATAGCTCATTTGGATTGGCATAAAATCCCTAACTATAGTTGAAATTTTTTGCCCGTCTGCTGTGTGTCTGAATCGATTGTTAAGAAATGTTCACAGCACGTAGAAAGAAGTGATAATAACTTCGTTTTATCCCGGGATAACTGAGGGTTCTTGCATCTAACAGGATTAACTTCGAGGGCGAAAACTGAACACTATTTCTTTTTGCACTAAAAATGCAACGCAGACTCCGTCCTGTTTCAATAAAACTTTAGCTGAAACAAAGGTTTAATAAAATTACAGTTAGTTAGTCTGCTGACTGAGATACTCGTGCTAGATACTCGTAGTAGATAGGTAAGTATTCTGATTAATGAAAAGAGTGCGGGCAGTTCATTTGGTGCGCATTAGTATGCACCGCGCCCGCAGACAGTGCGCACTATCTCGCATCCTGCCTCTGAAGACAGAGTATCTGTCTAGATGTGAACATCTGATTGATGAGGCCTCGTTCTGGTTACATAATATATGCTCCAGGACTCCTCCAGCCTCCGTTTATTCCGACCTTTCTTCATGTCAATCAATTTATCCTCACCTAAACTAAACTTTTGATTTATTTAAACAAAGTTCGTATTTTTAAATGGTGATTAGAATTTTAATTACATTCAGAGAGATGGATATATTTAGATCTTAGATAGGTACAACTTACCGTTATTATTACAAAGTTTTGTAGACGGAATAAATCAAATTGTTGTTACAAAATAATATTCGAACAGAGTTCTATTAAAAGGTTTGAATAATGAGTTGGGTAGATAGTCGTAGTTAACATAAATATGTACATACTTACAAAATAATTTTGGGAGGTATGTTGGGAGACTTAGGGGTAGAGTAAAAGCTTTTGAGCTTCCTGAGTAAGTGTAAAAAGCTTCGGCGGCAAATATTGTTATTGTAACAGGATAGAGACTCTCACAGCTCACTCCGGAATTGACTTACAATCAGGTACTCGAAGGTGAATGAATTCTGTGCTAAAGTGATAAACAAAGTGCTTGGAACAAGGACGTAAATTTTTGTTTGCTTTGGGATCTTCTCTTACAAAAAGTTATGAAAGACTTCCAAACTGAAGGAGTTTCTCATCTTGGTGCTATGATCTTTTTTTATAAGAATGCTTCACATTCAGAGCATTATTTCGACTTGGGCTGCTCACTTCGCAATCGTGTATCATAATTCGTATATTTTTTATTCGAGAAGGAGTGAATGTATGTACTTATCAACAATATTTTGTTTAAATGAAATATACTGTTATATACCAACGTCAAAAATAATTTTTCCTTTTTCTCCTTACAGTTATATTTATACCTACTGTCTACAGCTGATTTTACGAGTAATTCGTCTAAGTTTTGCAATGTGAAATACCTACCTGCTTACGAATTATACTATACTAGATAATGAGCCATGACCCTAGTGCTGTAAGACTGTTGACGGTTAGCACTGGATGGCTAAAGTGCATACACTGGCAGGCCGGCGCGACGTGCGCGTCACGTTTGACATCTGCGCGCGCAGCTGTGATTAAATGCACTCATAATTTAGGCGCAGGCTCCAGACAACCATTCATCATAAGATAACTATACATCAAGTGCTTTTAAGTAGTTATAATATGTGCCTCGACATGGTATGAATTCACAGACCATGCAAATGAATTCCACGCCAGTTTTAGCAGCCAGGGTTTCTTCCTATAATAAGTACCTACCTAGTAGGCAAATATAATATTACTAGGTGCCGCCCGTGACTTCGTACGCGTGGTTGTTAGGTTTTTGAAATTCTCGTGGAAATACATACTTTGATTTTCCAGGACAAAAAGTACTTAACCCATGGATGCAAATTGCAATTCCCGGGGTGTAATTTATCACTGCACCAGAGAGGTCATGATTAGTTAAACAGATGGGCCGTGAAAAAGTAACAGACAGACGGACACACTGCATTTATAATAGGTATGGATCTTTTAGGTCTAATAAATAATCTTGAATAGGTTAGTTTTCTGATAGCACATAAAGCTAGGAGCAAGCATGCAAGCAAGCAAGCGCATAAAGATTAGGAGTTTTCTTTTTATTCAAATAATGTTTCTAATAAGATACAAATTACAAATTATAGCTGATACTATAATATGAATTCTAATAATATACAGAGGCATATGATTACAATAATTATTTAAGAACATGGAGGACTCCGCACACCTACATGCATGGTGATATACATAATATAAATTATGCTTATGATATTATGCTCTGCTCATCTTAAATTTGATTGTATTTAAGTAGTAAGTACCTAGGTGCTTAGGTTTATTTAAAAGAACATCATCGGTAGTGGGTATCGGGGCCGTCTTAACTCTTAACCATACTGGACGCCGCGCCGGGGTGCGAAAATCAGCCTGCGCCTCCATTGGCAACAAAAAATAAACAGAATTTAATAAGTAATTTATTTTCTATTTTTAGGGTTCTGTACCTCAAGAGGAAAAAGGAACCCTTATTAGGATCACTTCATTGTCCGTCTGTCTGTCAAACCCCTTTTTCTCGGGAACGTCTACGGTCCCTTGGAGTTGTAAAAAAATCAAGTTTCTAGTGTTCTGACGCAATCAAAAGATACGGCCGTTATGACACATATTTTGACACTCCAATAAATCAAAACCTATAGGGTTTAACCGACTTCAATAAAGGAGGTTCTCAATTCGACACGTATGTTTTTTTTTTGACCAGATCGATCATTTTGACCGCCTCTGATTTCTGCGGAGTCTCATAGAATGTTGTTGCGCCCCCTAGGTCCCTGCGCCCGGGTGCCACGCACCCCTTGCACCCCCGGGTAAAGCCGGCCCTGGTGGGTATAATAGTTCTTCAACAGGTTCGGAACAAACACTCAGTTGGGATATAGGGAAGAGAGATTAGTGTGCCAGTGCGTACACAGAAATGATTAACAATGGCACAAAGAGCACGTGGCGCATTGATACTGTCCCCTCGCGCTGCTCCCCGTCGCGTCGCGGGATCCGTACTCCGTCCGCCGCCGCGCGGGTGTCGTTACTTCCTAAATCATTTCACTTCGCTTTATATGCAAATGCGCATTAGCTGCTCGAGATCAATGACCGGCTACACTCCACTTAGCATCCAATCATATTGTGTACAAAAAAACTAATTGAGGAATTAATGTTATTTTTCCTTTAACGGTGAATGAAAGCATCCTGTGGAAACAAGCTTGATTGTTCTGCAAAATGTTCTCAAGGATGTATGAAGTCTGCCAATCTGCACTTGGTCAGCGTGGTGGAATATAGCCTAAGCCTTAAAGTTTGTTCTCACAGAATGAGAATAGAATGGTTTAAGGTCTAAACCATTCTCTACTCATTCTGTGAGAAGAATCGTGCTGATTAGTGGGCAGACGATGGGTTGGGTCAAAACAACAGCCAATACAACTTCGTTTCGTAACATAACATAAGTGTCAACAAGCTGTTGGGAGCTGAGCGGAGCGTAGCGTCGTGTGCATGGTTCATTTGCTTCGCAGCACGTGCTCCGTGCCAGCAGCCGCCCCCCGGCCCCCCGGCCTCCGCCCCCCGGCTCCGCGCGCGCACTGCGCTCCTCACGCGCGCTCTATCAGCAGATTCACTACAGTCTACACTAACAACATCTCGTATCATCAATACATCACCAAGTGAAAGGAATCATACAGTATTCCTGAGTATACGTATAAGTGTTTTGTTCGCAGATATTTTGTAACAATTCTTTGAGAAAATAAATTCTTTAGCCTGTAATTCGTTCGTAGAAATTTGTAGAGAAGAAATGAATCGAGTAAAGTATCTTTAAAAATATTGTGAAGTCGGATTATATGATATGATAGCTTCTGTTTTTTGTTCGAGACCAACTACTTTATTTAAACCTGTGGTCTACGTTATATTTTAGTATAACTCAGAATCTTCACACCTACGCCCTAGATAGAGGGACAGATCATTAGATACGATGCGAGCTTATCTTTTTGCTAGCTAGATCCCCTTAACGGTATATAAATTTAATTTGGCATACAAGGAGCCCCCGAGCCGGCAGGTTTCATTTAGTAGGTCCTAGGGCTAGGCTATTCCCCTACTGCGATAGTCATCAGGGCGGGGGCGGGCGCGAGTGACTGTGGGCGGATGATAAGCCGCGCGCACACTAAATCCCCGTCTCGTGCACGAGATATCAGATAATCTATTAACCGGCATACGCTATTGTATCCATCTATCAATTTTAACCCTCTATTTGAGTATTGTTGGATTTGTAGGGGATTGAATTCGCAATTTATGACTTGGGATTCCAATATCGCGAAGATCAATTTTATGATAAAAGTGTTTGGTGGTCATGTTTGATTAAATGTCTTGAATAATAATAATATGCAATAAATTAAATTATAACTTTTGGACATGAAATCGTAACGGTCGGATTGGACTAATAAATATTTATATTCTGCTTTAGATGGCCTACCACACAAAATTTTTAGAATGATTTTCGGCATCTTATACAAAAGGACCTCATTATGGTTTATATTTTTTTAATGATTTACTTATTATTTTTACGTACAAGGAGGCCCGACCCCAAATGAAATTGGATGAGCAAATGGGAAAGAAGCTTAGCTTTAAGCCTACTCGCCGTCCGCGTAGAGGCGAAACGAGGTTCACAATAAAGCGAAGTGAGTGCATTTAGTGTGACACATGTCAGTCATCCAGTACAGTGTCCACTCATTGTGCGGAGTCGTAAACTTATCTCAGTGGGTCGACGCGACGCGCCGGCCATTACCAGCCGCGCACGGAGATCGCAGCTAAATGCTTTAGCGTGGGGATATGTATTTTGTATCGTCACATCACACTAATATTATGAAACCGAAAGTTTGTATGTGTGTATATGTTTATTAATCTTTCACGCAAAAACTAATGAACGGAATTGGCTGAATGTTAGAATGGAGATAGATTAAAGAGTTCCGCGGTAACCTAAATATTCAATCCTCGCGCACGTAGTCCTGTAGAAACAAGTTGATTGGGACAATAGGCATGATGACAGTAACCAAGAATCAATGAAATTATGAATTTATTTAATCAAATAGGATTCATGGATTATAAAAAACGTATTTATTTTTCTATTTCGAGTGAGATTGCTATTTATTTTGATGGAATAAAACTATAAAATACAGCAATCCGCCATATTGGATAAAACACCAAGAAGCGAATGACGTCACAATTGTTTGTTTTCGAGCTTTGACAATCACACTATTGTTTACTGCACACTGCACAGAGTACATTGGTAAAAACTATAGTGACGTCAGAAAACGACGCCATGACACCGCAGAACGTTTTGGCGTGAATTTTGAAATTTAAATTTCAAATGCCAATTTTATCTACTAAACCTTATTTTTCTGCTGAAATAAGATATTTTTTCGAAATAGTAGATACTTCCGAACATAATCTGACCATTTTTCAAAATCAGTCATCATGCCTATTATTATTGAACTGGAAATCCTCTGCCTCAAACAAAGTCGCCAACGATGTTCACAGAAATAGTAACTTAATGGGGATATTTAAGTACGTACAGGACCCCCTGGTCAAATTCAATTTTTTTTAAATATGTATAGCGAGCAAACGAGCAGGCGGGTCACCTGATGGTAAGTGATTACCGTCGCCCATGAACATTTGCAGCACCAGAGGAACCGCCAATGCGTTGCCGGCTTTTGAGATATTTGTTTATCCGCCCTTTGAAGAGCCCCATATTATAATCATGAGGGAACACAGAAGATAGAAGCTGGTTCCACAATTTGCGGGTACGTGGCAGAAATGACTTGGAATAACGGGTGGTGGAAGAGGATAAAATTTGAGGATGGAATTTGTTTCTGCGACGTAGGGTGCGAAATCAAATGTTCTTTATTCAGATGAACTTTTACAAGTGCTTTTGAATCGTCGAGTGAATCTACCGCAACCAGAATGCCGTTCCTACCGATAACAACCAGCAACAAACTCGGTGGTTGCACTTCAGAAATATTTTACAATTACCTCAATGTGTAGATACACAAGTAACCGCAGTCCTAAGCCACTACTTTATAAGGACTTGAGGAAGGAACGTTTATCCTGCTAACGGCTCTTTCTAATATGTTTTTGTACCGCTTTGAGTTCTAGATAGCGTTCAGTATGTCCTCAAAAGGTATCGACTATCGAGCGTAGATAAGCGTTTTTATCCTTTATATCGTACCTTCTGTGAAGACGTGTGGGCTGTGGCTAGAGGTCTGAGGATAATTGATTTCGAACAATCAATCTGTATTTGTCCGTGATTGAAGGACAAAACAATTTTAATTAATGAGGCGCCTGCGCATTGTGAAGTCGACGTATTAAAATGTAACTAGGTAATTACTAAACAAAATAATAACTAACCGCCCATGGGATAATCAAGTTGTGGCTATACCCCTCCTCATTAAGTAGGTACCTACCATAATAATTATGAGTGTCAAAAATATTCATAATAATATTATCCATAACCGATCAATAGGAATTTATAATATTATCCATAACTGACACACGCGGGCACACACAAAGGGATAAGATTTCTCGTGTAGCTTTGCTTTGTGCAGACAAATACGTTGCATTTTTCCAGTCGGTGGTAGGTAGGTAGGTAGGTAGGTAGGTAGGTAGGTGCTATAGGTAGATAGTCGTAGGTATAGTCATATTCATTAGTGACGCGTCTACTTCGAAGTCGCTTTGATCGCACGACAACAATACCTCAGTAGGTATATAGGAAGGTGTCTTACATTCCTCAGGTTCGACATACGTTTCTAATATTGACGAATCTATTTTTCTAATCCATAAAATACTTTTTCAGAGAGATATTGAATATGTTAGAGACATACCTATTATATTACACAACGGAAAAACATTTTGTCTGGTGGACAGAAAGTCCGCGTCATTCACTTTGATATGGATCGCGCACACTAGGCGACAGGACAAAACGACGTCATTTCGGTCATACCTACTTAGTGCGCTTTCGTTATAAAAACATTCGCCCGCGACTACACGCCGATGAAATTGATGGAATCATGTTGAAATTATGAGTTCACCGTATCTAAATGTTTCGCAATTTGCGTTTGCCTGTATCGGATGAATATCAATAACACATTAAACTCGGCAGCGGCACACATACTAAATTATAAATAGGATCGGCACCAAATCGCACGTTGGATGTTACCGACATCAGTCAGGAATACTTCTGCACCCGTACCCGTAGCGCGTACTCGCACAGCACGAATACTTTGATCGTTGTCGTGAGATTCGATCTTGATCTGGGTGAATTTTGTAGCCCACGGTATTAACATCAAAAGAAACAGCGGACGTTGTAATAAGTGAGGTAGCGCGTGATGGTAATTTTATTCTAGATTAATATTTAATTAAAATATAGGTATTAAAAGGCAAGATCTCTACATAAGAATTTTAATATATTCACCAAAAAAAAAACTAACGTCGACTGCACGTCGCGTCGATCAGTGTATAACGCCGTCTTAGAGCAGCTCATTTAAAAGGGTAGATATGTATTTATAATTTAATTTAAAAGAAAAAACAGAATAATTTTAAATAGTCATAGAACTTAGGTAATTCGTTCAGAAGTTAATAGTTAAACCCTGTTAAAAGGTTTTAAGTATTTTTTAACCGACTTCCAAAAAAGGAGGAGGCGCGTATTTTTTATTTTTGACTTAACCGTGTAAAAGTGAAATGCAGTAAGCCAACGAGATTCGCAAAGGCTTTCCTCTGCGGGAACTTATAGAAACATTGAAATCGCGTTTTCGACAACTGTTATAACTCGTGCTATAAGTACGGATGATTACTCCATACACACGGGCCCATTATACGAGTATGTATGGTACAGCTCATTCCAAGTAGGTTGATCGAGTAACGGCCTGATAGCACTCTGCCACTGACTCACCCAATAAATAGAAAATTCATCGAAGCTCTCGAGATCACGACCTGAGACGCCGGCCACATGGCCGATAACTCCCTGAACTGTTTATACGGCGCGGTTCAAATTGAACGCGTGGGTTGTCTGTAACCAATCTGTAACTCTGTTCCGATAGCTTCCCAGCGCGGCGCACCCGACGGGTACTAATCGCGTACACGGTAGCGCAGGTGAGCTGGCGAGTGGGCGGGAGATAAAATACTAAAGGCCTAATCGGATGTGAAGCGATATAGCATAGGAGCGCTACGGCAGCGCCAGAGCAAAACGTCCCACCAACTGACTACACTTATTTAGTTCGATTCATCTTTTGTCCATTCAAAACTTTTATGTACTGTTTTTTATGAAGTTTTTTCAGTCAGCTTTACGGTGTAGGTAGGATTCGTATGCTTTTTCACAAAATCTCAGATTTTATGAACAAAAGCTCGGATCGCCAACTGCAGTAGCGTAGTTCCTCGGTACACTGTACCTATAACTGTAATAGGTAGTAGAGTTTGTCACTCTGCATCGCTGCCGTCACGCGTTGTGTCTGTCTAAACCTTTAATATGGAGATAATAACGATAACCAGATATAAAACTCACCTAACAAACTTATTTTCAGAAAAGTACGGTCATCATTACCTTCTACACCTCTTAAATTACCTACACGAATATTAAAAGGAATGGGAAAAATGTAAATGTTTCATCATATGGGCCCTTTGAGCCATACCTACGGGTGTCAAAGGGTTAACGAAATGGGATGCGATAAAAAAGTTAGGATGAAACGAGCTTGACTAATGCGAGTGTTAAAATGTGTGAAGTACGCGGTCCTCGGGGAGTCGACACTCGACACTCGACAGGCGCGGGGTGCTTGTGCCGTGTGCCGTGTGCCGTGTGCCGTGTGCCGTGTGACGTAGGTAGAGAACAGAAAGTGGGACGATACGAGCAGGAATCTCGTGCGCGTCTGGAGGGTGGGAGGATTTTTAATCATTTTTCATGAGCATTAACATATATATATATAGTTAGTAGGTACGTACTTAGCAGTAGTAAATCGAAAAAATTGTGAAAGCGGAGCAGCGAGACGCGAGTCAATCATTGTGACTCTTGTAGGCATATTAGAATCAAATTGTAGTCTTCGAAATAACATACAAGTACATAGGTACATGGAACACCTTCAAAGTTTCCTGATGGAGAATCTCAAAGAATACAAAAAATTATCTGAATCTAAAAATATAACGTGTACCCGTCAGGGATGCTGTATATTTTCCCAAATAATATTTTGACACTGAGTTTTCTTTGCGAAATTTTCTCACTCGACCATAAACTCAGGCGGAGTTCCGCTGACCGCTGTGCCTATATAATATACCTACTATCAATGCTTAAAATTCTCATAATGACCAGTGACACGTTATCATAATATTGTATCGCCTAACTAGCAGACGCCCGCGACTTAGTTCGCCTGGCATTAGTTTTTTAATTCCCACAGTCACTCTTTAATTTTCCGGGATAAAAAGACTGTCACTCTCCAGTCCCTCATCTATACCCATGCAAAAAAATACGTCGTTCCGGTTTTCTGTTGCGGCGTGATTGAAACATGAAATACGTATATTTCATAATTTTAAAACGGAAGCCCAAATACCAAGTTTCATGGCTATAACTTGAAAAACGTCGGACTTTCATTTAAACATTCAACCCCTATTCCACCCCCAAAGGGGTGAAATTTAAAAATAATGTGACACACATTCTTCGCTATTTTTACCGAAAGTTTCGTAAAAATAACGAATAAACACAGAGTTTCGTACTTGAAAAATATTTTTTAAAATATAGAACTTTCATACAAACTTTCATCCCCTATTTCAGCCCTTCGAGGGTAGGTTTTCAAAATGGTGAAACACGTAATTCTTTATCTTAAATCGGTAGCTTAAATACCAAGTCTCATGGATATAACTTGAAAATGTCTGATTTTCATACAAACTTTCAACTCCTATTAGAGGTGAAATTTCGAAAAACCCTTTCTTAGTGGATACCTAATTTACACAAAGAACACACCCTCCAAATTTCATGCCTCTAGGACCAGCGGTTTAAGCTGTGCGTTGATATAATATAAGTCAGTCAGTGAGTCAGTCAGGACTTTGAATTTTATATATATAGAAGAAGATATCGGAAGCAAGGAGGCATGCACATTACAATGCACCCGCTGCTCACGTTGAGCGATGCATGCATGATGCATGCCACGGAATATCCGTACTGGGCATCAGGTAACATATCCCATGTTAATATTACTGCTCTCTCGCATACATAGAGAAAAGGAATCTGTTCACGTGTCAGCCATCTATTTCATATTAATGGGGTAGGCGAATACGTAATGCGCGCCGCTCGATGGTTTATTGATGTTGACGCATAAATAACGAGCGTTACGAGAATTGGGCGATAAATCCTCGAGCGTCAGCTGCTGGCGGTGGTGGATGATGTACATTAGAGGCTCCATTAGAAGTCAGCGCCGGTTGGAATGTCCACTTGAGCAAATATCTGCGTGCGTGACTATGTACAGAAATGTGTATAGACTCCCATTACAATTTATTATATTTATTAAGAATTTAGATATTCTGCAATGGACCAGGGTGGTACGGCTTACTACGAATATTTATTAGGTTATCGCATTTATTAGATACCGCGTAACTGATTATCACCATCATGTACCTAATTTGAATAAATAAACATTGATTGCTACAATAAAGGCACAGCACAAACCTGTGCCAGAAAGGTTGACAAAACGTCATTGCATTTTACAGATAAAATTCCGAGGTTGACTAATTTGTACATAATGTATGTGTCGGCATCGTGTCCAGTTATCTCGCACACGGCACACGGCACACGGCACAAGGGCGCCAGCTCTGCTCAGTGACCGGTTGTTAGTAAACAATCGTCGAGGACAGTTAGGTGATAGTTCGTTTTATCAATTCTTTACTATAAAGGCTTGGAAAAGCACAACGCGTGACGGCAGTAAATGCAAAAAGGCCACGTGTGCGACGCGGCATGGTCACGCCGTGAAAGTGCGGAGGAGTTGTCACTTGTCGTCCCTCTCACATTAGGGCTCTGTGAACTTAAAGGAGTAAACTATCGTGAACATGAGCTCATACTGTTCTGCAAGACAGAGCTGTAATTAACTAACGCGGCTAACTTCCGAGAGGTCATAAAGTTTGATACGGATTGTACCTACCATCGAACGATGTTTCTGGAAAAGTTTAAGTTTTTACGTGCTTCGTCATACCTATTATTTGTTCTAAAAAAATCAATTTTTTTTTTGTCCTATTATTGAGTACCAGCGAGGCACTCATTCAACTACGATCTAGCCTAACTAATTGGCTAATGAGTAGTTCTATTTTAACCTAAACTTATAATTTATCTTATGTACTAAGAAATTGTCCATTGCCGCATCTTAGTCTTTCTTGATAAACTTGGACACTTTGTTCACGTGTTCTTTTAGCAAAAAATCAAATGAAGTTGATTTTTTTATCGTTGTCTGCTGGGCTTAAGTCTCATGTTGAAGGTTCTATTCAGTTACTTTGAATGCTCGGCCTCGCTAAAGGAAGCCCATAAAGCGTCTCGTTAATGGGCTTTTATTGGACTAAAAGGCAAATTAATTATTTTGCCGAAGGATTAAAATAAGGAAAGTATCGCGTGACGTCACGAAGGTCGCGCCTGGACAGGCGGTGATTTATGTCCAGGGACCTGTTACTGCGTGTTAGCTTGTTACACATTGCCTCATGAGCAAGAGCGAGAACTTGTTACTTGTAAATACGGATCAACAGCAACAGTTCGCACGGCGCCGCGTCCGATGCGGCTGGCTCTTGGTTATTTAATACCTTATTTGCTTTACACGTATAGTTTTTTTTCATACAATGAGACACGGTAACCACGACTTGCACGTTGCAAGTGGGTTTCAGGCAAATGCACTGGACGATAGTTGTGTTTGTAGGTGAGAATGGTTATCCTCGTGGTTTATATATTGTCTTTGCTTGTACTCAGCACAATAATAACAATGTGCTGCGATGATGACTCGTTTACATGCCAGCTAGTCCATCGCTAAGCAGTTGAGCTGAGTTGTGAGCTAATATGCGAGCAGCTTAAGAAGCTACCCTGGAGACGAGGAAGGTCAGTGAAAAGGATAACCGTCGCTCGGAGGCCACCGCCGACTCGTTGCCGAGTGCCGGCTACGGGCTAACGCTGAACGGAGCCTGTCCTCCTCATGGAATATAATCGGACGCGGATTACATTTATCTGTATGATTAAAGTTCATTGGCGTTCGTTTGCGAGGATTTAGTTATTGAACTAATATTTAAGCAAACTAGATCAGACCACAGATTAGGTAATAGTACGTTGATAAGACTGATTTGGCCTCGTTGTGACTACGAAATGTATGTGTTACTAGCTGACGCTCGCCACTTCATCCGCGTGGTTTCCTGTAATTTTAGCCTATGTCACTCTCCAGGTCCTCATACCATACCTATACAAAAAATCACTTCGATCCGTTGCACTGTTGCGGCGTGATTGAAGGACAAACAAACAAACACACTTTTGCGTTTATAATATTAATATGATGTACGAGTAAAACCTGCGTCCATCATTGTTACATACAACATCAATTGTTGTTGTTGGCTGAATTTATGGTATTCTTGCTGCGAAATTGGATTTTGGCCAAAAGTGGAACTAACCAATCAGAGGTGATTACGATCCTCACAATGTAGCAGTCGTTATGACGTTAAGTATGACATACGGTTAAAATCTAAAATTAAATCATCCGTATAATCCTGCAGGGCGACCGCGTATCTTTTGCATCATTCATTGATACATCGCTATCACCTCCGATTGGCTGAATTTATGGTATTCTTGCGGCGTCAATGGATGTCGTCCAATAGTGGAAGAGTGTTAACCAATCAGAGGTGATTGCTATGTATCAATGATTGATGCAAAAGTTACGCGGTCGCCCTGCTGGGCCACTGTCCCTCAATCATGTATTATTTACTCATTGTAAATTTTGCTTTTTGATAAGCGCAACTGCTTAGTTTCTTTTTGGTTCTTCTCAGTTAAATCGGATTTCCGAACCAGTGGTACATTGTGTCTATTTACGTGTAAAGGGTGGAACATAAACAATTCTATCGGAATCGTTTCCGTAATTTATTGCAGATACTTTGTCAGAGCTGTAGAAGGTGACTCCTCGCATACCCACTCGTACGCTGATTAACAAGTATTGATGCTGTTGTGTAAACAAACGCCATATTAGGGTCAGGGTTTGATACTTTGTAGATAAGCTTCGATCTATCAAACTACTTGCAGACCTTTTACAATAATTATTATTATATTTGATGATTTTCCTGGCGCATTGTCACCCGCTGTGGTAGATTCACTCGACGATTCAAAAGCACTTTTTAAAAATTAACCATTTAAAAATAAAACATTTGAATAAAGAATCTAAGTTTGAGTTTGTAGCCTTAGCAGTGGGGGACTGGGAGTACACAGGTTCGATTTCCGGCAGGGGCGATTTATTTCTGGTCTTGTCTGTTGGGAGGCTTTGACCGTGGCTAGATAGGTACCATCCTTCCGGCAAAGGCGTACCGCCCACTGCCCAGCGATTCAGCGTTCCCGTGCGATAAAGTATAGTATCCGATTAGGTCTTTAAGTTTAATATAACCCGCCATCTGTCATACTCCTATCAGGTTAGCCGGCAGCCGTTAACTTTTCATCCCACCATCTCGGAAAGAGTATTTTTTTCTATTCGATATCTGAATGCAAAAGCCGTTATTATATCCTCTTGGGATAAAGTAAATTGAATTTAGAACATCGTGTGCACGTTGGTAAATATCACTCGTCTATGAAGTTTGTGAATTCAAAACATCATTAAAACCTATTTACTTCTACCTCTATGGTGCCGAATTTCCATACAACCTTTTTTAATTTGTTAAAAACTCACACTCGTAACCTTCTTGGTGTACTTTTTTACCCGATTGCGGAACGCACAGGGTTATGTGTTCATCAGTCTATATATGTTTGTATGTTCCTTGCAGGACAGCTACAGCCTAAACGCGTGGACCGATTTTGATGATTGTTGCACCAGTTTGTGCCGAATATATCACTAGAGTGTCACTGTGGAAGCCAAATTTGAGAAAAACAAAATGGCGCCCTCTAGAAGCCATAATGTAACAAATTAAAAAATAAAAGTCGATGGACTATGGCAAGTGGGGTATCGATGAAAAGGTCTTGTAAAATCAGAGTTAGGTTTCCTTGATCATTTTCTCATTTTAACGGTCATTTAGGATTTACGAGGTTTCAAAGGTTGTATTCCTTTGTGTCACATTACAGAAAAAACGGCTGAACCGATTTTGATAGTAATTGCATAAATAGATTGGTTTTAGTCTTCCGAGTGTCACAACGGAGGCCGAATTTGAGAAAAACAAAATGGCGTCGACTAGTAGCCAATTAATAAATGAAAGTCGATAGGCTATAAGCAAGTGGGGTATCGTTAGATAGGTCTTTTAAAATCACACCTAGGTTCCTTAAACCATTTTTCCGATTAAATGATAATTTAGGATTTACGAGGTTTCAAAGGAAATGTTTAAAGTTCCTAATCATATCATCTATATCTATCAAACTAGGTGGATTATCTCAAAAACCACTCGACCGATTTTAAAACTTATATCACTTATAGAAAACTTCATTATTAACAAGTAAAATAGGCTATATTTTATTTCCAAACAAATTAGAAATTCTTACGAAAATTGCAATAATGTTAGATAAGTCGGAAAAAATCATCTCATCTGAGAGCTTACGTGGCGTGCGCTGCCTAAATAGTTAAAGTTACACGACAACAATGTATGGTGAAAACGTTCCTCTCAAAAAGTTCAAAAAAAAAGTCCGCGATAGCATATAACTATCTTTTAAGGTTGACTCACAATAACCATTTTTATGATTTTCAAATTTGGTCTAAAACAGTGCTTTACTTGCGAAGGTGTTCCTTGATAATTCCTTATCAAAATAAATATCTTACTCATCTCAAGTATTTAATATAGACAAAAATTGTCCTTAACACCATTCAATTTAGATGAATATCTTATGAGATATCGTAGAAATACAGTCCTTCAACAGAAAATGACGCGGCCGGCAGCGGATAGGTAAGGGCAAAGACAATATATAATTATAATTAATCTATGGTAAGGGTGAAGGTGGGGCGTACTCTCACATATTACGGTAGTAACATATCTTTGTAATACCTAATAACAAGTCTCAAAAAATTTGATGATTTGTACTCCTTCAATCGATCAAACAATAAATTCATCAATGCCGCATGCAGCGCATATTCGACTAACATAACTTCCGACTAACATTTTTAATGTCTATTAAAATATTGGTTCCGAGTCCACTTAGCTATTAAACTCAATACTAAATAAATAAATACGCCCACTACGCACTAAATACGTACAAAGTGTTTTTGAAAATACTTAAAAATACTTTTTTGCATTGTCTACGGGCATTTTCGTAAGTGGCCGACGTTCATTGCCGAGGTCTCGTGACGTGGATGCGATAGGACTCTCGAAAATTAATGAGCTCATTTTTAGGAAAAATGCCAGATTAACAAACTTTACCAAATTAATATTAGCATTATAACATATGAAAATTTGATGATGGTTATGGTGATCACCGCTCGTCATTACGAATAAATTAATCCGCTGCTTATTACTAATTCTTATACAAAATACTTATTAGTACCTTTGGTGCTACCACAGAATAGATAATAGATGCTACTTCGAGCAGATAAAACGTCGCCTGTTTACGGTAAATGCTTCTAAAAAGTTTGAAATAAAAAAAGTAATTTAAAAAGAACAAAAAACCCGACTGCTTGGATAGCTAGCCTGGACGTCCAATAGCTAACCTTAACGTGCGACTGCGCCTTAATACATTTTATTAATATTATACGATTTAAATTGGTAATAATGAAATACTTCAATTCATGTCTTGTTTTATACTTTTTGGTATCCAAGCAGTCGGGTTTTTTGTTCTTTTTAAATTACTTTTTTTTATTGGCTTTGCGCGCATCATTTTCTTTCACGTCATGTCATTTCCTCGCTGAGGTGGAATGAAAAGTTACGTGTTGCATTCGAGTGAAAAGATTTTCACCTCGTGCTCTTTTGATTCCCTCGCGGACGCTCAGGATTCTAATTTTTGAACCACTCGCTGCACTTGTGATTCAATTTTAGAATCTTTCGCTTGCTCGGTCATCAAAATTGAGCAAGTGGTTAAAAAACAACTTTTCACTACCTATTGTATAACAAATAACTATTATTATCTCATGAACCCATCGCCACGTTGATAATATCGTATATGATTCAGGCATAATACGAGTAATAACAGTCACGAAGCAAGCTAATTATTCCCTGAGACGGCAGCAGCCTTTATTTATAACCTCTGTAGCTTTAAGGAGCTTTACCTAAGAAATAGAAACAAAAGTTTTAATATGCAAAGTACAATGAAAAGCACCAATTACCTACTTAATTGTTTTAGCTCTGCATTAGTTCTATACACAGTCATTCTGATAATAATAAATCAAAAACACTTACAGTTTCAGGAATTTCAGCGAAAAAAGTTATCACTGAAATATTTGTTTGTAGAAAATAAATGGCATGGATTCGCAAGAACGGGGTTTAATAATGTAACGTTTTTATGGACGAAAACACTAGGAATAGGACATGAAAAAACGTCTGCGTTGTCCTAAGCCGGAGAGCAAGTTCCGGTATAGCTCGTGCAGCTCCAGACAGTGCACGCGCGAACTTCCTGTCCGCCACACATTAAATTTTTGTCCGTTTTCACTCTAAACACGTTTAGCGACAGAATTCAACCGCACCACCCCTTTCCCAGGAAATGGGACACTTTACGAATTACGCTTGTCCTTGTATATTTTGGAAGCCTTTTAAAATAAGGTGCGTGTTGAAAACGACAAAGAACAAAGCAAAAAGCGTGTTGGCAGCCCTGTGGCGGCAACATTGACCTTGTTCGGCCGTGTCGTCACGCGGCGCGCCCGGTGCCCCGTGCCACCCCCGCGTCAAGGCCGCGACCCTCACGTAATCCTTCAACACGCCTGCTCCGCGCGCGACGCGACGCGACGTTGTTGAGCGATGTTAAGTACATAATGTTAAGCAATGTTAGGCGGCGAGGCTCAAGAGGACGGCATGCGGGGCACGCGCGAGCACTAATATTGGAGATTAAGCCTCGTTTACAAAAGGATTTTGAACCTCTTCGCCAAACACTTGCTCTGAGCGAAAATTAGACGATAGTTTATGTTTTTCTTGCGGTGAGGACCGAGGACTGAGGTCTATAACAAAAACTCGGCAACTCTGAAGATTATTAGCTCTATCATCGATCGATGATATATCGAGTATCGGTGGTTGATCGGAGATGGAACAACGTCGTTTGTTGTTGAAGTAATCGCAAAGAGATGAGAGCTATTCTATCTGTCTTTTTATTATTATATTAAGAGAAAACTCGCTTACAAACTCGTTGACGCCCAGCACGAACCCTAAGTCCTAGAAAGCTAGACAAGGAATGAGGCTAGAGTTTTCGTCTTTCGACGAATACGTAGAACGAACTTTCGATCGACGTCAACTGATTAGATGTCATTGTAGTGTCGACCTGCGATCGACGGTGTGTACAGTGTAAGTGTACGTGGCGGCGGCTCGCAGGGCGGTGTTAAATGTTTTTTATAGCACATTACAGAGATTGTGCCGCGGCCGCGTCCCGCTCACACAGTTACTGCGACCTAATAATATTCACCACCACGTCGCCACTCGCCATAGGAAGGAATTCACTGTGGAAAATCAACACCGAGTTGATCCATACTTCCATATTATCCGTCTGTCTGTCTGCCTGATTTTGATTAAATTTGGTATAGAGAGTTTGCATCCCGGGGTAGCACTAAGGCTACTTGTTATACCGGAAACTAAAAAAGATTTGCGGAAACTAAAAACTTAATCCATGCGGATGAAGTCGCGGGCATCATGTAGTTGCAAATAATACTATGTTGAAGAATTGATTTTACTGAAAATAAAATGAAAAGAATATGGATATTGAACTTTGGAGGTCTTCGGAGGTGGAATCTCCGTGTTTTGTAAAACATCCCAAATATTACCTCGTTCATAAGATATTTATTGGTAACGTCTTTTAACTTGGTAGTTCCAATCGAAAGGGTCTACTTATACATATACCTAATACGTATATACCTAATGATATATACCTACCTTACACTTTAAGATGGTTATACCAAGAAAATCTGATGCAGATTGTCATCAAAAACAATGAAGGTGGCACAAAAGCAACAGAAGTCATCAGTCACGCTGGCTGCAGTTATCTCTGAGTTATCTCAGTTGTTTTGGTCTAGTAGTAGTGCAGAAAAAACAACGGCACTAGATAACAGTTCTGTGTGTCACACACTTTTGTTCCAAATAACTAATAAGTCGGAAAACTAAGCCAAGTTAGTATTCTGTGCCTGACCTCCTATATGAGTGAGATAGATACAAAGTCGACGAACAGACAGTTTTACGAACTGGAAGCAACTTATAATAACGATAACGATAGCTTGTTTTACCATAGAAACATTAAAATGGACCTCTATGAACTATGAACTACTACCGCTTGGGATTTTGGCCTGCTGAGATCTTGCAGCAGTTTATTGCAATCGAGCGTGCTGGTATATTTTTGTGGTTAAAAATTGAGATTTTCCACTCGTGTAATGATTTCATTACGCAGCAATCGTTTAACACATCTCTACAATGTAACTAGTTCAATTATCCGTATAGACTTCAGAATAAACACATTACGCATGCACTAATTTTGTTTCGCTTATTCCGCTGTGGTTTACGTGAACTGCTTCAGATTTAGCTAATACCTACTTTAGTTTGTATTTTGTCTCTAATCTTAGTAAAGTATATTTTCTAGTTAAATGTGCATAAATAACGTCTGTGTCATACAATAGTAGATTGTGATGACGTCATCGGCTGACCGCAAAGGTGCCTTATCGAAGCAATAAATAGTACCTACTGACCGAATCCTTGATAGTTAGCAAATGGCATGTTTGTAATCTTCTAGTATTGAATCGCACAGTACTTTACTAGTAATATATAATTAATATATGTACACAATAACTTTTAATTCACTACGGCCCATTAACGTCCCACTGCTGGGCATAGGCCTCCACTCTCATAGGAGAGCGGGAATTAGAGCTTAGACCCACCACGCTGCTCCAATGCGGGTTGGCGGGCTTTAACGACTATTATCATGTTAGTGATAATAACCGGGACCGACGGCTTAACGTGCTCTCCGAGGCACGGGGGTGAAACACCGCCTACTTTCAACTCCGGGCTGGCACTGAGAATTTCTTAATTGAAAAACCCAATACCTAACTTTTATGCCCGACCGGGAATCGAACCCAGGACCTCGTGATCCGCAGTCGACTAAGCTAACCACTAGACCAACGAGGCAGCCAACTTTTAATTGGTCTTACAAAATATCCTCTAAGTATCCATTAAAAGATCACATTGTAATTAGGTACCTACTAAGAGGAAAACTTAGTGTCAAGAATGAGGAAAACGACGTTAAGAGGGAAGAGTGCTGATAAATGATCCCAGGGAAAGTGCATGAATTTAATTATCGGTTTTGAACAGATCCTATATACAGACAAAAAAGTGAACCGGTAAAAATAAGTGATTAGTCAAAGTCAAAGTCAAAATAACGTTTATTCAATTTAGGTAGGTATACTACACTTATTGACGTCGAGTTTTTTATAATATATAATGGTGATAATCAGTAACGGTATCTTAAAACTAAAGCTACGAGGGTTCCAAACGCGCCCTGGTCTGAGAAGAGCCCACTTGAACAAACTCAGCCGGGTTAAAACCTGCATTCTCTGGCTCTCGCGGCTTTGGAATACTTTCATACATTTAGGTCATTCTTAGTCTTAGTCTAGCACTTTTCATACGTACTAATAATAAGTTAACATTTATTTCGCAACTTCATTCAAGTGGGCACAAACATTTCACACAAAAAATAATACGGAAAATACAAATATACAGGAATTTATACATTAACCTCTAGTGACCGTTCAGTCTCGTTCTTTAGCTAACTGTAAACTATATTATTATGTCTCCGTATGAAATAAAAAGATCATAAAACAAAGCATTTTATGGGTCCCATTTAATTTATAAAATGCGTAGAGCCTTCGCCGCCTACAGACTACAGATAGCCAGTGGGAGCACATGTCTACTCCCCCACACGCGGGTCAAGGCTGGTATTGAACACTCTTCATAAATATTTTTAATAAGAGATGCTGCCTCAGAGGCGTGCGTTGAGGTCTCTTCTCATCCCACATCGAGAACAAATCTTCATTTAGCAACGTTCGTATTTGACTCCAAATATAAACCTTTTTATTTACCTAAAAATTTTCTTATAGTCCTATCTTCGACCTTCCCATAGGGATCCAATAGTATAGGTACATATAGCAATTGCATTTATTTAGCGTAATGTATTACAGTTGTCAGTTGTTATCCCAAGTCAATTAACAGTCCAGCTCCTAGCTTAGTTCATTATATCTACCAAAACATTCAGATTTGAAGTAATTTAGATGGTAAATATATTCTTGAAATGATGCTATCCACTACTGCCCATTAAAGTCCCACTGCTGGGCACAGGCCTCCACTATCATAGGAGAGAGGGAATTATAGAGCTGAGACCCACCACGCTGCTCCAATGCGGGTTGGCGGGCTTTAACGACTATTATCATGTTAGTGATAATAACCGGGACCGACGGCTTAACGTGCTCTCCGAGGCACGGGGGTGAAACACCGCCAACTTCCTAACTTCCGGGCTAGTACTGAGAATTTCTAATTAGAAAAACCCAACACTTAATTATGGCCCGACCCGGGACTCGAACCCGGGACCTCGTCAGCCGCAGTCGAACATGATAACCACTAGACCAACTAGACTTGACCGAAATAGTACAATTATTCACTCACCACTTCAAAGGCGTGAAAATTCTAAAGATGTGAACAATACCAACTAGTGATCAGTAAGCGAGTGAACTTGACCTGCAGCAGGCAGTAGGCAGTAGGTATACAGACTAGCACAATCTCCTCCTTTGTCGAGTACTGCGTAGGCACTAATTAGTGCTAAGTAATACGAGTGAGGTACCTTGAAACTTTTAAAGGGATTCTTGCAGGATTTTTGCAGAAATACATTCTTTTATCTATACTTATATTATAAATGCGAAACTTTGGATGGATGCGCCAGGACGGCTGAACGGATGTGGGTGAAATTTGGCACAGAGATAGATTATAGTCTGGAATGACACATAAAGATTTTTATCCCGGAAAATTTTTGAGCCGACTATACCGAAGTTGTAGTTAGACTCAGTGGCGTGCACAGGTTTTGAAGCTAGGGTAGGCATAAGTAAGTCATAATATCTATTTATTAGCTGTTTTGATGAAAAAGCATTGACGCCATGTTGACGTATTTCCAATCGGGTAAGCTGTGCTTTTATGCCTCTATGAACTGCACGCCACTGGTTAGACTATAACTTTGAGCCAGACGGCCATTCTCGGAAATCAGACGAGTTAAAAGATTTTGTCTCATATAAAACTCGCTTGTTTAAATACCAGCTACTGATTAATACAGGTTTTATGAGTGGCCGTTGTTTCGAAAATAAATAAATTTAAATAGGCCTAAATATTCTGACCCATACCTCTATGTTCTAACAGTGTCAGCATAGCTGTTAAGAACAAGTAAGTAAATGGCGTAATATCACAGAATAGGTAATAGTATTACCTACTGGCTGTGAATCTATCATAACATTCTCAACATGCCTGATATGCAAATAATAACATAATATCGTAAATGGCCTGCAAAGTACAAACGTCCATCACTGTGGAGGTCCACTTGATATGCCACGGCGGCGGTCGGCTGATTAGCGAGATCGTCCTTTACGTACATTGTGGCCTTTAATTGACCACTTGCATTGTTGGCTGAGCTTTTATTGTCTTCGCAAGTACTTACAATGTTTACTACATTCTGTTTAAAGTCTAGTCAGCCCGCCGCGTCTGTTTGAATGCGCTGGTCTGCAAAACTGATTTTATTTATATTTTCACCTAAGAGACTCTTTTAAAAGGTTTCTACTTTTAGGTAAAGATAGGTCCAGCGCAGCGTTGGAGGACCTCCCACTAGGTGGACGGACGATGTCAAGTGTGCAGCTGGGAGCCGCTGGAAACAAGCGGCGCAAGACCATTTTCTGTGGCGATCCATGCAGGAGACCTTCGTCCAGCAGTGGACGCCTATGGGTTGAGACGAGATAGGTAGGTTAAAACAATAACAGCTTATTAGTATCATTGATGATGGCCGCGGCTTTGTCCTCGTGGATTAAGCTTTTTCTATTCCTGCAAGAACTCCTTAATTTTCCGGGAAGTATGTAAAATGTCCTTCCCCGGGATGCAACCTTTATACCATAGGCAGTGGGAGAATAGCAGACGGACAGCCACACTGTCGCATTTATAATATTAGTATGGATTTAAGTACTTGTATTATATGCCAAGTACGTTTCAATGGAGGCAATTGGCGATGGTACGCGTAAGTTTGTTTATAATAAGAATTAATGACATTGTTCAATTCCCGGCGGCCTCGGTGTCACGTTGCTTGCGGTGCTGCACTGCTGCCATTGTATTGGATAACTGCAGCGAGGAATTTTAATTAAACCCTTGTTGTAAAAATTTATAAATAAATGTATAGAACAAGAATATCATAATATTATCTACTTGACATAGAAATTCTCTGTAATATACATAGTAAAGTCAATATAGTACGCGCGCGAGTTGAATGCAGAGCTTTTGTATGTGTCACCAATCACCATACATTAGCACTGCATTTAACTCCTTTAGGAGTATCACAGACGACTCTTAGATAGGTATTTTTATTTTGTAGAGCTTGCAATGAGGATAAAATCTGTTGAACTATGGTACGGCTAGACAGCGCAATTGTTCTTTTGGAAATGGCCAATTACCGACCGGAAAATTACTGTCTCTAACTTGAATAAGGAGTATGCGTCCGGAAACGGCATTCAGTGACGCAGGAAAGATCTACAAGAAGAGTGCAAAATATTGAAATCTTGAGGAATACACATAAACTGCATCTCCTATTGGCTACAACTATTTACTAATCATAATCAATCTATTTGTTATATGTCGATGAATTTAATTAGCAACGTTGTTTAAAATTACATATTTTAAGAGATAAAAGAGACGCTTGTGAAAGAGAGAGTGATTTAAGGTATTAATTTGGACCATTGCCCGTCAGCCAAGTTAGTCCACACGATAGCTGATGGTCTTGATCTGGAAGCACACCTAATAATCATCATGATTCATGATCATGATCTCCTTTATACGAACAGGGATCCTCCTTGCTCCTAGATAGGGCTATTTTAAGTAGGAAAACTTCTGGAAAAAAATCAGCTGGAAGTCGTGGAAAGCTGCAATGGCTAGAAATAGAAAGGCAGTTAAAAATAGCATAACATAATAGCTAAGCATTCAATTCCACTCGAGCGCGCATCTTCTGCTCTGACGTCACGGCTGTCTAGCTGTTTGCGTAGGGTGGAAGCACCCAGCTGAGTGTACTCGATTCAGGACGAAAAAGGAATATTTTAAACTATACGTGAATGCTGAGTTCAAATTAATTAAGTCTGTAATAATATTTTCTAAAAAATGATACGAAATGTGCACATTTCATACCCTGTTAATGAGTTCGAAAGTTAAACTTCCCGGCCTAGGCCAGTAAAGAATGTATGTATTTTCAGTACATATTCTTTCAGCTGGCGTGTCACTTATGATACGTCAAGACTCTACCACCGGTTCGGAAAGCTGGTTCTACTGAGAAGAGCCGGCAAGAAACTCAGCAGTTGCTCTTTTCTCAAAAAAAGAAAGAGGTTACAATATTTAAGCAATACAATACATACGCAACGTTACAAGTATTACACCGACTTGTGGGTCACTGGATTCGAGGCCGGTTGCTTCCATGCAACTTTGTCGTTAATAAAATCGTCGATAGTATAATAAGCTCGACTTAACAAATGCTGTTTGACACTGATGCTGAGAACATATCATAAGTTTGAATTTGGAATCTTTCTTCCTGAATATCTTGTAACTTGTTATAATGTTCTTTGGCCTAAATAGTTAAAATTTGGAACTCTACCGTATTACGCGTTCAGCACTCACAGCGCAAAAAAAATATTAAAAGTATAATAGTTAATTCCCAAGACCAATCCGTACATTCTGACGTACAAACAAACATAAATGTACCCGGAAAACCAATTACAATTTCAATTAGTAATTCAAATATAACTAATTTAACTTTTAATATTTCTTAAGTAGGTTGCTTTTTTATATACTTTCTTTTAATTACATAATATAATATATTTAAAAAAAGTCACTTGATTCATTTTTTAGAAAAGCACTATACACACTTCGACCGGGAGAGCATTTCTGGTCTCGTATTTAGCCGGCCTCGCGTAGCTCGGCCGTCTATCTAACACTCGACCAGAAAACGCGTACTTCCCGGTCTCGCGATGTAATGTACTATTATCTATATCAAAATGAGATTTTTGTTGGAATGTGAATTAAATGCAGATTCACAATTAATAGGTATCTACTATCTAACTATAAACTAACTCAGCGGGTGCTCAGGGTACTAAAAGAATTATTGTTAACTGTTCCCAACTTCCCAGTATTACTAAAATATACGTCATGATCCTATTTTTTTTCACTTACCAGTTACTTGCTTAAAAGTAAGCCAGTACTTCAAAAAATATTTGCAAAAGTTTTATTATATTTTGATATAAAAATCGATTGGAGACACTACTGCGCTGATTATGGTGTACAGTGTACACAAACAAAACTAAATTGAGTACTGTCAATTTAATTACAAGTCTGTCAATTTAGTTTTTGCTAGTATTCCTCTTTCCTCTTTCAATTCTCCTTCTTCTTCTTTTTTAGCACAGGAACCAGAAATACAGTTTGAGGCCGTTATTTATAATTATTTACTGTCCAAATTCTAAAGGTACAGACATTGAAGAAACATTGTAGTAATCTTTAAAATCTAACCATTAAAAAAAATACAACCTTTACAAACTTTCCCACTGCCTATGGTCACTGGTAGAGATCTCATATAGAGATAATTAGTGTTTCCTTGTACACAGTTTCGGGTTTTCTACGTATTTTTTAAGTTTTTGGAACAAAAAAAAAATAGGGACTGCCGATAGAAGTGAAAACGTTTATTTTTTAAATTAAAATATAAAACTTAACACTAAGGCACAAAGTTAAACACTAAGTTTAATATCGAATGTGGTATATTTATATGTTCGCGAGCATATCCCTGTTCGCGAGCATGTCGGTCACGGTCACGCGAATCTACATTTTTACCCCCTACCAAAAAGTGCTCAACGCGCCTAAAGAAGTTTTCATTTCAAAAATAGGGACTGTCCGTGCTACGGGTGCGAGTCGGTCGCCGCACTCGAGTACCGGGCTATTATAACATTATGTAGTGATAATGGAACCACCATTAATATGCACCGCTATTATTAGAAAGTTTATTATTTTCATCGATTGAGCGCTGACGGCTGACATCATGATGTATGCGGGTGTTTGTGGAATCACGAGCTGATAGATGTGCTCATTACGCTTTAGCAGTGATTGCCAATTGTCGATATCAAATTAATGTCTGCACTTTAATATAAAGCTTTAAACGTTGAAGTAATTTTATTATGTCATTAAAAATGTATGTCAGAATGAAAAGTATACCTAGAAAAATCAGAAGTGTCTGAAAAAGACTTTTAAATATTGAAATTTGTTTAGATATTTTGACAAAATCAATAGCAGCCAAACTCCAGTGGGAATTGCAAAATTCCGACCTAATTCTTTGATTAGAAAGTTTTAACTTTCTAGGTCCAAGAGTTTGAGCTGGGCGTATAAAAGTCATTGAAAGATAAATAAGATATTCTATGAAACTACACGATCCTATTTGACGGACTAATAAAAATGTCCGCGTAATGGGACCGTTTATGTTTAACGCCGCTATTTGAACTTGTCACTTGTCAGGTAATCAGGTTAGTTTCATTGCTGATATCACTGTCGGCGGCACGCCCCGCGGGGACCGCTGATTGCGGGCACGCGATACCATCATACCATCAGCACTGAGCACGTAACTACTCTATTGATTGCAGCTGACACGCGGCGTCACGGCCGCCTAGCGTGTCTAGATACGAGCTTCTCGGCTAGATCTATAGTTCGCTAGACTCTAAGGCTTGCATTAGACGATAGCTCCTGCATAAGTCCTTCCTTCAAACCAAGAGTGAAGACAAGCGCGCTCCACCTTAAGCTGCATTACCAGTTGTAAGCAGGTCTGATTGCAGCCAAGCGCTAGCCTATATATTAAAAATAACCATCATTATATTTGAATGAATAAGAGAATGATAGGTACAGATTTTCATTTTGCACAGCCATTGTTCACCTACTATTGGACGTAGACGCCTTTTATAAGTTAGGCTTTCGCATCCAATCGACGCCATCTTGTTGCTTTATCGAGCCTGCAGGGAACACCCATCATACGTTACCAAAACGCGGTCTATACTGGAGTACCTTTCGAATTCAACGTCCTGCGTCCGACACACGTGACCAGCCCCCACTCCGTCGGTCACCGATGCTCTGGAGGATCAAGTGGTTTCCGACTTTATCCCTCACCGCGGGTTTAACAGAGACGCCAACATCAGTAGGCAATCGTATTACATAGTAGAAATTTGGTCAATGTGACAGTAAAATTTGTCATCTATGGAGCCCTAACATCGCGCCTGACCTTAATTTTCGGGGCATGGACCTCAGACTTTATCTCAATTATAATTAATCATTCAAGCAATTGCAATCATCAGCTGGGGTCAGTGTTCTGAAAATAAGGCACACATTAAAGACCAAGATGCAAAAATATACGTGGCAATAAACTGACATATTCTATACCAGAAAATAAAAATCGGTAAACACATTTTAACCGCAGTTAAAGCACAGGTTAAAGCACGGAATGGTCGCCACTGATAGTGTTTCCATCAGACAGAGCAACAAGAAGCAAGCGCTGCTCGCGGCGAGACGGTGCCTCCGGCGCCTCCGGTAGTTATGCTAAGTATACGAGAACCAGTCAAAAGGCAAGTTATCTCGCGCCATTCACGTATGGACTGACAGCACAATGGCGCAGGCCGCCTTCACCCCGACGCGCCCTGTTTACTAGCTGTTCCTTGGGTTTATCGTCTCCTGGTTTGTGTTTACTTACTTGAAGGGAATTTTATTGTTTATTTAGTAGCGATTCTGCGATACGACACGATTACCATATTAAAATGGAATAAAAGAATTGAATATATTTATTTATCTACTCCAGCATCGAAAAGTTCCAATTTCGAATTTGACAACTATATCGAATTGAACCCTCTTTCGTGTTTGCTTCTCATAACGATACAGTTCGTTGTATGGGAGCTGTATCGTTATGAGTCGTAGCTGTATCGATATGGTTATCTTCATAAATAGGATACCTATAGCTTAGCGGCTCTGGGTTCTGGCACTTGATTGATTTGACTTTTTTATTAATTTATAAAGTAAAAAATTATAAAGACGTCCTTGTCGTAGATAAAATCTTGTATGCAACTGTACGTAATTAGTCATTTTAATTCTCGTACTATCCTATTTTGATACTCGGCAAGCCTCGTATCAAAAAACAGCACTCGAATTAAAATGACCCTTATTACGATACAGTTGCATAAATAGCTATTGCATGATTGTTAGTAGGTACTACTACTTACTTACATAGTACGGTGTTAAGAAGTAATAAGGTGAGCAAATTACAATCAACCATGCAATGGCGTACAAAATATTAATATGATACACAAGCTGAATGAATACGACGTGGATAGTATTCGCTATTGACAAAGATGCAGCGGGTAATAGCTGAAACAAGCGGCGCAAGTAGGTACCTACCAGCTCGAGGCAGGCCCTCAGTAGTCAGTAGTAGCACAGAATAGGTACTAAGGGCGGCCTCTCTCAATGGAAGTTCGATTTTATTCCGTTGGCCAAAGAGACCCTGGGGTCAACTGCGCGTGCCTTAATTTTATTTGTAATTTTATCTTTTTTTAACCGACTTCCATAAAAGGAGGAGGTTCTCAATTCGGCCACTATTTTTTTTAAATATATGTCGGTGCGTATCTCCGTGGTTTCTGAATCGATTTGATTTTTTTTCTATCAGTCGTTATAGGAAGCTCTCGAGGTGGTCCCATAAAAAATTCTGACTCCAAATCCTCAACCCTGATACATAGCTACTAATAAGTTAAAAATAGAAATTCTTTCCAAAAAACCGACATCCATAGCCACAGTAAAGTAAAAAATAATTTTGATTTCTACACACTATATGTTGAAGTCTACTAGGTATAACAAGGATTTAAAGCAAAGTTGACGCATCAAGCTCGCCCGACTTCAAAATTATTTTTTACTTTACAGTTTTTTGGAAAGAATTTTAATAATATCACAAACTAAATTGTATTCTTACCTAAAGTATTGTCTTCTTTTCTTCTTTGTCCTCGCCTTATCCCGTTACGCGGGGTCGGCTTTTCTTATCATGCGACGCCATGTAGATCTTGTGTTGGCGTCTTCGTCATTGAGGCCGAGGCGTTTCATGTCCCTTTGAACATTTGTCATCCAAGTAGTTTGGGGTCTTCCCCTACCCCTTCTTCTTGTAGCCATGGAAAGGCACTTTTTCACCACATAATCGTCGGGCCCACGCATTACGTGTCCGTACCACCTGAGCCTTGACTCTGATATTTTGTCGGTTATGGGTGCAACTTTAAAGCTTCCTCGTATATATTCATTCCGTACTTTGTCCTTGAGTGTTACTCCCCCCGCCCATCTCAGCATACGCATTTCCGTGGTATGTAACTTCTGTTCATGGGTCTTTTTGGCTGCTCAAACTTCGCTGCCGTACAGTAATGCTGGTCGTACTGCCGTTTTATAGACCTTGCCTTTAGTTCTTATTGGCATTTTTGCGTCACATAGCACCCCCGTAAGAGTACGCCACTTCATCCATCCAGATGTCGTTCTTTGTGTTACGTCCGCTTCTATAGAGCCATCCTCGGAGAGAACGGATCCTAGATACTTGAATTTTTTAACTCTAGGTAGGGCCGTGCCACCCAGGGTGATGCCCGGGTCAAGTGAAGCGTTGGGGTTGAAGTTACAGAACATATAATCGGTTTTTGTCCTGCTAATGCGCAAGCCATTTTGTTCCAGCGACTTCCTCCATCTTTCTAAGTCTTCTTGTAGCTCTCGCACACTGTCAGATATAAGAACTACGTCGTCAGCATACAAGAGATTCCATGGGGTTGATTTCTGGATTTTTGCCGTCAGATAGTTCATGACTACATTAAATAGCAGAGGGCTCAGTGCACTGCCCTGATGAACGCCAACTTTTATATCAAAGCTGTCAGATAGACCGGCTGCGCTTCTGACGCAGGTTTGGACGTTGTTGTACATGTCTTTAATGATGCGTATGTAGCATTCAGGCACACTGTGCGCTCTGAGCGCCTGCCATATCAATGTTCTTGGCACTCGGTCTAAGGCTTTTTCTAGGTCAATGAATACCATCCAGAGATTTTGACAATTTTCTTTAGATTTTTCCATTACCAATCTTACGGCATGAATTGCATCCATGGTTCCCTTTCCGGGTGTGAAACCAAACTGGTTTTCCGTTACCGAGATTATAGATGCTAGACGTTCACTGAGCACTCGTTCCCAGATCTTAAGGGTGTGTGATGTGAGTTTTATCCCCCGGAAGTTTCCGCACTCTCTAACGTCTCCCTTGTTTTTGTAGAAGGGAACAAGTATGTTTTTTCTCCAGGCATCTGGCATTTTTTCAGTTGTTAGGATGTTATTGAACAAATTAGCTAGCCAGACTCCCCCACCTGCCTTCAGGGACTTCCACAGTTCGGCTGGTATGTCATCAGGCCCACAGGCCTTGTGGTTTTTCATTTTCAGAATGGCCTTTTTGACTTCTGCTATGGTGATTTGATTTATGGGTCCTTCTATTCTTGGTTCTTCAATTTCAGCCTGTCTAGGGAACTCCTGATTTAGCAGTATATGGTAATACTCGTACCACCTTTTACAGATATCCTTATCAGATGTGAGTAGCGTGCCTTTGCTATCCTTGATGTATTTCGTAGTCTTAAAATCCTTCGTGTTATTATGCCTGTTTTTAGCTATTTTATATATCTCTGTGTCCGAAGCCAGTTCTAGTTGTTGATAAAGGCCCAACTCTGCATTTTCCTTCTCAATCGCAACTGATCTTCTTGCAATCTTTTTCGCTTTTTTGTACTCTAGCTTATCCTCCTCTGAGCCACTCTCTTGCCATTTCTTGAACAGGCGTTTCTTTTCTGATACAGTGGATTTGGTGTTGTTATTCCACCATTTAGCATCTTTCTCGTTATGCAGGGGACCCTTGGATAAACCCAGTGTAGTTTTCGCTTGGGTAATACAGGCATCATGAAACTTAGACCAGTTTACTGTGGGAGAGTCGTGTAGTAAGGAGTCATTACTCAGATACTCAAGGATTTTATTTTTAAAATTGCTTCCCTTGTCCGTATTAAGTTCTCGCCATTTTACTCTCTACTCTCGTTATTTTATATTTAATTTGTCGTTTGAGTTTTAAAGCTACTAATAACAGTCTATGCTGTGATGTTAATGGTTCGCCTGGAATAACTTTGCAATCTTTAATTTGTTTGAGATTCTTTCTATCTGTCATTATATAGTCAATTTGTGTTTTGGACTTTCCACTTTTGTAGTAAATGAGGTGTTCCTCTTTCTTTTGAAAAAATGTGTTAACTACCACTAGGTTTAGAGATGCTGCAAATTCTAGTATTGTGGCTCCTTCTTTATTTTGCGTTCCATAACCAAAGCCCCCATGATGATCCTCATATCCATCTGCGTCACTGCCTACATGCCCGTTGAGATCTCCGCAGATAATGCTTTGCTCAGTTGCCGGTAAAGCATTCATGTGTGTACACAATTCTTCCCAGAAGTCTTGTTTCTCTGTTTCAGGGCAGCCGACCTGGGGCGCGCAGACATAAACGATGTTGAGGCAGGTTTGGTTCTCCAAGGCTAGTTTTACAGACATGATACGGTCACTTGCTCTATTTATTTCTATTACCTTTTCGCTCAAATGTTGATCTAGAATAATCCCAACCCCATTTTTTCCACTTTCAGTACCATAATAAATAAATTTAAATCCCTTCCCGATTTGCCGTGATTTTGCACCTTTCCATTTTGTTTCTTGCACACAGCAGATGTTGATGCGACGTCGTTCTAAGATGGCGCTTAATTCAGCACTGCGTCCTGTCATCGTACCAATGTTCCAGCTAGCAATACGTAGTTCGGACATTGTTACGGTGCTTTTCTGTTTAGCTCTTCCGTCGCTTTTGGGGGACGCCCTAGTGTGTTTCGCAGTTCCATCATCACCAACGTCGCTTAAGGGGGACGCCCTAGTATTCCTCGTGTTCTTTAATTTTTGCCTTTTCATGATAAGTATGGTGAAATTGGCTTTTGTTTTACGGCCGGTTGCCACCTGACGCCAAGAGTGTAGTCCACTACGGGGCTCGGGCGCCGCCGTTGGCCCGCTAGGGGCTCATCCGCCGCCATCCCTACTGAGCACTCCACCCTGAGCACCCAGCACGCACGCAGCCTCTACTCCGCATATGTCGAAGAAGCCTACGTGCGGGGTTTGATAACGGAGTATCCATCTCCGGCCTTGTGGTCCGCGGGAGGTATTTTATTTCCCTCCTACCCTATGGAGGTTGGCCCTCCATCGAGCATCCCCCTATCCGCCCCCTGGGGACGCGTCCTCTAGGGAATCAGGCTACCCCGAGGACTTACCTAAAGTATTGTAAACAGTAAAATATAAGTTATGTTTTAATGCTCCACAATATTATAATAGATTGGCTGATCTCCGACTTTCATTAAGGTTCCCTGATAGAAGAAAAAGGCCTCCATATATAAAATGAACCTGAACAAACTTTCGACATGCAAAGATGGCACGCTTAGCACGTGTTGTGGGCATTGTCCGTGGGCAGCCAGCGTGGGCGGGCGGGCGGTCGGGCGGCGAGGCGGAGGAACTCGAGCGTGTGGAGGATGGAGATAACGTCCGCTCCCGCAAGCGAAGTTTCTTTTATTCATAGAGGTTCTTATTACATCAATATTTAGTTATTTCTGCTTTGATTTCTCTGAATTATTATGATTAAATAACTTTTTGTATTTTCTCTGTTTTATACCTATATAAAAAGTTGTTATCTTGGTTTGTCTGTGTGGTAGCTCAAACCTTCTGAATTTCAATACAATTTTCACCATGATTTATATGTATATGTCACCAAAAAGGTTTAAATATCACGTATCATTGCGTATAAAATGATATCTACGCGTGACAGCTGTATCAATGGTATAACCCAGTAGTTTTACGGTAAGACGCTTTTACGGTTTGAACTGTACCTAGCTAGGTACAGTTCAAATGTGTACTGAACCAGAATATTCTGGAAACCTGCACACCTGCGCACTGTATACGCTCGGTGATTTCATCCAGTTAATGTGCAATCGCAAGCCAAGTGTTATTTCTTCGTAAATGTGAATAAATCTCCAATTAATCCAATACTGCACGCGCACAGTATTATTACGTATGGCTAGTGTGTACAGGCGGCATGTTTATCTCAATGAAAACAATAAATGTTACAGGGCGAGGTGTACGCAGGCAGCCCGTGCACGGTGCACGGTGCATGAAGAGTGGTGTCGCCTTACGCGAGGCCGCACACTTCCTGTTGGACGTGAGGCGAGGAGTGAGGCCGTCGCGCTCGACTTGCGACTTGCGACGCATTTACCGCGTCCTCTTATTTTTATGCACGCCTCGGGCTCTATTTACATGAATAACACATTAAAACTTTATAGATCCCCGGCTCATTGCGATGGGTAGGCCATCGCTGTGTACCAGAAGAAAACTTGCATGCAAATTGACTTTAATATATTAATACGTTGTCGGTTGTTCAAACGATAAGTAAATATTGCATTTACGCAGATCCGCTTAGTGGTAGCGAGATGGCCGCGGTAGGCCTTATGTTAAAAAATACCCTACGTGAATTATATGTGTCATGAAACTATATGACAGTAACCCAGACTAAGATATCACTTATCGCATTAAATAGGTAATATTTAATCGAATAGGAAGTACAGAATTACTGTTTTCAAAAGAGCCACCTCAACGGGCATTCCATTTTTATTATCGCTATGTGATCTAATTCAATAACTTAATGATCTATTTGTTCGGTATAATCATATCTCTGCCTGTTTTGAGTGAAGGGATTGAGGATAAAATAATTATGTATTTACAAAATAATTACAGGCCGCTCTATTATTCGATATTATGTATTTAAATGTTCAAGCAACGCGTCTACTGTTGGGCCCGAATGGTGATTAGCCTACAAATATGTGTTTCGTGGATAAGTTCTATGCGATAAGCTAATCCTTTCTGTGTTGATATCAAAAATTCAGAGAATACTGTGATATTATTATTATTATTATTTAACTCTTTATTTGCACCACACAAGAAAAACAAAGACAATAAAACATGAAATGAAATAAAAAAGAAGGATAGGTACAAAAGGCGGCCTTATCGCTAAACAGCGATTTCTTCCAGGCAACCTTAAGATTAGGAAAGCGCTAGGAAACCAGAATGCGGGTGGCTCAAAATTTCTACATAATTAAATAATACAATACACAAATACAATACTACATAATATAACATATAAATAGATATATTATATTTAAACTAAAATATATATACTTATCTAAATATATACTAAAATATACATAATATATACATACACATTACACATACATACATACACTTACATACCATAGAATAATATATAATAAACTAAAGTCGTCTTCAATTTGAAAGGAAATATGTCTTTAGAGCGTTCTTGAATACACCCAGCGATTTTGATTGTCTAATTGTCAATGGCAGTGCATTCCACAATTCAATTGCCTGTACAGTAAAAGAATTTTGATAAAATTTTGTTTTGTGTGCAGGCATTTTCAAGGTAAGTGTTCGACAAGATCTTATGTCTGATTGCACCCCAAGAAATTGAAACTTCTCCTTAAGATAAGAAGGAGTTTTAAGGTGAAATAAAACACAGTACAGAAGAGAAAGGACATGCATATCCCGGCGACGGCGAATAGGGAGCCACTTGAGCTTTTGACGAAATTCGGAAACGTGGTCATATTTGCGTAAGCCAAATATGAACCGAATAGCAATATTTTGAAGTCGCTCAAGCTTATTAAGTTGGTCCTGGGTCAAATTAAGAAAGCTTGCATCCGCATAATCGAGAATAGAGAGAAGGAGAGATTGTGCCAACATAATTTTGGTAGGAATTGGTAAAAGGTTACGCAGTTGACGTAACGAGCTCATAACAGCAAACGTTTTTCTGCTTATTTCCTTTATCTGCACAGACCAGGTCAGTTCCGAATCCAAATGAATACCAAGATCTTTAGCAGAGGCGCAGTATGGTATAGCAACGCCATCAAACATAATCGGAGAAATGCTCTGCCAGTTAACTCTAGAAATAAACCCTGGACTGCCAATAATAATTGCCTGAGATTTTGCAGGATTTACACGAAGTCCATATTGTCTGCTCCACTCAGAAATTGCAGCTAGGTCGTTATTAATGGCGGTAATGGCTGAACCAAGGTCTTCCAGAGTTGCAGACCTATAAATTTGGATATCATCTGCATACACATGGTAGAGAGAAGAGATATACGGAGTAATAGAGTTAATAAAAATAGCAAATAGTAGAGGAGACAACACGCCACCCTGAGGTACCCCGGCCGTCACATTACACCACGACGAAAAGGTCTCGTCGATTCGGATGCGCTGTCGACGACCATTGAGGTAACTCCGAAACCAATCAATCACCGACGGAGCTATGTTAAAAGAAGAACGCAACATACTCAACAAAATGTCGTAATCTACGGTATTAAATGCGTTACTAAAATCGAGCAACGTTAAAATTGTGAGCTGTTTATTGTCCATTGCCCAACGAATGTCATCGGTAACCTTGACCAGTGCTGTAACCGTACTATGACCAGGACGAAATCCTGATTGCAATGGACTGAGAAGACAGTGTTTATTAAGGAACAGGTTCAATTGTTGATAGACTAACTTCTCAAGAACTTTTGAGAGAAAAGGTAAAATAGAAATGGGACGAAAATCGTTTACAGATGATGGTTTAAGTTTTTTGGGAAGAGGGATAATTTGTGCATTCTTCCATGCTTCAGGAAATTCGCTGATACTAATAGAATAATTTAAAATGTGGGTAAGGATAGGGGATACAACATCAAGGATAGGAATAATCATATTACGGCTAATGCAGTCTGTACCGACAGCATTCGATGAAATAGACAATACGTTCTTCCTAACATCACATTCGGAGAATGACTCGAAACAAAAGGGTAAAAAGTCAGGAGTTGAAGATGATGAAAGAATATTAATAGTGCGCTGTTTTTCGTTACTATCAATTACATCACAAGTAGAAAAGTGTTTATTAAGGAGTTCAATATCAATATTAATAGAAGAATTATGGGATGTTTTACCAACTCCAAGTGACTCAAGAAATTTCCATGTTTTAGCGGTATCGCCATTTTCGACTGACTTGTGTATGTGGCGTCGTTGAGCATCTCTACATAATGTATTACAGCGATTCCGAGCTTTGTGGTACTTCAACCGATTGGCGTCGGAGTCATTAATTTTATATTTATATTTGGCTGAATTCTATTTGTCCATTGAAGCTTTTATCTCATCTGAAAGCCACGGAGCTGGTAAGTGTTTAATTTTAACTGGTCTTAAAGGTGCATGCAAATCATAAAGTTGTGTCACTAAGGTATTGAAAATGTCAACTTTTTGATCTATCGAATCAACACCTTTGATAGCATCCCAGTCTACTTGTCTAGCGTCATCGCAAAGACGATTCTTGTCAATCCCTCCAAAATTACGCTGCAGAAGAATCCTCGATTTAGCTTTGGGAGGACGCATTTTGTAGGAGAGGTAAATCAAGTCATGATAAGAAAATGCGTCAGCTGAACACTGTCCATGCTTAAAGACGAGATTCGGAGAAAAGACCATGATTAGGTCAAGAAGAGAGGGAACACATCCTGGTGAGAAGTGTGTAGCAGAGAGGGGCAAAACATGTAAGTTACAGGATTCCACTGTAGCTAAAAGTTTCCTACTTCGATAATTATCTTTGAGTAAGCAAGTATTAAAATCTCCCATAATAATAGTTTGATTGTACAAGGGGATTAGCTTTTCTAGTAAATTTTCAAAAGAATTAAAATAATTAGGTTAGATATTGTTCTAGAGATAGAAAATTCAATGTTTTGAGAAAATATCTAGCTATGGAGTTCGTAACAAACGTAAAGCGTATTAATTCAAAATGTAGAAAACATTATTTAACATTAGTAACGGTTCAAACGGACAAGGGGATATTACGGGATTTAAAGCCTAAAGTCCTAAACCCACGCGGATGTAAAGGGCAAAAGCTATTTTTATACAAGCAAAGCTCAGAAATAAATATTAAATAATGGTGTAGGTAACTCCCAGAGGTCGTCGTCATAAGTTCCAAGCAGCAGCTGTTTACTTACAAGCGTTTGCAGTAGAACAATAAAAAGAAAGAAATATTCATTCCCGTGATTTATTATGATGATTCTTGGAAATAAAATGCGAACATAAAGATATCGCGGTTGAGTGTAACAATAAATGTAAAATATTTACGTGTTCGCGCCGTAAGGGCCTCGCGAAATGTGTTAGTGCCTCGCGTCACGCGTCACAAGACAGCGTATTCATTGAGATGATACAAATTTTACGTATGCTACACATGGCGTATTTTATACGTTCAGACAATATACGTAGAAAATATACGCCGTGTGCATAGGCTCTTACAGTAATTATGATACTTTTGTTACAACTTCATTTGCGGAGAGTGAACGACTATTCATTTATCTTTTCTTTTTGAAAGTTATTTTAAGTATTCAGTTTGTATTTACAGTATTTAAATTAATATAAGTTTACTAAAGCGCTCACTAAATAATTTTCATTGGAATTATTTTAACGACAGGTGTATTCACCAGAAACTTATTACATAAATCTTAAAACTCAAAGCAAAAGCCTTTGACTTAATCCACAAGTTACGGCCCACGATAATGCTTCACCTGTTGATTAGCAAGATTGTTTATAGTAAATTTTTAATTAATCAAGCTTTCACTGTTCTATAAACGAGGATTACCAACATCTCGTTTTGTATTCTCCAAGTTCCGACGATAGCTGATTCATATCAATCAGTTATAAACGGCATGTACTTAACTATTTATTGTGGTGAGTAATCTGGATTTGGGACTTCAAAATAATTAAAATGGATAGGCCCGAAAATAATGGGTTGGCAGCTGATAAGGAGCATCGTAATAAGTATATGAGTATGTCGAAAGCTTCTTTTTAATTTGGGCTGGCATCGAGCTTTGTACAACTAAAATTTACGTAGTTTAATAACATTTACCATCATACTGGGAAAGTAGAGCGCTCGGAACCCTCGTTTTAAAATACCGTGGTTAGTGGTCATCTTCACGTTTTATACTTTGTAAACGTGACGTTCAGACTTCAGAAGGTGTACTGTGTAAATATCAATTTTGAGTAAATATACTTTGAGTTTGAGTTTGACTTTGAATAATCCTTCAGAATGAGCCATGCTAATGTAACGTCTTAAGTATTATTTCTTAGTGGTGATAAGAGTAATGAGATAAGTTTATAGAGGTGCTCCATAGGTGCTCATACTATCTTACTATTCGTCTCATTATATAAAACTCGCTGATAAGCTGAGTGTGTGGGTTACCACTGCGTGGGGTCCCGTGCTCGTCTCGCAGCGAGCCGCGATAACGCAGTGAGCTGTGAGCTGGTGCTAATCCCGCGGCCGTCGCCTTTACGCCGCTCTAAGCCGCTTCCCGCTTGCCGGCCGTAAGCCTGTGGGACGGCACCGGATAGTTTAAGGTGGCATTTGTTGCGAGGACAAAAGTGAAATATACCTTTACAAAAAGAGCGTATACTTATAAGATCCACTGCTGAGTTTCTTGCCCGTTCTATTCAGAAGAATCTGCTTTCCGTCCTGACATATCTTAAGTGGCATAAGTTGTCCTACATGAAATAAACATTCCTCTGCCACGCAAACGACCAAACTTTTACTTAGTAAGTTTTCTAGTAAGTATATTGTAGATTATGAACTACGGTATCTTAAAACTGAAGCTACGAGGGTTCTGAACGCGCCCTAGTCTGAGAAGAGCCCGCACAAACTCATCCTTTCAGTTGATGCATGAAAATTACTTTGAGTTACGCACTTTACGAACCGTACCTTATCCAAGCCAAATAAATCTGTATTCTGTTTGTGGTAATCCTTATCGTCTGGTAGATTGTAAGCTTTTACGACTATTCTTTTATCATTTTATGGTACCTACCTATTTTGAAATTGTTAGCTATCTAAGTATTTAGGGATATCTCGGTAAGCTTTTTGAAGGAATGGAATGTGTGTGAGCATTTGAAGATGATAACTTTGAGATACGCTTGATGGATGGTAATTCTTCTTCGTTGATTCGTGCAGAAACCTTTTGTCAGGAAAAAGAGGCGTCAAAGAATTGAAATTGGTATTATGAGTTTTGAATGATTTTCGTTAAATTCATCCCATCAAAAACATAAATGTAAAATGAGAGCCAAAATCCAAAATTGTGATATGTATATAATATATGCATTGGTTGTTGACTTCAGCGACAAAAGAAGTGAGATCTAAATGGGTGCCAAAGTTCAATGGTCAGTCCTGCAATTTATTTAAAACAACATAAAATATTTTATAACAACTTAAAATATCATTTCTTCTTATAACTTAGGATAATATTATGTTGAAGACTAAGGCTTTGGCTTGGCTAGTTTCCATATACGAATTATTATTAAGTAGGTACCTAAAAGTACAGTTTCTACTAGCAAGCCAAATTTTCGGAAGAATAAAATAAGAACTTACAGCTTTACAACTTGCGAAGGCTATAATTCGTATATGAAAACTAGCCAAGCCAAAGCCTTAGTCTTCAACATATTATCCTAAGTTATAAGAAGAAATGATATTTTAAGTTGTTATAAAATATTTTATGTTGTTATAAATAAATTGCAGGACTGACCATTGAACTTTGGCACCCATTTAGATCTCACTTCTTTTGTCGCTGAAGTCAACAACCAATGCATATATTATATACATATCACAATTTTGGATTTTGGCTCTCATTTTACATTTATGTTTTTGATGGGATATCATTTCTTTTTGTACAGAAATTATTGAACACAATCTCAGACTCAAAACATATTTATTCAAAATAGGTACCTACAAAGTACACCTTCTGAACGTCATGCTTACAGAGCATAATACGTGATGGTGATAACTAACTACGGTATCTTAAAACTAAAGCTACGAGGGTTCCAAACGTGCCCTGGTCTGAGAAGAGCCCGCAACAAACTCAACTGTGTTTGTTTTACTATCACCATCTCACAAATATTTGAAATTATATATACAATATAACAGTTACATAATCAGCCGCTGTAACAATTCATACCCATGCCTTGCTATTATTCAAATAATCCTTTACACTGTAATAGGACTTTTCTATTAGTTCATTGATTTATTCATCTTCATATTAAATAGGTAATCACTGTCGTTACATTATCAAGAAAGCTGCCGGTGCAACAATATCATTTCGATGGTGAGCCCACCCATGGTAACAACAGGTCTTAGCATCCTGTTTACACTCAGGTGACAATTTATGCACCTCAACGTAACGTACCCAAATTGCAAACAATGGTCATCCATGGAATATAGCGCGAAGTCGGCGAGATCGAATCCATATTATAGTATAGCAAAAGTTTTTAGTGAGACATTGAAAACAAGCACGGTAAACAGTCGATATCACTAAAACCACTATAAACAATGATTAAAAATCACAATGACTGACAACTTGAACTGACGACTTCAAATACGTTTCTTCTTCTTTTCTGTCAATGACGTTTCGTTGCACAAAATGCATGAATACGAAGGTAAGGTTTTAATGCAACTATATTATTATTCATTATTATTTACATTAAAATAATAATTATGTGTCATTTTCAATAGTTAACAACACAAAATAACGAATTTAAACAAAGACCTGCAATATGATTTATGTAATAGGAGTTTTTTTTTTACTTAACAACTCTTGTTTTATTTAGTTGTGCATGCACTATGCGTAGAATGTAATGCAAGTTGCCGCAGGAAGTGGACGAGGGAGTTACTACCACCGCTTAAAGCAGTATTATTTCAAAGTAACGGTTGAATGTCACGTACTTTGACATCCTTAAAATAATGATTATAACACTACAACATGAACGTCAACAATATTAAAATAATACGGCTTTAAGCAATGGTAGTATGCCCCGTGTCAGAGTTTTGATCTATCCGTAGGTAGATCATAAAAATGACGATTTTTGGACGTTTATATCTAAATAACCATTTGAGGTGTGCTTATGAAATTTGGAGCACATACGTATCTCGCGGGTCTCAATATATGAGCCAAATTTGACATGTTTAAGTGTAATAGTTTTTGAGTTATGAGGGGGTCAAAAGTGGCTCCAAATGGTTCGTGTAATATTACACACGGTGCTGCCAGTTCTTTCTTTTTTGGACTTTGGCTGGACACGCTTCCGCGTGTCTTGATACTTATTATAATTTTATAAATGCGAAAGTGTGTTTGTATGTACATCTGTATGTCTGTTTGCTACGCTTTCACTGCTCATCTGTATAACCGGTTTTGACGAAATTTTGTACAGGCATAGGTTGCAACTACGGGAAGGACGTACGCTACTTATTATGAATGAAAATTAAAGAGTTGCCGCGGCAATGAAAGAACCTTAATTCACGCGGACGAAGTCGGGCACCTAGTCTGCCTGCAACAATATGGACTATGTTATAAAGTAAAGAAATATTGGGAGGCAAAAAGAAAAGTACATGCAATCAATACGTGAACTTTAATCATCCAAGTAATCTGTAAAAAAATGTAATTCCAAAAGTTCGGTGCGTGGGCGGCGTAAATTCGCTACTTCCGGTCCGGCCCGAGGCTCCATTAGCTCCATTAGTTCAACGCATAATATTTTAATGGTCCACTTCCGATAGCCAGTAATTGCATCACGCTGTCTCGAGGAAGCAAAAGTTAAGGAACACTCACCAACTCCATCTATATTCATTCTCACCGGCGCGGCGGGTGCCGCCACTCACTTTTAAGTTAAGAATTTATTTTGGGATTGCGAATCACAGGTGTTTCCAATCCAAAGGGATCCCAATATAAACCTAAATTTTATTAAGAAAATGCTAGTAAAAGTACAAAATTGACGAATAGCACAGAAAAGTTCGGACTTTTAACATTAATGCTTGGTAAATCTTGACATAATATATGTCACCGCAAGATTGCAAAAACCGATTATAATGTAACTAGCGAAATTGTGAACTGTCCACAGATTGTGAACCGTTCAATGTTCTGAGTGTCAATTCTTGAAATATTCATTGTATTTACGTTTTCTTTGTCTCTTTCTTGTAGGTTAGGTTAGGGTTCGATATAAATAATCAGGTAGGTTTTGTCGGGTTAATATACCTACCTAACAGATTACAATCTCCCGAAAAATAATGCGTTAAATTGTAATCTGTCGACAGTTTACAATTTCGCTAGTTAGATTACAATCGAACGGTTTTTGCAATCTTACGGTGATATATATATTGCAACATCTTAAATTCTTCAAAACCACTGGCATACAGTCCGGTAAACTGAGCCTAGTTTACCGGACTGTATGCCAGTGGTTTTGAAAAAATTCTTTTTTGGCCAAAATTCTAACAATTTTATTTTTGTTTTTATTTTTAATAGATGCTAACGACGCTGTCACCGGCTCAGATTAGTTTGACGCTTAGGTACTTATGATTTACATAGCATTGACATTTTTGATCCTTGATTATCATGGACTTCCGCAAAGTATAACGCTTGCTGATATCCAATACTCTTATGTCCTATATGCAGAGAACTAGCATAGCGAAGAGACAGCGTCCGCACACAGCACAAAACGTGCTCAAAGAGCAGAGTGCCCATAACACAGGCCTATCCTAGACACTAGGTATAGTAGCTCCAGACTACAGACTCTAGCGGGCGACTTCCGGCGATGTAATTACATCTCACTGTCACACAGGCCGACGGTTGAGGAGTGTTGGTGAACTCGATTATACGATTATACGCGCTAACAGCTCCTCTTGTACTTTAATTAACATTTATTATAGAGCATTAGCAACCGAGTATGCAAACGTACCTATAATTTATATTTGACTTGTATCATAAAGCTGTCTGTATTGCATAACTGTACAATGCTTGAGACGAGAATATTGTTTGTATATCTTCACCAAAGTTTAGTTAACCGATAGGAATGCACCGGTGGATATAGATCACAGTCAACACGTTGAAGCGTCAGCTCCCCACGTGAGTATTGGATAGAAGCAGGCGTCACTTTGCAGAACTCTTTCAGATGATAATGAAGGAACTAGTTCCTTTATTCCCAGCGGGAGTTTCGCAGCCTTGGGCTTGTAGCTGTTGTGTTGCTATAATATAAGCACCTTAGGAATCTATGTACTTTTGGATCTTCGAACTACATATGTGCGTCCAACTCATAAGTCACAATTTAAACTACTATTCTAATATATTCTGTGACTTGACACAAAATCACTCGGTAAAAAAAACTTCCAAAGAGTATTCCAAACTTATTTGTGAATTTCATAGCTAACGAAGTTTTTTACGTACTATATATGTAGGTATAGTCCGGGTGTGGAAATTGAATAGCATCAATCCAATAGAAAAGGGTTCAAATGTTGGGCGTTGGGCGTTGGGCGTTGGGCGTTGGGCGTTGGGCGTTGGGCGTTGGGCGTTGGGCGTTGGGCGTTGGGCGCTAACAGTAAGTATAATGTAAATCCACCCAACTCTCTTGAAATGTCAATAATTTATTTCTTTCATTTGGAACGGAAAGGAGTTTCCTCCAAGTTCCTGACTTCATCAATCCTATGATAAGTCAATATGTAGGTATGGATATTGGATAGGTACTTATAGAACCGCGGCAGAGTCGCTCCATACTTGAAATACAGATAACTATTGTATCTTAAGAATATTGGCATAAAATAAATGACATATCATCCAAAATCTGAAAGGAGAGGTCCCGAGAAGCTAGTACAAACATTATTTGATGATAGGAGATTTTTACAAAAGCTTTCGTAACTTGTCGACTTGTTTGTGTTCGGTCGAACAGAGACCCGTGAGACGGCGTGGGAATATTTTGGACTGCCGACAGCCATCCATTCTGACGAGAAGGTCCACGATTAACTAAAACTTGACATTGTAAAATCTAAAAATGACGCGCAAAATATCGTGAGCCTTCATGAGACGAATCGCATATTAATATAAAAACTTATGGTTTACTCGCGCATTTTTATTAGTTTTAATTGGATTTAGTTTGAAATTTGTAAAATTGATGTCGTTTGCGAAAAGGTTTCTGATATAAGAAACTCTGATATATCAATATTGTATTGCAATGCATTAAGAGCATTTACTAGTATTTTAAAAAAACATCGTCAGGCTGACACGCATGGCTACAGCCTAAACCCAATCAGCGTGACAAAGCTTTCTCGGGGCTGTTTTATCGACCAACCGTTGTAACAGCCGCGAACGAGATATCTCACAGTGACTATAATGCTAGCAGCAGGTTTGCCGTTGCATAAATTTAAAGACTGTGTTAAACACCAGGTTACTATACCATTGATGATTATTATAATAACAAAATTGCATGAAAGCAACCGGCTTAGCATCTACTAGCCCACAAGTCAGCGTAATATTTGTATCTTAACATATGTGTTGTGTATTGTTTACATATTGTAACATTTTTCTGTTTATGAAAAGAGCAACTGCTGAGTTTATTGCCGGCTGTTTTCAGTAGAATCAACTTTCTGAACCGGTGGGAAAGTGCTGACGTATCACGACACGCGGAAGCGTGTCCAGCCAAAGTCCAAAAAAGAAAGAACTGGCAGCACCGTGTGTAATATTACACGAACCATTTGGAGCCACTTTTGACCCCCTCATAACTCAAAAACTATTTCACTTAAACATGTCAAATTTGGCTCATATATTGAGACCCGCGAGATACGTATGTGCTCCAAATTTCATAAGCACACCTCAAATGGTTATTTAGATATAAACGTCCAAAAATCGTCATTTTTATGATCTACCTACGGATAGATCAAAACTCTGACACGGGGCATACTACCATCGCTTAAAGCCGTATTATTTTAATATTATTGACGTTCATGTTGTAGTGTTATAATCATTATTTTAAGGACGTCAAAGTACGTGACATTCAACCGTTACTTTGAAATAATACTGCTTTAAGCGGTGGTAGTAACTCCCTCGTCCACTTCCTGCGGCAACTTGCATTACATTCTACGCATAGTGCATGCACAACTAAATAAAACAACAGTTGTTAAGTAAAAAAAAACTCCTATTACATAAATCATACTGCAGGTCTTTGTTTAAATTCGTTATTTTGTGTTGTTAACTATTGAAAATGACACATAATTATTATTTTAATGTAAATAATAATGAATAATAATATAGTTGCATTAAAACCTTACCTTCGTATTCACGCATTTTGTGCAACGAAACGTCATTGACAGAAAAGAAGGAGAAACGTATTTGAAGTCGTCAGTTCAAGTTGTCAGTCATTGTGATTTTTAATCATTGTTTATAGTGGTTTTAGTGATATCGACTGTTTACCGTGCTTGTTTTCAATGTTTCACTAAAAACTTTTGCTATACTATAATATGGATTCGATCTCGCCGACTTCGCGCTATATTCCATGGATGACCATTGTTTGCAATTTGGGTACGTTACGTTGAGGTGCATAAATTGTCACCTGAGTGTAAACAGGATGCTAAGACCTGTTGTTACCATGGGTGGGCTCACCATCGAAATGATATTGTTGCACCGGCAGCTTTCTTGATAATGTAACGACAGTGATTACCTATTTAATATGAAGATGAATAAATCAATGAACTAATAGAAAAGTCCTATTACAGTGTAAAGGATTACTTGAATGATAGCAAGGCATGGGTATGAATTGTTACAGCGGCTGATTATGTAACTGTTATATTGTATATATAATTTCAAATATTTGTGAGATGGTGATAATAAAACAAACACAGTTGAGTTTGTTGCGTGCTCTTCTCAGACCAGGGCACGTTTGGAACCCTCGTAGCTTTAGTTTTAAGATACCGTAGTTAGTTATCACCATCACGTCTTATGCTCTGTAAGCATGACGTTCAGAAGGTGTACTTTGTAGGTACCTATTTTGAATAAATCTGTTTTGAGTTTGAGATTGTGTTCAATAATTTCTGTACAAAAAGAAATGATATCCCATCAAAAACATAAATGTAAAATGAGAGCCAAAATCCAAAATTGTGATATGTATATAATATATGCATTGGTTGTTGACTTCAGCGATAAAAGAAGTGAGATCTAAATGGGTGCCAAAGTTCAATGGTCAGTCCTGCAATTTATTTATAACAACATAAAATATTTTATAACAACTTAAAATATCATATCTTCTTATAACTTAGGATAATATGTTGAAGACTAAGGCTTTGGCTTGACTAGTTTTCATATACGAATTATAGCCTTCGCAAGTTGTAAAGCTGTAAGTTCTTATTTTATTCTTCCGAAAATTTGGCTTGCTAGTAGAAACTGTACTTTTAGGTACCTACTTAATAATAATTTGTATATGGAAACTAGCCAAGCCAAAGCCTTAGTCTTCAACATATTATCCTAAGTTATAAGAAGAAATGATATTTTAAGTTGTTATAAAATATTTTATGTTGTTATAAATAAATTGCAGGACTGACCATTGAACTTTGGCACCCATTTAGATCTCACTTCTTTTATCGCTGAAGTCAACAACCAATGCATATATTATATACATATCACAATTTTGGATTTTGGCTCTCATTTTACATTTATGTTTTTGATGGGATCATAAGTGACACAAGTTGTCCTTCGTGAAATATACAATAGTTCTTTGTGTTATATGGGGCCAAAGAAAATTTTTGTTCCCAGAGGGCGCTATTTTGAATTCAGAGCGAAGTGAAGGATTCTAAAGTAAAATCCCGAGCTTAGCGAGGGATTCTAAAGTAGAATCCTGAGCGTAGCGAGGAATTCAATATACGCCGCCCGAGAACAAAAAATTTGGCCCCGAGTGACACACACTATTTTTCATCATTACGTATGAGAAAAAGCTAGGAGTATCAACCTACTATGTATGGACATTACCTATACGTTTAAGCACCAATCGGTGCGCTGCCTGGCCGTGGGCGGCCGCTTCCTCGAGATCGGCAAGCTGGACCTGTAAAACATGTTCCTCAAGAAGACCACGTTCCACGGCATCCTGCTGGACGCGCTGTTCGGCGCGGCGGGCGAGGGCGACGACAAGGCGGCCGCTGCCCGCCACCGTGTTCGGCGAGCGCGAGCTGGAGCCCGCCTTCCGCTACATGGCAGCCGGCAAGCACATCGCCCATCGGCAAGGTGCTGCTGCGCGTGCACGAACGCGGACCAATCAGAACAGAGAAATGAAAACTCCCATGGGCATAAAAATTACATTTTGCTCCCTCTATCCTCTGAAGCCAATATTCGTTTTTCGAATAGGTATGATGAAAAATCATTTTTCACACCACTCGCTCAACAACGCCTTATTACATGGCCTGTTATCTAAGGTTAAAGTAAGACATTAAATCCCTAGGGTTATAATGTTGTACTGAAATCCATTATTCCCTAGGGTTATAATGTGATTTGAATTTAGAATCATCGCGCATCTGAAGCAAGATCTGAAGGAAATTCTATTCATTCCAAAGAGGTTTTATTCATAATTCTTATTGCTGTATCGATAAAGTCTAATTTCGGTAAACATAATGTGTTCTCAGCAGGCGCGGCCAACTCGATTTTCGAAAACCAAAGCCGTGGCCCACTAGATTCGCACTGACGAAATTTGTTTGTCAAATCGGGTAGACCACGCCAGCTGAAAGAAGTGGTTGTATCGCGAGGTGTGAAAAGTAGAGTATTCACCGTAGGGATAATGCTGTATTAATCTTGGGCGCCCCTAATTCCCGCGCTACTCTCAGGATTCTAGATGCAACACCCTCGCTACGCTCGGGAGTTACTCTAAAATCCCTCGTTCCGCTTGGGATTTATCCCGGCGCCCGTGACATAATACATCGCATTACCCCCGTGGTGAATAATCTACTATGATTTAATTTCTCGTTTAGGCAGCAATGTCCTAGATGTGCGCGGGCGTGCAAGCAGCGGTGTCGGCCGCAGAGCGCGGCGGCACAGCGGGCAGCCAGCCGGCGCGCGGCGCGCAGCAGCGGGACACACCGCTGTCATCAGTCACCACTGTCACTAGTCGGTACTTAGTTACACTCGACTATAATCAAAGCCGGCAACCGACAGACCGTTGCGTGGGTCTCTTTTAACGCTCTAATAAAGAAAGTTTCCCAAAGTATACCTACTCCCACAAACTTAACGGGCCCGGTGACAGCGTCGCCTTTACGGACTTTAATTCCCAATTTCCCCAAAGGCAAAAGTGTTGTTATTTTCAACCGATATTCTCATAAGGCTAAATTACTCTCTTCATAGGCATAAGGCATATATAGGTCTCTTGCAAGGATGTCCACATAATACGCCAGTGACTCGCTTGAGATCGTTTTAGTTTTAGTAGTACACATTTGTCCTTAGCTTTAGTCTAACCTGGTAATGAGTAATGAGTGAGTCCTTATTTGTGACCTCATCTGGCGGTAGGCAATGATGGACTCAAGGATGGTTTAGTTGTAAAATGGTATGGGCACGACATACCATTATATTAAGCCCACACCTCCAGTTTCTAGGTGGTATCGTACTAGAAAACTACATGAAGCACATAAGTAGTATACCTACACATAGGAACATAAAAAGCTTCAATAGATAAGTTATTACTACGTTTATTCAGAGCACTCAACTTCACAGTTGAAAAAGCTATAGAAAAAACATCGCTTGAGATAGCTTTGCATTTTCCGGTGCACACAAGACGTAACATGCAAATTAGTTTTTTACGCACAGTTGCAATGAAGTGCATGCCGTAATGTAGCATTTACATAACGAGCAGCGTACGGTGTTGGCTGGTCGTTGGTATCCCTATCCGCCGCACTCCGCAGAGCGTGCAATGTGACGTCACGGCCATTGGTCACTGTGAATACATTACAGTGATAGCTGGAGCGTGTAATTACAGTTATCATCCGATGCTTATTTGTGGAGTATCAGCTTTAGATTTTAACGCATCAAAAATAACCTGTAAAATGTAACACAAGAGTGAGAGTGACTAAAAAAATAAGCGATAAAATAATGGATTAATTACTAACAGGAATTCCATAGTTATTTCAGTGTCGGCCTTCCTCATTGCGACAAACGATTTATAAATAGCTAGTGCAAGTTTTAGACCGGGCCAAAGAGGCGAGCGATGTTCACAGCGGGACGGGCTGGAGGGGTCCGCTGACGACAGATGTGGGTACAGCTCGAATGGGCCGCAGTATCGAGCGGGGCTATTTCGGATGCACCGAAAATTATGCCGTTTGTTGGACGTCTATACTCGACGACAGGTCTTGCCTCGGTGATGAGTGATGAACGCTAGATGGGGCAAAGAATATCCGATAGTTGCGATGAAAATATATGTCATCGCAAAACGGGTTACACATCCGCATCAGCGTGTCGCAAAACTAGGTTGAAATTATTTCACCGTCCTAAAACCGACGGTGCAATCCTCGGTATACCGTTTTAAGTAATTATTAAATACTAAATGGTGCCTGCGACTTCGTCAAAGGAGATCAATGTCTCTGTTTCCCGCCGAAACTGATTTTCCGGGACAAAAATATAACTATAGCATATTATGTGTAATTCATGGTATATGCTATCTTTATTCAAAATTTCAGCCATTCGTGGTGGACAGTGATCTATCATATCAGTATATTATGACGAGGAAATAGTTACTTTAGTAATACTAAGTTATAAAAAGTTTTATAGAAATACTTCTAGTGCGAGTACGAGATCTGTTCAAAAAGTATCGCGAATTTTGTATGTTTTCAAAAAGTGTTTATTTATTCATGAATATCTATTTTGTCTCCTTCAAAGTAATCCCTCTCCACCCTCGGATATAATGTACTTGTGCCAACGTTTTTTCCAATCCTCGAAGCACTTAAAAAAATCATTTTTCGTGATCTTCTTCAGCTCCTCCTTCGATGCCGTCTTTATCTCCTGTATCGTCGTCCTTTCATGGGCCTCTTCAGTTTTGGGAACAGGAAAAAGTCACAAGGGCCAGGTCTAGAGAATACGGTGGCTGTGGGACCATTACTGTGTTGTTTTTGGACAAATATTCGCGCACAAGCAACGATGTGTGAGCAGGGGCGTTATCATGGTGCAAAAGCCAGTTTTTGTTCTTCTACAAATCCGGGCGTTTCTGGCGGATTGCTTCGCGCAAATTGCGCATAACTTGCAGGTAATATTCCTTATTGACCGTACTACCCTGTGGCAAGAACTCATGATGCACCACGCCCCTGCAATCGAAGAAAACTGTGAGCAAAACCTTCACGTTCGACCGAACTTGGCGCGCTTTTTTCGGCAAAAATCGAAGACGAGACAAAACACATCCAAGCAAAACAGTTGTCAAAAATTAACTAAACATTCAATATGGTCGGCGTCGGCCTTGTCAGCATAAGTAGGGGACATGAATACAGACATTAGGCTACAAAAAAATCATAAATCAAATATACGTAGCCCGCGGAAATTCAAAATTTGCGATACTTTTTGAACAGACTATATTGTACACTCCGCATATTGCATACCATAATAGAAACTATTACTTATTCTTGTTATTATATTATTTACTTAACTCAATCACGCAACGTTTAACGCTAGAAATGGCAACAAAGCAAACCCATCGAAGCGGGAGTATGATTATTTAAATCGGTTAATGAATATTAACCAGCCAAGTGCAGCTCACAAAGCTCTTCCTAGTTAGGTATTTACTATTTACATACGTTTATCGCGAGCATTAGCGACGCGCGGCGCGTGCGCGCAGGCGCCGCAGCGACCGCGCTGATTGCCTGACGCGTCGCTGACACAGGAAGTGATCATTCTAGCTGATTGCAGTCTAGGTGCATTCTCAGAATTGAGCCCTTCATAAATTCCTTGGAAGTAAATAGCTGCAGCAACAATTGGAGTCAATTCGATTGGCGTAGCCTTTTGTGGGTCCTAACTATCTTCGCTATTGTACCTTATTAATTTCTATAGCTTATACACAAGCTTATGTACAAAAGATAAAAGAAAGGTATATTACTATATCGACCACTAGCTGATGCCCGCGACTTCGTCCGCGTGATTTAAGTTTTTTTTATTCCCGCGGTAATTTAGCCTATGTCACTTCAGATCCTCAAATATGCCCATGCCAAAAATCACGTCGATCCGTTGCTCCGTTGCAGCGTGATTGAAACACACTTTCGCATTTATAATATTAAAGTAAGTACCTTATATCGACCTGTTCTACTAGTCCCTACCAACGCAATGAACCAATAAAAAAAAAGAACAAAAAAAAAATATATCATCCACGAATTTATTGCAAAATCCATACTAGGTAATATTATAAATGCGACAGTGTGTCTGTCTGTGTGTCTGCTACGCTTTCCCAGTAGGCTAAATCTTGGGGAAGGACATATGCTACCTTTTATCCCGGAAAATTAAGGAGTTCCCGCGGGAATCAAAGAATCTTAATCCACGTGGATGAAGTCGCGGGCATCATTTAGTACATAATATTATGTCGTCTTTAAATAAAAAAATTGATTGCTTAAAATTACCGACGGAATAAATATGACTTTGTCAATTTATTAACTGCAACAAATATACTACTTTATTAGACTCCAGAATTTCAGATATCAAGATAAAGTAGTCTATTGGTGCTTTTTTTCAACCCCTTCTAAAACTAAATTTAAAGTATGAGCAAATTCAAGCATCACTGCGTGAGCGGCCATCGTTTTTAGGGTTGCGAATCTGAAAGGTAGGTTTGCAACCCTTATGTATTACGGCTAGCCGTTATGTAATACGACAGATTCTTAAATCCGGCTGCTAAACAGATACGACAACAAAGCGATCCGTGTTGCCGTGAGGGCCTGCATGTCACCCCGGAAGCTGCGCAGTGAAGGCACTTGTCGGTGCGCATGCGCGGTGCGTCTCGCCGCGCCGTCAGTATGCGGCGCCGCACCCGCAACGTTCAACAGTAAACACGACAACAGGCCTGTGCGCCGCCGACTCAGCAAACTACAATCAACACTGATTTTTGCTGTCTGAAGTTGCGCTTTTGTATTTCGTGTATAGGACTTTCCAGCTTTTGTTTATGTTCGTTTAGCCAATCACTCGTAGCATCCGTAGTAACTATTGTAAATAAGGAAAATTTTATTTGTTAACTTATCGATTTGTCCTTTACACATGCCACAATAGAACGCTAGACTGATGTATTTTTTTACGTGGGTTTTTATTTAAAGAGTTCCTGCGGGAACCTTAAGAAACCTTAATCCATACGGGCATCATCTAGTCAGATTCTTAACTATGGATACACATTACTATCTCAAAACTTTTTGTTTTCATAATCCAGACTATATGTACGACAGGCGACATAGCGTGGAAGACAGAAATAGCAATCCGTATATGCCTATACCTAAAGTTGCGTAAACTTATGTAGAGACGGCTCAAAGTTTAAACTATTTATGTTTCAAAACGCGAAAGAAGTGTTGAAACCCGGAAGTGTGTCGTAACAGTTGTCAGCTGTGGGAGTTCTTGACTCTTGACTGTTGGCGGCATTGTGCGGGGACTGCTGATAGGCAGGTCGCGGCGGATGCGGCTGACCTCGACCTGCCGATAGCGGGGCCGGGGTGAACGACCTCATCTGCTGCACGCTCCACCGCCGCGAGCCGGCACATCTCGCGGTCTCGCCGGATCCGCGCCCGCTGCGTCTTACACCACGTGTGTTTCCATTATATAGGTAGTAACTGAGATTTGGACTGGAATAACCTAGTGGTTTAGAAGTCTCCTATTCGGAAGGTCGGTTCGATTCTCGGGTGCAATGTGCGTTCTAACGCTGTTACGCAATTAGGGAGAAGACGAATCCCTGCGAGTTAGCTGTTAGTGCATAGTGTAGTGAATGTGTATATTTAAACAAGAAATACTAAGATACGTCATTGGACAATTTCTTAGGATATATTATGGTAATAGCTTAGATTAAAGTAAAATTACTTAATGGCCAAATACTCTGGCTACATTGTAATTATATATTGAGTACCTTTACATTGGTACTCAATAATGGAAAAAACTGGTTCTAAGTCTAACGGTGAAGGAAAACAGCGTGAGGAAACTTGCGTAGCCGAGAGTTCATGTTCTCAAAGGTGTGGAAAGTGCAAATTCGCACGTGGTTAGCGTAGTGGACTACGGCCGAGCCCCTGCACTTGGGGGACATGGCCCTTCTCATTCTGAGAGGAGACTCGTACTTAGTACTTGGGCTGGCAATGGTTAGATGATGATTATGTTGACGAACAAAAGATTATTCAGTTAGAAAAAGAAAATCTCTTCATTTTAAAAGACACACACACCTCTCAGAAATCATTTATTTGTACTGGAAACGATTGGACTGGATCGAATCGGCCCGAGATCTAGTCCCGTCAAAGTTACTTTCGCCGAAAAATATGTAGAAGCTTTGTTTCAGCCGGTCGTCTCCCGGCCGCCGAGTTTTTATACACAATTTTGTCGGTTCATTACACCGCACCATCTCCGCTTCAATGGCCGCTCTCAAAGCACAGAGTATAAAAGCTATAGTTTTTACTAGAAATTTGATACGCGCGTCCGATTTTTTATCGGTCCAGAATTGAGTTCAATGAGCACTTCATCTCAAGTGTACACGATTCGGACAGATAGTTTACACTTCACCTAAATAGTGAACACACAGGCTCCCACTCACTCACGAACCACGCTGAGAGAGATCGAAAGTTTGATTTATCGTCCGCACTTCACGTACAGCGCCTCCCAAACTGCAGTTTTTTGTCCTGCTTTTTTCGTGCCATAACGCCATATTATAACTTAGATGTGCTTACAATACATTATTTATGACCTTTTTTAATATGCAAAAGACCCAGAATTAAAAAAGCGGAATTTATTTTTATGTTTGGCATATGATGGCATAATATGTTTAGGATTACTAGCATGGATGCAAGCGGTGAAGAAGACGGTTTTATCTGGTTTGAAGCTCCAGCCCGCGCTATCTATTAGCTGCGGAGAAGTTTAGTATCCTGGTTTGTAAACTCCCATTATTTGCTAGCAGGTGGTTTATCCTCATTAAGTCTTTTTTTAGGATTTGTACAACCTGTACCATTGATTAAAATTAGAAGTGAAAGAGGAGGGCAGCTAATTATTGTGGTTTCTTAGACTGGCCTATGTCCAGCTGTCTACATTAATGGACTGGTGTTTGTACTTTGTACGAGTGTACTTTCTTTGGAAAACACTGGGAGATCGGATGTACATTGCAGGCAGACGATGAGAAAGAACGGCTCGGGCTTAGTTCTGACACGAGTGTTGTATGGTACGTATTTGTTGTTCTTACACTTTGCTGCACATGTAGTCCAACTTTGACCGTGAGGGATCAGGGAGTACTGATAGTGCACCTGTGCTTGTTTCCTTACTACAGTTGCCTTATTATAGCCTCCGACCTCCGCGGGCTGCCGAACCCGAAACTCGGTCAGGGGAACGATATATTTTAAAAGTGTATACTTAACCTCATAAATATCTCATAGCAAGTCTCCCGTGAAATCATACAATAAAATATCCCGGTCGATGTGTCCAAGTGTCACCGCAGTAACACATAAACAAGCCGATCCAAGGAGACTCTATATTTACGCGCCGGGAACATAATCCGGGACTCCTTGACATTGTTTCCAGTGTCAGGTAATAAAGCCCAGCCAAAGGACGCCGTTTGACACATATAAGCTGGTGTATCTACGTTTCAACTAGTTCTGGAAAAACCTTTTATTATGGTGGACACTAGGAGATGCTCGCGACTTTGTCTGCGTGGCATAGATTTTAAAAATCCTATTTTCTGTCTATACTACTCTCTATTGAGGCGCGATTGGGGGACAAACCAACAAGCAAACACACTTCCACATTTGTAATACGTATTAGTATAGAGTATGGATGATTTTTTAAAGCTAATTACTTATATCTATCTAATTTCTACTTAGAGGAGAAACTGACTTGCTGGCTGAAGATTTAAACAGCCGGGTCTAGAAAACTTAGCTGAGATTTATGCATTTTTTTTTTTTTCTTGGAGGAGGAAAATCCTCATGGATACCGTCATCTGGTATGCCCGACTTTACTGCAGGTGTTGTGCAGTAACCTACGGACTAAAAACCTCCTCCGTTCTCCGATTTCTCCGCTCGCACTTCCCGGTATTGCACGAAGCATTGCATCAGGAAGGCCGCTGTTTCCTTAGAGTGTGGTTCTCTGTCTGTCCCATTCGTCGTCTTCTCGCGTTTTCATAATGTCTCATTAATTTAGCATATTTTGCCCAGTCTTCTTCACTCCTTAACATTCTAGCTATCATATGTATTTTTTGAGCTAAGCTTGTCCTCATTGCCTGTGGCTAGGTTTCTCTCCTCTTCAAACATACGGCATTCGAATATTGCGTGTTGCGGAGTATCTTTCTCACCGCAGTATGGGCATTCATCACTTATAGCTTTCCCAATAGCATGTAGGTAGGTGTTGAATACTCCATGCCCACTCAATACCTGCGTAATCCATCTGTCCACTTCCCCGTGCTTGCGTTCCATCCACTCTTTAAGGTTCGGTATGAGTTCTCGGGTCCATGCTCCTTTGCCTCCGCTTCTCCAATCTGTTCTGAGGCCATCCGCTCTATGGGTATCAGGAAAGCTATTACTTGTACAGCTTCCAGTGAGGTTGTTCTATAAGCGCCACATATCCGTATACCAAGCAGCCTTTGTACTCTTGCCAGCATTCGTTTGTGCTTGGCTTTTTTAAGCGTCTTCTCCCATATTGGTACTCCATATAACATGATCGAGTGGGCCACTGATGCCAGTAATCTTCTCTTACTCGCCCGTGGTCCACCTCTTCGAGGCATTAGCTGGCCTAGTGCTGCTGTTAGGCGTTCCGCTTTTCCTGCTGCTTCTTCGATATGCTTGTTAAATTTAAGACTTCTGTCGAGCCAGATACCCAGGTATTTTAGTTTTTCCCCAGGCTTTACTTCGACGCCTTCTACCAGAAATGAGATTGGACCGTGTCTTTTTTTGCCACTGAGCATAATGGCTTCTGTCTTCTCGGGTGCTAGTCTTAGTCGCTTCTGTTTCATCCAGTCGCTTATCCTTGTGAGTGCGGTGTTGGCTTTTCTCATTAATGTGCGATATTTTTGTGCCGATACTATTAAGGCTAGGTCATCCGCAAAACCTACGAGATGGACATCAGGACCCAGGTCCAGTCTGAGTACCTCGTCATAGAGTATGTTTTAAATGTTGGACCTAGTATGGAACCCTGTGGTACTCCGCTGCTTACTTCTATCGTTTTTTCTACTCCTTCGGCATCTCTAACGATAACACTTCTTTGGTCAAGGTAGCTATTTATGAGGTTGTACATTATATTGGGGGAAATCTCTCTTTTTTATCTCTTCAAGTATAGCTTGCCAGGGCGCTGAATTGAACGCATTTCTAACGTCGAGTGCAATTAAAGCACAAAGCTTTCTGTCACGTTGAGTTCCTTGCTTAGCCGCTTCTGCAATTGCTATTACTTTTTCGATAGCGCCTAGTGTGGATTTTCCTTTCCTAAAACCAAATTGTGTATTCGCTAGGTTTCCGTGATCTTCTAGCAGTTCTTCTATCCTGTTGAGCAGTATACCCTCCAATAGCTTACCGTAGCAGTCTAACAGACATAGCGGTCTGTATCCCGCAGGGTCTTCGGCGCTTTTATATGGGCTTTCGCAGTAATACCAATTTTGCTGTTTTCCATATGGCTGGGAATGAGCCAGATTGGATCACATTAGTCATAACTTTTAATCTTTTCCGGTATTAGTTTTATGCATAAGAATAATATTATTAAGTTTTCTCTATAACCTAGGTGAGAAAACATTTGAAATAAATAAATAAATCTTTATTCGGAACTATCAATGACACAGCTAAAGTAATTCTATTGAAATATTAGTGTAACTAAATCCACGGAAACAGAAAGTAACTGAATAACAATAAAATTATAGATCGGATATACAAACAAGATACTTGTTAGCGGAGGCCAGCTTCAGTAAAACAAAAGCGCCCGCTTTCTTGTCGTTATCTTGAGTTATCAGAATTCTGTTGACACAATTCTTCAATGAATGAAATGAATGCATCATTGATAATGGTAACTTCATAAAAGGGTCACAGTGACAGTACGATATTCATAAATTATTTTAAAGTCTTGAGATAAGACTAACCGATCCAGCCCGACTTCGCGTGGATGTCATTTCTTAAAGTCCACTAGAAAGGGGCAAAATAATATATCAAGATGCACACTCAACGGTTTGGGACTTGCGTTGTGTCTACTCGGAATACATACTGATATTATAATGAATACGAAAGTGTTTCTGTGTGTCTGTCTACCTGCATGCCTGCTACGCTTACGCGCCCCTTCAGATTTTACCGAAATGCGGACATAGGTTGCACATCGGAATATCAAATATTTCCCACAGATGCCGCCCCATGTTGTATCTATTACATAATATTATAAATTAAAAAGTTTGGACGGATGGATGTTTGTTACTCAATCACACCAGAAAGGATCTGGATGAAATTTTGCACAAAGATAGATCACAGTTTGGAATATCATATAGTCTAATTTTTATCCCAGAAAATGAAAGAGTTCCCACGGGAACCAAAAAACCTCAATCCACGTGGACGAAGTCGCGGGAATCAGCTAGTTTTGAATGAAAACCAATATAAAATCATAAATAACTGGACGTCAACAAGTGTAGTGTACCTACCTAAATTTAATAAACATTATATGACTATGACTATTTGAAAGCATTCGTCCCTGGATACACGTGTGGTCCCCTGCCTGTTGCGTCGTGGCGTCATTAGAGCGGCGCGCGCTGCAGTCGCCGAGATCATTATTATTGTCAATTATCGCGCGCTGACACCTTCACGACAATATATGGCGGCCGGAGCTTTCGGCTTGTATTCTGATGTGTCGGTGTACACGCGCTGTGACACCTACGTAAGCTGCGAATGATTTTGACAGTGTCGCGGTTTCACTTTCGCTCCTTCTCACTTGCTTCCAAAGTTAAACATTGATAAACTATCTATTTTGACAAATTTGGAATGTATTGTACCTATATCAGGTGCATATTGTAACATTTTGCTTGAGTCCTCTCCTTTCTGAACGATAGTAGAGTCTTGACATGAAGGTAACACATTTCATTTCAAAATACCGCGAAGTTCTACAGAATCTCCCTCACTATTGTTTCGCGGCGTTTGCGGCGGCATAACTATAGAGCGGTCATCAGATTTCCTTGTTTTTGTTGAAAACACTACTGCGAACAAGACAGCGAGAAACTGTGCGTCTTTATACGAGATAAGAACAGAACAGAGCGTCATAATATTTTCACGCATGAGAACACGTTCGAATCTCACGCAAACTTCACGGCTTGCGTTATAACTCGCGAGTGTAGAGCGGGCTTTAAGATATTATTTAAATAGTGTCGTGTATATTTATTGGTAAGATGTTCTTAAAATATTTAACTTTTTTTATCGATGACAGTTGATTACTTTACAGCCAACCGGTAAGTGATGAAGTGATGATGCTATCAAGATATTAATGTTCTAGATGAGAGGAGATGAAAATATTGTAGGAATAGCAAGATTTTTAATCGTTTCCTACGTGAACTACGGGATCATTTCAAAAACTACCGTTTATAGTGCAGGTATTTCCGTGTTTTAGGTGACAGATTTTACAGATGAACTGGGACGCAGCAGAGCTACTCTGTCTAAGAAAACATTCGAATTTGATTCGTTTTGTGTAACTTCGTTCATACAATGAGTGCGAATCCTACACGCAACTCGGCTCTCAGGATCCCAGACACTCTGCGTCGTCGGCTACTGATAGACGTCCACCGCTGGACAAAGTTCTTCTGCAGGGGCTTCCACGAGCCGCGGTCTTGCGCCGCCTGTATCGTATCGCCGCCCCGGCGCACCGTGGGACCTCAACCAACGGTACTATTACTTATTCTGTGCCTCAACTTCGATTGGCTCTTCGAACTATGTGCCCTACTCATTGCTACTTTAGCTTACGAACTCCTAAGTTGCTTTGAAATATCCTAAGTACATACTTTCTGGAGTAACATAGCTCAAACAATTCATACTGTAGGTTCATGTGTAGATTTCTGATTTTGATAACGTACAAAGCATCAGAGCATGTACGCTTTACTCCACGGTTCTGTGTGGATCGTCCAAAACATCGTCCCGTACCGTACTCCACACGTCACGGCGTATTATCGGCGTCTCCTCCGTTTGTCACGCGGGACTATTCCACGCGCGACAAATCCGACACATCAATTTATCGCGCCTATTTCTGTTTTATTATTTTTATACGTGTACGATGAGATTTAGCTCAAGATGAGAGAATCTATCTATAGCTTTGTTATATCAAAACTATTTTAGAAATTTTTAACTGACTATTTTCAATATACTCTATTTGGCTACTCTATGGGCCATTTTATTACCTAAGTAGATTTTTCTACAGGTCTAAAATAAAACACGTATCATGTTTCTGTGAGTCTTGTGTTTAAATAGTGTGTCATAAATATAATTGGTCCTGACTCCTAAGCAAATTTATTTAAAGACTTTTTTCGGGAATATTTATACATTTCAATAAAAGAAATGTAAAGAAAACTACTGGTTTTCTTTACCAACAAAAAATGTGTTTTAGTATAACACCACAGTGAAAAATAGCCAAATGGCGCCTTTTCATGACTCTTGATACCTATTGGCAGCTTTGTCATGTCTGTCGCTTAAATGAAGTTTAAATATCTAAATGCCGCCTCATTAAATTATATCCGAGAAAATAATATTCCTACCGCATTTATAGTAATCATAAGTATTTAGGAGGAGAGAGGTTTTTGTTCGTGGAATTTTCGCCCTAACGTTGGATTAGCTCGCGAACATCCCAGATTAAACAGTCTTGTTTACTTTCATCGCAATCAGCGTCTTTGCCTATGATTACATCTCTTTGAACCGAAACCTAAACAAAATGAAGACTGGATTGATTAAAGTATATTTTTAAATAAGAATTATTTAGTACCTACCTACCTACGTTTAACTTGACTTAATGTTACGGTTTTTTTTTTAATTTTAAGTAATTCACCCTCGCCTGTGTAAATTGCGTAAATTGTAGGTAAAAGGGGGATCCGACAGTTTAGTGGTGGGTAAGTACAAAAATACTCTAATCAACGAGTGAGGTTTAACCTCTAACAATCGAGAGTGGCTAATGTTTTTGTAGACTTATCTCTGAACTTATTTGACAGGTCTGAATTAAGTGCGGCCAGCAGTCGGCACCACAGGGAGCTATATGAAAGGGATAATCGTGATAGGACATTTAAACCTGTCATTTAAGTATAGAGTTTGTTTACAAGTTAATTAGCCACATTTGAGACTGTTAATGATGATAAAGAGGGCTAGATAGAAGCGACCTAGATACACATACGCATTTTATTAAATGCCTCAGCTAATCGGCAAAAGCCGTGGCTAGTTGACAGTTGTTGCCAATTCTAATTGCCATCCTACTGACAAAGAGACATTACCAAGCGCCTAGCATTCCGACATCCCTCATGAAATAGAAACAACCATTCGAAACTGACTTTAGATAGTACCTACCTGTCAGCTGCGACAGCTCTAATGAAGACCGAGGACTCCTCGTATTCTATATAGTTTATGTTATCCTTTAAGCAGTAAGCACATTTGTCTTCGACCGTCGACGTTCATTTAAAGACAATTTTATTTCTTTTTCATACAAATTAAGGCCGTACCGAGAACACCATAAATTATTATGGGAAAGCGGAACTCCCTTTAGACAGAAACGACCTCGGCCTTCACGATACGTTGCCTGCATTTATCTCGAGCATAACCCTCTCAGTTCTCAACCTTATGACGACAAACTTAGAGTTTATTGTGTTTTAAATTGTGGAACTTAATGAGTGTATCCAAAACATGTATGTATTTGGTGAATAACAATCAAGATGGGAGGATAATGTGGAATCGAACTGTTCCCCGTGTTTGGGCACTCTTACATCTGTTAATAATATATGTTTAAACAGGTCACGAGCGTGACAGGTCGCGCTTGACTAGAGGTTCCGTAACCATATATTGTGACGGAGATGACAATCATTCATTACTCGAGACTTCTCAACTTTTCTCTATTGTCGTAAATAAGTTTGTTCGAATTAGATGCCAGAACACTTAGCTCAAACAACCCGTAGAGGTTGCAGGGGTCGAAATAGCTCTCCCATTTTATTTCTTTGTCACCGTAAGATTGCAAAGGCCGTTGGATTGTAATCTAACTGGCGATATTGTAAACTTTCGACTGATTACAATTTAACGCATTATTTTTCGTTAGATATATTAACCCGATAAAACCTAAGTGCCCGGCCTGCGGCCGGGCAGTACCTGGTCATTTATGTCGAACCCTAACCTAACCTACAAGAAAAAGACAAGAAAACGTAAATACAATGAATACCTATTTCAAAAAGTGACATTCGGACCATTGAACGGTTCACAATCCGTCGACAGTTTACAATATCGCTAGTTGGATTACAATCTAACGGTTTTTGCAATCTTACGGTGACATCTTTACATCAATAATTTATATCTGGACAGAAATATTATGAATTATTTATTTGAGAGCAAGACCCTAAAAATGTCGTTTTATAATGAATGCAAATTGATCATATCAGCTGTTGGTACATGCCGTTTAATTAGGTTACGCAATTTTGGAGTCCTTCCTTTAAGGCCTGAGGTCATTTAGGGCATCTGTAACTTGATACCTGCTTGCATCCGATATTGCAATTTGTAAATGAGCTAACATGTATGATTCATCGCTTCACGACGCTAAGTATTTAATTATGCTGAAACTCGTGCTGGTCAGTATTTTAATCAGGTCAAAATAAAATCAGCCGTAACAAAATTGCTGAATCATACTACGAATTGATGTTGTGTTTCTCGTTGCACCGTATACACTGATTGTATTTATTTTATTCATATAAATAATCTAGGTTTCTATAATTACGGTAACGCTAATTTGATGACCTCTTTGCAACGTAGGTATGTGAAAACAGATTATATTGCTTAGCAAAAAAGAGGCGCTGGTTACTTAAAAGAGATTAAAGAAATTTGAAGATGGCGTGGAAAACATAATGAGGAATAAGGCCCACTTGCATGACTGATTTCGTATTTTTTTTTAAAGCTGTCACTTTTTAACAATCGCAATATGCAACTGCCAATTCACATTTTCAGAGTCTACTCTGTAACGCACGTGAAAATCATGATGCCTGCCATCACATTCAATAACATTACGACTTACCAATATTGACTTTCCAAAGGTTTCGTGATCTGAATATTTATTAAACGAATATTTTATACCAATAAAGAAGGCTTTTATTCCATTTTCTGTTTACTTACATGATTTCGTAGTACCCTGGTCGCATTTCAAACTTATGCGAACAGGGTATTTTTTTCGCCCTTTCTAATCATAAGTTTGAGTCTAAACTTACTTCAGCTATTTTGTAAGTAAGTAAACTGGTATGTTGAGAATCTTAAGATAACATGCGTTGTGCGCTGGAGGGAAGAATCTATGAAAATGATATCTTATATTGGACTTTTTCAGTAACAAAAATGCTTTAAAAATAAAACGAAACCAAAACATTTAAAGCGACATCTCAGGTGGTCCATTCTCTCACGTATCTATTAAATGTCCCATTAAATAAAAGATTTGAAAGGAAAATGTAATGGGTGTCCCGCGCCGCATTCCGATCGCGGTACTTTCTCCGCTCAAAGCAAATGATCTAGAAGTATGTAGACCAATTAACTGTATGATGCTGTACTGTTTGTGTTGGATTACTGTTCACTGCGCTGCGCCAGTTACGTCGACTCGATACTATGAGTGTTTGTGATCACATTATTCGCGTTCACATACTTATTATTTATTGTCTATTTCGATAGTTTTTTTAAAATGATGATGCATTCTAAGATGGTAGCGGGCTAACCTGTTAGGGGCATGGCAGTTATATTAAACCCATGCCCCTTTTTTTTTTTTTTTTGGTTTCGGGGGGAAATCTTCGTAGATACCTGATTTCTTGGGAGAGAAATCAGGTTATGTGAGATTTTTACTCACTAAAACCCCCTCGGTGGCCACCCTCAGCGCTGTGTTGGGAAGCTCCGAGATCTCAAAATTTGAACGCATCGGAGCGTTCCATGCGCGGTGCTCTTTGGGCTCATCCCGGAGGACGCATCCCCCTCTCTTCACATGCTTCACGTTGAAGCACGGCAACTTGTGCCACAACTAGGCTGCCGACTACCCAGGATCATCCAAGGGGGAAACGACTTGAGCCCCCACTCCAGGCCGCTCTTGACCCTGAGGTCCCTTCGCCTGGGACTATTGAGTTGGATCGGTGTGGTGGGCAGCGCCACCACGGTGCCTTCGTCTCCAAGCGGGATCAGCTCGCTCACGGGCTCGCTCAGCGGTCTCCTTCTTAACCATTACGGTTTCACAGAAGGAGACCACTGCCCTCCATGTTCCATCCTCCGAGAGCATTGCCGCTATCACAGCCGGTGGAGAGAGATCGCTCCCCACACGACTGACTAGGACGCGACGTTCAGGTTCCCAGGCAGGGCATTCTTCAAGCGTGTGCTGCGCAGAGTCCTGGTCAGTGGTGACACCGCGGAGTCGCCTCACGACCTATTCGGAAAAGGTACTCTCCGAAACAACCATGTCCGGTGAGCACCTGTGTCAGCCTGAAAGTCACGTTTCCACCTTTCCTTCCAAGCCATGCGTCGAAGTTTGGCAGTATTGCTCCAACAGCACGTTGGCGCGCGTTCCTCTTCTCTGCAAGACGCAAACGCCAATTTGTTAGTGCCTGCTGATGCGCTCGCCGTCTCAAATCCTCAGGCTCCAGTTCGTCGTCGCTCATGTGACCATCATTGCGAGTTTGAGCATACACCTTCGCATCCATGTCCGCTAGGATATCCAGTGGTGGAGTACGAGCCAGAATAGTGGCGGCCTCAAATGATATTGTGCGATACCCTAGTGCAACCCAGATGGCCACCTTTCGTTGCACGCTGTTGAGTTTCGCCCTGAGTCACTGTACGCTAGACAACCTCTGCGACCAAACCGGTGCCCCATAAAGGGCCATCGATCTGACCACCCCCGCATAGAGCCGACGAACTCCCTCCTGAGGTCCCCCGAGATTAGGTAGCAGTCCATGCATTACACCTGCTACTTTTTGAATTCGGGGAACTAGCCGGTCAAAATGTTCTTCGAACCCTCAGCGACCGTCCAGGGTAAGGCCCAAGTATTTAAGATATCGGCCAATTCGACGTCCGTATTACCCACTCGAATCAAGGTTCTCGGAGGCTCCAGTCGTCTTGGAAGCTTGTGAAACCACAGGGCCTCAGTCTTTTGAGGTGCCACCCTGAGCCCCAGCCCGTGAATTCTGTCGACTACACAAGCCACACCTACCTCTGCAAGCCTTGACGCCTCCTGAAAGTTGCTACCTTTTGCCAACACCATGGTGTCATCTGCGTAGCACACTAGCTTGACCCCGGATGGGAGACTGACCCTCAGAACGGCATCATAGGCCAGATTCCATAGAAGCGGCCCTAATACTGAGCCCTGTGGAACCCCGCAGCTTATCTCTCTCATATGCTTACGACCATCCCGCCCTATATATTGAATGAATCTTTTGCAAAGGTACGCCCCGACTATGCCTCGCAGGTATGGAGGCACATTGTGATAAGTTAGAGCTTCCATTATAGCCGCCCATGGTAGGGAATTAAAAGCGTTTACTATGTCTAAGCTTACCGCCAAAGCAACTCCACCCCCGGATACTGCCCGTTCCGAAAAGGTACGAACGCTAAGGATCGCGTCTACTGTAGAGAGGCCTTTCCGGAAACCGAACTGGCTTGCCGACAGGTCGGGGCCAACACGCGATAAGTGGTCGGTAATGCGGGCTGCGATTATACGCTCGAATAGCTTACCCGCCTCATCCAGCAAACATATGGGTCGATAAGCGGATGGCGAATCAACGGGCCTGCCTTCCTTTTTTAAGAGGATTAACCTAGCTTCTTTCCAGCCGGAAGGGAAGACGCCTGAGCGCAGGCAGCTGTACCCATGCGCGGCCTGGTATACCATCCGGCCCGGGCGCGGTATTGTGGGTTGCTAGACGCCTTACTGCTTCTTTCAGTTCGTCTTCTGACACTTCTAGTTCGCTCGACCAAGCAGTGTGCTCTTGTGACGACAAAGTGGTTGAAGAGCTGACCTGGGTCCTAGGAAATAGTGTATCCACCACCGTCTCCAGCAGAATGGGGTCCAACGTTTCGGTCAGTGGGGGGTACCCACGGTCTGAGTTTGCCCAGGACCATTTTATACGGGCGCCCCCATGGGTCCCTATTCAGGCCTTGCACAAGCTCATTCCAGCACTGCGCCTTTGCTTTAGCTATTGCAGTCTGGAGCGCTTTCGTGGCTTGTCGGTATGCGGTATAAGCGATGATGAGCTCTTCCGCAGTGACTCGCCGTCTTCTTCTTGCCCTGGAATACTGGCGTCTGGACCTGATGCAAATTCGGCGCAGTTGTGCTATGTCCTCGGACCACCAGTACACTGCTTTTCTTTTTGCGAGCCCGGCTCGTGGCATCGATGTGTCGCAAATAGATGCCATGGTGTCCGGGAACCAGGCCGCCTCCATCTCGGGTTCAGGAAACGTGTCTTGAGATCTTTCTGGCCAAGCTGCGACATAGGCCGCAGCAACCAGTAAATCACGGTCGAGTCGTTTTAGGGACCATCGTCGCAGGAGGTCGGTGCTTCGTTGCTCAGATAAGCAAGAGGATCGCTGTGACACACTGAAGACTATGTGGCGGTGGTCTGATAGTGTGACCACTTCTTCCGCGACTCTCCATCCTGAAACTAAGTGTGCTGCTGCAGCAGTCGCCTATGTCAAGTCTACAATCGACTCGCCCTGCCACCGCACACATGTGCTTATTGACCCCTGATTTAGTAGCTGGAGGTCAAGTTCTGCTGCCCACTCCAGGATTATGTTGCCCCTTCGGTCATCCCGTCGGTCTCCCCAGACTCTCGAGTGTGCGTTAAAGTTACCCAATATTATCATTGGGCGTGGCAAGTACCTACGGATGCAGGCTGCCAGCTCATCCAGATATGACTCGTAACCAGCAAGACCAGAGTTGGGAGATATATAATAACCTACAACTACCAGGGGACCCCATTCCACAGCAACGTAACCGGATCCCCTCTTAAGGATAGAGCAAATTGGGTCGCCTTGCCCTCCACCCCAATAGATGGCTACGCTATCCTCTACGCTACCATACCAGCGAGGGTGGCGGGGGATTTTATAGGGTTCGGCCACAACAGCAAGGGCAACAGACCACTCTGTGATTCATTGCAGTAGCAGATCTTGCGCTGCACGGCAGTGGTTCAGGTTGCCCTGTAGGCCCCTTAGCTCCTTGAATTTTGTGTTCTTACTGCTTCCTCTGCTGGCAAGTTAGCCGACTGAGCTGTTTCGCTCGATGTACCTGGCTCATGTCCACCTCTGCTTTTCTTCTTTTTCGGTGGGTTACACTTTTCACCTCCCAGTCTATGGTCTGCTGGTCGACCGAGATCCGCACATACTGGACATCTAGGCGCCTGCGCTTGGCATTCGCGGGCTTTGTGACCCTGTTCACCGCAGCTATAGCAGCATAGACTCCTGTCCACTGGGCTAGCACACTGCTTTCGGACATGGCCCATTTCCAGACATCGGAAGCATTGCAGCTGTCTTGCTGCCAGCACACGCACCCTTGCCTTAACCCATCCAACTTGCACGTGCTTTTCTTCGGCAAACTTACGGACGGCTATAAGTGGGCATCGGACCCAAGCCGTTCCTAATCCAGTGGTGTTGAAGCGGATTTCCCCCACCTTCACTTCCTCCAAAGAACAACCTCCAGCCTCAGCAATTGCAGACGCTACCTCATCCTTCGTAATGGATTCATCCAAATCCATTATCCTTACCTCCCCTGTTTTGAACGGGCGTGCAATTCGTACCCCCATGTCCGTTAGGACTGCCCGAAGTCTCTCTGCAAGAGCGTCTGCCTTTTTGGCGCTATCTGGCCCTGGTACCTCGAGGACTAGACCTCCAGTGATTGCTTTTTTTTGACAGATTTGGGATATTCCGCAATCTGCTAGACTCACTCGCTGCTTGGCAGTAGCCATGGCAGTTGCATAGTTGACCGTCGCGTTATCCGACAGTGTTATCGTGACCGCTGCCGTCTTAGGCGCGGGCGCTGGCTTTGCCTTTGCTGGTTTATTTGCGTGGCTCGAGGCTGTGACCCGACCCGACGTGTTGTCTTTATGCTGTCGCTTCGCAGAGGATGCGGTCTTAGCATTTCGCGCTGCAACTTTTGCCCAAGTTTCAGTGGCTGGTTGCTCCAGCCCTACACTTTTTGTTGGAATCGAGGACACCTCCGACTCCACCAGCTGAGGTGGGAGAGCAGCCTTTTCCTGGTTCTTCTTTGTTTTCTTTTCTTTCTTCTTTTTTGGCTTAGACACCTGCTCTTTCTCTGAGGATGGCTTGGCATCTCCCTCAGGGAAAATTTCTGCACGAAACTCGGCCAGTTTTTGTTCCACTAGAGCAGCAATATGACGCTCTTGAGTGTCTTTCTTCATCTTTGCTCCTTCGCCCTGTTCGGTTCGTCCGTCTCCCTTCGTATCTTTTTGACGAAAGCTGCTGATTTCTGCCGTCAGTCTAGCTAATTGAGCCTTAAGGTTAGTAAGTTCTGATCGTAATTCATCATTTTCCCTTTTGAGCTCCTCGTAGTTTGGGGTAGAGAATCTTTGTGCCAGCTCTGATGCTGCCGCCAGCGCAGAGCGAGCTGCCATGCGAAGGCTTTGTGCATGAACACCCCTTAGGTTGCGCGAGTTATCTGCAACACTTTCGACGGTGGACATGGCCTCAGTAATTTTGGCCCTTATATCAACCGAAGTGCAGTTTTTTAGTTCCTGCTGAATTGCTTCGACCGTGGGCAAGTCTTTTTTCGCCCTTGTAGTCGGAGCCGTCTCATAGGGATCTTGAACATCTGCATCACTTACAGCCAGTTTTTTCGCTTTTCCTGGCTTGCATAGGTAAGGCTGCCGTCTTTTATGCGGTTGGGTACCTGAAGCAGTTGAGGCAGACGATGCGAGTGAGCTGTCCGACACATCTGCTTCGCTGTCTTTTCCCGAGGGATGCGTTAAAATGCACGTCTCACTTGCTAATTCTGAGGGACGCGCGAAAACGCTCGTCTCCTCCTCTCCTTTCGGGTCCTCTGACCCTTTTATATGGGTTTTTTGGTTTTCAATTTCCATTTTCGTCCCACGAGTATGGGGGATTTATGTGGTCCATCTGGGTGGTGCCCCCTGCACCCAGGTAAGCCTAGCGTAACTCGCTACGGGGGTCGGCCGGTACCCTAGCGAGGAACGCACTAAGAACTGATCCTCCCGTCAGCCATGCATCCCCTCACGGTGCGCCGCCGCTTGGGATTGGGGTTATTTTTTATAGAGGTTGTCTTCCTCGCAGTCCGGCTCTTTAAGGCAAGACTCTCGGTCCCGTTTGACGCTGCGAGATATGTCCACGGCGCCTCACTGCGGGATTACGAGATAGACAGTGGCAAGGTAGCTTTTACCTATGCCCGCTCAGAGGCAGAGAACTGCACGCTGAGCCCATCACTGCCATCTCATCGTGCTCACAGCTGGATTTGACACGCGCGGAAGGCAGGAGCGTACGCTGTATTTCACTGGGGTCGCTCTTCACCCCTGAGATGACAGCCTGCATAAACACCAATCCAGAGATGACATTGGCGTAACGCTAGCCGTCTATAATCCCTTTGTCGCCTCTTACGACACCCATGGGATGTGATGGGGTGGTCCTATTCTACTCTGCCGGAACCACATGGCACTAAACCCATGCCCCTAATGGTTTCTACACGGTATCGTGCCGGAACGCTAAGTCGTTTGACGGTACCTCTTTGCTGGTAGTTACTAAACTTGGAATGACCGCTTCCCACCAGACCAGACCAGAGAAAATCAGAAATTGTCAGTGAACAGTGAATTGTCTTGTTGTAATTTGTAGAAAGTGGAATAAACACCATTCTGGCCATTTAATTCCATCGATGCAAGTTTCGCATTTATAATATTAGTACCTATAGATAAATTTCTGGGGTTAATTTTTCACACACAATGTAACCTGGACATATAGATCTCTTTTAGTCGGCTCATTTTAGAGGTTTCAGACTTACCGTAGTAAAATCATACTGTGTTTGCGCTCCCACAAAATTTGTTAAGACTACTTAAATGTGGAATTTCAAATAATAAGCATGAATCTTTAATAACTAGCATTAAAACCAATAATCTGCTGGCTTGGTAAAGAACTCATCTAGACCTACGAAATAAATTGTTGTTCTTGAGAGTAAAAAGACTTAAATCCGAGTAATAAACCCATTACACAGAATGAAGGTGTAAAAAATAGAAGTAAGTTAATGAGGTAGTAGGGCGCATCCGCACATACTAGCGGTGCCGCACCGTTACGCCTGCCCGCTGGGAACCGGGCCGGACCACCTCGCTAACGGAAGTTCTTACACCGACTGTATGACTCTTTGCCGCTCTGAACTATGATTATATGACATACATAGAAAAAAAACTAAAATGCACCGTCCCAAGTCACAACAAAATTTCTAATTGGAAACGAGAGAACGAGAAACGAGAATATGTATTTTAAAAACCCTCTGCCTATAACGCGATTACAAATGTTAAATAAATACCTAAATGTTTAAGTACATATAGGTACTTACTGATAATAGTAAAAACCGGCCAAGTGCGAGTCGGACTCGCGCACCGAGGGTTCCGTACAAACCTGTAGTAAGTTTTAAATTAAATATTTTTTTTAAATATTTGAGTTGATTGAATGAAAGGTAAATTGCGGTTTACGATTTATGACGTATTAAAAAAAAACTACTTACTAGATCTCGTTCAAACTAATTTTCAGTGGAAGTTGGCATGGTAATGTAAATCATATATTTTTTTTAGTTTTATCATTCTCTTATTTTAGAAGTTACAGGGGGGGGGACACACATTTTACCACTTTGGAAGTGTCTCTCGCGCAAACTATTCAGTTTATAGAAAAATGATATCACAAACCTCAATATCATTTTTGAAGACCTATCCATAGATAATCTACTTACCAAGTTTCAACAGTAGGTATAGTTCTTATAGTTTCGGAAAAAAGTGGCTGTGACATACGGACGGACAGACAGACAGACAGACAGACAGACAGACAGACAGACAGACAGACAGACATGACGAATCTATAAGGGTTCCGTTTTTGCCAAATTTGGCTACGGATCCCTAAAAACTGCTAAGTGTCTGGCCGGCTCTTCACAGTAGAATTGCTTTCTGAATCATCGGTAGATTCCGGACTCTGGTTAATAGCAAAAGTGGCACAAGTTGACCTGCATAAAAACATTTAGGGTCAAAACACACTACGGATACAATATTAGCTGACGGGCAATAAGACCGCCTTATTCAATTTCTTATAGTAGGTACGGAACGCGCACACTAGAGACCACAAAGTTTATCAATGAATAAACTTCTAGTTTTTTCATTGTCATTTATTTCCGCAAAGTAACGCCTGATTCTATCCAATATTTACAAAGTTCATCCCCTCGGAAGCAAATGTTCTGTCTTGTCCGGTCAGTATTGCGCTACTCTGTTCATTTCGATAAGTTTATGTAAATAAATGGTAGCTGTACAGTTGGTAGATCCCACCACTACAGCCCATTAATGTGCTACAACTGGGCACATTAGAGCTCAGACCCACCACGCTGCTCCAATGCGGGCTGGTGGGCTTTAACGACTATTATCATGTTAGTGATAATAACCGGGACCGACGGCTTAACGTGCTCTACGTAACGTACGTACGTACGTAACGTGTGTGTGGGGTAACACACCGCCAACTCCAGGCTAGTCCCTACCGAGAATTTCTAGACAATTTCAGAGAATTTCAGAAAAACCCAACACTTAATTTATGGCCCGACCCGCGACTCGAGCCCGGGACCTAGTCGGCCGCAGTCGAACATGCTTACCACTAAACCAACGAGGCAGACGAAGTAGATCATCGTGAATTAATAATCAAGCCAATCAAGGTAACGGTACTTGACAAGTTCTATAAAATCGGAATACCTTGATAGACCTGACTCCTGGGAGCTCTGGGAGACACTTCCACCCCGGACTTTATGTCCCTATTACAGGACACTGTCGCTATTGAAATTAAAACAATTGAATGGTCTCCTGGTAACCCTATATGCTATAAGGACTTGAAAATACTTTTAACTATCTTGAAGAAAAGGATAACAAAAGGTAATATAGTTTTGCGTTACAATTAATTTGAATATATATATTAATCACATAATGACAGAAGTTTTGTTGGGATTATAATGCGGTGGGTTCCCAGGTCCTTCCGATGAATTCAATCACTGCTAAAAACATCTACTCCGACCGGTTGTAGGACTCGGGAATCATCTCGTATTATATTATACAAAATAAAAAGATTATTAATAACTATCTACTTACCAGAAAAGGAAAAAATATTTTTTATAAACTGTTATAAATTTTCTAAAGCAAGAGTGATATTTTGTAGAGTTATGTAATACTGCGAAAGCTCAAGATATGATCTTGATAACATGTTTTATTGCGATGAAGAATGATAAAAATGACAATAAAGTAGCTTTACTACGTCGCTTTGATCATTTGATATTTATCTAAATTCTTCTAAATATAACAGACTATATCCACGATTATGACGATCTTTCAACTTATAAAAAGCTAACACGAATAGAAATAAAGTTTTGCATCAAAATAAATAGTTCATTTCCACATTTCAAAATGAAAAATTACATAATGGTTGTGATTTCGTTCGGCTGGATTTAGTTCTCTTTTTAAAATATTTGCCTTTCGGCCCGTCCGTTTGATCGATTTTGTCAATTCGATTTTGGTATTGAGATAACTTGCGTCAGACGTAGGGTGCTTAACATTCTCAAAAACTAAAGGGCTACAAAAAGAGTTGTGTAAAATCAAAATCCAAGTTAACGAATACACGCTTGAAGACTTTTTGTTAAAATAATTAGGCATTTCATTTTATTTAGATAGCTTTATTGCACATAATACTCCAAGGTCCGCTTGCAGAAACGGTGGGTTATCCTTTTAACCCAGAGCTAGCTGATACTTTGACATAATTCATATAAAACTGCTGTTAAAATTACCAAATTATCCCTGCAGGGTTAAAGGTAATCTGACGTAGGTATCTGCAAGCGGGCCTTACAAGAATACAATTATAAAAAAGTAGTAAAATTTACAAAGGCCACCTAAAAGGCGGTCTATATACGACCTTTGGTGTGAGGACTAGTAGGTTATTTTGTTATCAATTGTTATCATGTTGTATAATAGTGGCGTACACCGTCCCCGGCGACCGGTTCCGACCCACCACCGTGGTGACCCACGTGCTAACGGGACGGCTGGTTGTAGTCGCCGCAGCAGCTCAAATTGGAAATAAACCTGTCGTTTCCCTCGCGGGCCCGTGTGCACACTAGTCATTATGGAGGTAATTGCTGCCACATAACGGGAAACACCTGATGAACATTTACCTTTACTTTAATAATATACGAGGAGAATACTGACATGCAGTAAGTACATGCACAACTTTTTTTTCAAATGTTGTATGAAATACTGAACTGTGACGTCATCAAAATTCGATGCACTTTTTTACTGCAATCGATAGTTTAAAATAATTCGCAGACAAACCTAACAGGGAACATGGGTATTACGACTTTTGGGAAATTCAAAACGTGAAACGACAAATTCAATTTGGTATTGATGTAGTACTTATTCGTTTGGATAATAAGTAGCATTATATGTTGTAACGGATATTTTGTTCCAATATCTGTTACATACAACGTATGGTTGTATGGATATTTGGCGTGCCACTTTTCAAACATGCAATAATGTTACGAGCAGTCTGATCTCATAGATAATACTCGGCCTGTTCGCGGCTAGTTTTATGGCGGCACTCGATTTCGGAGAAACCCCAATCCAAATGATATTCCGATTCAGTCAACATCACGTTTTCTGTTGAAATATTGACTGTTTGCCAAAATATCTTAAGGAAGAAAGCGACGCACGTGTAATGTGTAATGTGTATCGGTACCTACACTATTGAAATGTTTTTTTTTGGGCAACATTCAATCGGAGAAATACATGGAAATATTTGTGATTGGGACTATTGGTGATTGGTACGAGGATTTTTTTAAGACATACAAAGTTCAAATAGCTAGTTAGAGTGGTGGTAGTGTACTTACCTACCGAATTTTCTATCTCATTCAGGTACTATCAAATATCAAATCAATCAAATAATCAAACAAATGTTACAAATGCGAAAGTTTGGATGGATGGATGTACAGGATGTATATTTATTACTAATCACGCACCAACGGCTGAACGGATCTGGATAAAATTAGGCACAGAGATAGATTATTATAGTCTGGAATAACACATTTAAGCTACTTTTTATTCCGGAAAATTAAAGAGTTCCCGCGGGAACCGAAAAACCTCAATCCACGCGGACGAAGTCGCGGGCATTAGCTAGTGCTTTATACAGCTAAGTACTTACCTCACCTCCATTAAGAAGCGGAAATTAGATAATTAAAACCAATGCATCATAATGCAGGGAAAAGTGTAAGGTAGGAGAAGGCCTGGCCGTAGAAAGATATCGCGGCTTAAAAATTTACGCCAGTGGTTTGGAAAGAGCACAAGATCTCTATTTAGAACAACGGTTTCTAAAGTAGAAATCGTTCTAATGATTGGCAACCTTCGCAAGGGGGCGGACCAAGAAAAAGAAGATAGCTAAGTCCGCGGCGAGCTTTGAACTAAGTGGGTATATTTAATGTAGTCAGTCCAACCCATCAACGTTGGAGGGATATAGACCCAGACTTGTCAACAGGGTGGACTTGTCAGCTGGACTCAAATAGAACTCTTTACTGTCTGGAAGCTTAATCCAGCAGCCTGTTGAATGCTGTTCTAATTTTATTTATTTTATTTAATAGGTTCACTTGCGGTCGCTTACACTAATCATACATTCAAATGTAATATTATTCTATAGAAAAATTTCTTGATAAATGTAACTTTTCCATTCATTGCAAAAAATAAAATACAAAAAATTTGAACAGAAAATGAATACGAGATAAAGCTAAACTACTTTCTTACTACTGAGAATATGATTCTTAAAAAAGTATCAAATGAATTGCGATCACGTGGTCAATCAGAATCCCCAGGTTATTAGCAAAGTCCAGGGGGAGATCACTACGGCAGGAAACAACAATTAATGAAGTAAAAGGGAATCGCCGACAGTCCACGTGCCAGTGGCGTCTTTTGAATGTATAGCCAGGTTTGCGGTTTTGTTTCTTTTATTAGTATTCTACTGGATAACTTACGCCCGCGAATTCGTCCGCGTGGGTAGGTATTTTAAATTATTAACATTCCCGTTGAAATTTCCCTAAAACCTCATGCACTAGGTATTCTCTACTGCGTTATATAAATTCTACGCATAAAATGTCAGTCTCCTGAGTTTTGAGCTCATTTATTTGTACCACCATCGCTTGGGAGGAAATTCTAAAAGTACTTTCCTAGTGTATTACAGGTAAAATACATGCAAAATCTATATGGTTTTAGACTCAGCGATATGAACTGTAAGTAATGTTGATACGCTGGACCTAATATTGTAATTTAATACAGTTAGGTAGATAGTGTATAATATCGAACAGTTGACAACCGATCTATGGTGTAGCTAATCAGCTCTACGACATAAAAATTATCAAGTTCTTCGTGATAATGTAAAGTTTGCGCTACTTATAATATTATAAAGCTTTATTCAAAGTATAGTGAACCAGAGCAAGCTACAGCCATTTCTGTGATATAATTAAACTCGCAACACGGTCAAAAGTGCGTGCCGATTGTTATACAATATATTGCTTTTGTTGTTCAGGCGTGTTGCTAAATGCTACATGTTTTACTATAGCCAACTACAAAGTAGGCGGAAAACATTCCGTGGAAACATTTGTACGGGCCTGCGTCGCGCTGTGTATCTCTGTGCCATGAAACATAATATTATGTCAAGTATTTCTTACAACAATATACGTGATTAGATAAATGAGGCAGTTGAAAAGTATATTCATGTAGCTATTTCAAAGAGTTAAGCTATCTGAATAAGGAGAGTTATGCAAGCCTGGTGTTTGCATGCCTGCAACTCACACGTGACTAATATGGGCTTCTGCGGCTTTTCGTATAAGGCTTACTTAGTACGTCGCCTCATAACCTGTTGCGAGGTCGCCTGATCTATAGTTGGCAAAAGTGAGGAATAATTAAAAGTATTGCTTAGGTACGGTATGTCCTCGTACATCACAAACACTTGCTCTACCTATGATGATGAATCTACAGGACCCTTATATTATTTGCATTTAGGAAAATCGTAATCAATCTTAACTAAATTCGTTCCGTTTCAAAGAAACATAGCCGAATGATTTATTTTGATACAACGTATACTTAGTAGTTAGTACTGTACCTATATTATTTATCAAACCTTCCTTTTTATGTACCTATATCGGTTTTATTTTCTTCTACTTGGATTCCGGGAACCCATTTTTGTTGTAAACATGCTTCATACATGGTTTCAATTATTCACTAGAAATCACGTCGCCGAGTAGCGACTGGCGACATGCATCTAATTTAACTGCAGAGCAACACAATTCCAGTGACACTTTATACTTAGCAAGTGCTAGAAGTCGTGTAACAATCGTACATTATTATTGCTTACTATTTCTGTGTAATGAGAATAGGAAGCTACACAGTATACATTTACTTTTATTCCTGGAAGTCCACACACGTGTATTGCATTAACGCATTTCAGTAACAAAGAGTTATTACGACTCTTCTAAATAACTGCTCGCAATGTTTCCCACATTAGTCGCTTGCAGTTTTCGTACAAACTTCACATTATAGGTAATTTGCTTTGTTTCCTAGTAAGGTGACTGCGCATCGCCATATCCGCAGTGACATCGTCTTACAGAGACACAGCTATCCAAATTATAAAACTATGCGAACCCGGTAAAGTTTAATGGCATTCGTTTAACACATTAGCTAATAAACTTGATTTGACTTATATAAAATAATTATAAATTACTAGCTGATGCCCGCGACTTCTTCCGCGTGGATTGAGGTTTTCGGTTCCCGCGGGAACTTTTTAATTTTCCGGTATAATAAGTAGCCTTTGTGTTTTTGCAGACTATATTTTATAATCTGTTTCTGTGCCAAATTGCATCCAGATCCGTTCAAACGTTCTGGAGTGATTGAGTAACAAATATCCATCCATCCATCTAAACTTTCGCATTAATATAGTATAGATTAGAATCTAGATTTAGGCTTTTTGAAAATACGCTGTGAACTCTTTGATTTTCCGGGATAAAAAGCCTTTGTCTATCCCTGAGATGAAATCATTGCACCAATTCTTTTTCAAAATTGATTGAACAGATGGGCCGTGAAAGTGTAGCATACTAGGGTGGGTCAATAAGTCCGTGACTTTTTGAATTTCTGACCACTTTACTGAAAAAGCAACACTACTCCTGTCAACAGGCATCTGTCAGTTGACTCCTGTCAAAATTTGAACTTGCTGCGTCAGTTAGTTTGTGTTTGACAGCTATCTTTATCAGACTACCCAGTAATTTGAGGAAAAAATGGAAAAAAGTGAATTTCGTGTGCTTATTAAGCATTATTTTTTGCGAAAAAAACCATTACCGAGACCAAGGCTAAGCTTGAAAATACTATGGGGACTCTGCACCATCGATTTCAATTGTAAAAAAGTGGTTTACTGAATTTCGTTGTGGCCGTACAAGCACTGAAGATGCCGAACGTCCTGGACGCCCAGTTGAGGTCTCTTCAACCGAAACAATCGAAAAAATTCACGATATGGTGTTGGCCGACCGAAGATTGAAAGTGCAAGAGATTGTGGAAGCCGTAGGGATCTCGCATGGCTCAGTGGTTACAATTTTGAATGATCACTTGGGCATGAGAAAGCTTTCCGCAAGATGGGTGCCGCGTTTGCTCACAGTCGACCACAAACGCAATCGTGTAACAACTTCACAGGAAGGTTTGGCGTTGTTTAATCGCAATATGGAGGAGTTTTTGCGCCGTTTTGTAACCGTGGACGAAACATGGATCCATCACAACACACCAGAGACCAAACAACAGTCAAAACAGTGGGTTTCTAAGGGTGAATCGGCGCCACAGAAGGCCAAAGTGGGTTTGTCAGCCAATAAAGTTATGGCGACTGTTTTTTGGGATGCACGCGGGATAATCCACATTGACTACCTTCAAAAGGGAAGAACAATCAATGGGGAATATTATTGGACCGATTCAATGACGATTTGAAAAAAAACCAACCTCATTTGGCCAAGAAAAACGTTATTTTCCACCAAGACAATGTAAGGGTGCACACGTCATGTGCAGTTGCCGTGGCAAAAATCCATGAATTGGGCTATGAATTGCTCCCTCATCCGCCCTATTCTCCAGATTTGGCTCCGAGTGACTACTTCTTGTTCCCAAACCTGAAGAAATGGCTTGGTGGAAAAAGATTTGACTCCAATAATGAAGTCATCTCGCAAACAAAGTCCTATTTTGAGGAACTCGACAAATCATATTTTTTGGAAGGGATAAAAAAATTGGAGAAGCGTTGGACAAAGTGTATAGAGCTCAAGGGAGACTACGTTGAAAAATAAAATGATTTATTTATCAAAAAATCTGTGTTTTATTCCAAAAGTCACGGACTTATTGACCCGTACGTAGACACAGGCAGATCACAGAAACAGCTTCACATTTTGCAATATTATTATGGATTGTTAATTAATTTACCATTCTTACGGCTGCGGTATGCGATTCGGTCGTTTGCCTCTAACAACTAGTACCCGAAGCCGCAAAGTTTACAAACTTAATAATTGCCCGTCTTCCCGCCATCATTTCATCTTGATTTGCTGGAAAACCTCCAATTTCCTTTGTTTACTTTAGAATTCCCGCTAACATGAAACACCTACCTCTTAAATTAATTTTGCTGCAGGCACGTTGATATTTAATATCTGCTTTAAAAGAGAAATTTTCATTTAACTTGAAATTTTTAATTTAGGTATAATTGTTTAAAATTTGCTTCGCTCAGGACGCGATTCCCACAAAGACCCATAAGGTTTAAAATTTGAATCTTATTATTAATTTTTTAGTCATAAGTCATAAATATTTATTCAATTTAGGTAGGTACACTACACTTATAGACGTACAGTTACATAAAAATATGATGGTGATAATCTTACGAGGGTTCCAATCAGGGGAATTTATCAATGTGTTTATGTGCTCGCATATTAAATTTTCAAATATATATTGGTTGTGCACTGTTATAATATTGATTTCTTTAAATTTAACTTTGTGACTCTAAAGACTCTCTTTTTTTATAATGTTAAAAAATGCTGTATACCTTATAGTTAGGATAATTTTCTACTTATTTAGCTATAAGATATGTTTATAAACTCATGACAGCTAAAACGTTAAAAATGCTATAAAAGTCGTATAAAATTGGTTAGTCGAAGCAATTTGTCGTGCGGTGTCCATACAAAGTGGGCAATCTGGAGCGACGCGGAGACTCCAAGGCTGTTTAATTGACGACCGGCCCTGCGATAAATCTCGCAAACCAGACCTGAGCTAAATTGAACAGGATGTTGGATATCGGTTCGAGGAACCTTAGGTATACATTCCTTTAGATTTTCTAAGGATACAGGATAGTTAGCAAGTATTTTGAGTGTGGGATTGTTTTAGATGTTTTTCTCTCATAACTTATTATAAGGTTCTTAGATAAGCAAGGAACCCTACTTACGTGCGCTATGACGATTTTGATAGATAGATAGATAGATAGATAGATAAATACTTTATTGCACACATGAAAGAAAAAGAATACAGAGTAAAATTAACTATAACTAGGTATGCAAAGGCGGCCTTATTGCTTACTGAGCAATCTCTACCAGGCAACCTTTGGTGAGAGGATTGAACGAGATGTGTAGGGTAGTGTGGCACAATAAAATACACGTTATTATTATTAGTTGAGTAAATAATATAAACATACTAGACAAAATATATATTTATACATTACATATAATTAAAATAAGTAAATATAGATAACAATATATATTATACATAAACATAAATAAATAGTACATGCATAATGCATACATAATTTACACATACCTATTATATAAATAATATTACATAAGCATAGTAATGAATTACGATAGAAATAATATAATTATTTAGTTATTATGGCACAACTTGGTTAAGGAAATATTCTTTGAGACTTTTTTTAAAAATAGATAAGGATTTGGAGTCTCTAATATTTTTGGGTAAAGAATTCCATAACTGCACAGCATACACCGTGTAAGATTTGCTGTAAAATTTTGTACGATGGCTAGGAGTTTTGAGTTTATTATCCATGGTAGAACGCAGCTGCATATGGCGATCAACAGCACCGAGAAAGTTGAAACGTTCTTTAAGATAGCTGGGAGTATGAGGAGCATATAGGATAGAGAAAAGTAAAGAAAGAACATGAAAATTTCGTCGCAACCTAATTGGAAGCCACTTGAGACGAGCACGATACGCACTAACATGATCAAATTTCCTCAATCCATAGATGAATCGAATACACATGTTCTGTAAGCGCTCAAGCTTGTTTAGTAACTCCTCAGTGAGATCCGTGTAACTGCTATCGGCATAGTCCAGTATAGGTAAAAGGAGTGTTTCAGCTAAGGATATCTTAGTTTTGACTGGAAGGAGATTCTTCCAGCGTTTTAGAGAACCGATAGCAGCAAAGAGACGTCGGCTGACGTGGTTAACTTGCGGTACCCAGGAGAAGGAGGAGTCAATAATCAAGCCGAGGTTCTTAACAGTGTCACTAAAGGGCAAGATCGTCTTATCCAGCACAATTGGTTCTATGAAGTTAACATCAACCTTACGGGTTTGTGCTGGGTTGCCGATAATGATAACCTGTGATTTACTAGCGTTAATATTGAGGCCATACGACTTACTCCAAAAGCTTACTTTCATAAATCTGAATTAATTTTACTTATTCCAGCTGTAATTTGATCTGCAGGTACAGAAGTATATATTTGCAGATCATCGGCGTAAAGGTGGAAGGGAGAGGAGAGGAAATTGGAAATTGTATTAATAAAAATAGCGAAGAGTAAAGGTGACAGGACACCCCCTTGTGGAACGCCAGCCTGAACATAAGAAAAGGAGGAGGACTCATTGTTAACACGGATTTTGATGAAACGTGTGAAATTATTCTGCCTAAAAAAATAAAATTTTTACCGTAATGCCTTTAAGCCGATACGGTTGATCAGGTACTATATAGTGGTCACAGAACATTAGGTTTACTACTCGGTGATTATGGTTGATTAAGGCAGAAAGGCGTAGGTAAGTACCTAAGAACTACCATCTTTGTCACACCGTGACCAACAATGTAGGTACCTACTAAGTATATCCATACTACCAGGATAATTGCGAACTACCAATACAAAAATATATTGTTTTCAATGAAACGGTAATTTAGTTATTAATTATGATTAGTACAAGACGATATGGTGGGGCCACGATCAGTAATCCGAATTTAATAATTAAGTCTGTGGATATCAGTCAAAAGCAGAGCTTCGCAAGGCTTATTGTTTCAGGGATACTTTATAGCTATATGAAGGTAAGTAGGTGTGTTTCTATTACGACTTCAAAGGATATCATCAAGGATATCAGTCAAAGTAGATCTAATATAATATTCCGTGTGAAATGCTTGATTTAGGTGAGATTATGTGTAAGTTAGAAGCTAGGGATCTTTGTACGTCTGAAGTTGAAGAGTCAAAATCAAAGCACCAATTAAGTGTCAGGAGAGTTTAATAAAACGACAAAACAAACAAAATAAAAAAATAAAAAAGTGTGTGTGTGAAATTCACACACGACAGAAGTGAAACTTCAGAAAAGTAGTAAAATAAAGAGCGTCAGTGCTTTGACGTGTCGTAATACTCGTAGTTGTACGAGTATAACTGTGTATAGTATTCCCCGTTGGCTCTAGTGAATCAATTTGCAGAATTGAAGATACATCTCGTGGCGCGGATCCAGCTTCTTATTGAATTACACCACAATTTGGTACGCCGACGCGTAAATCTGGAAAATAATTGTCTTATCTGAAAAACAATTGAGGGAAAATCTCATTATAATCTTATTTGAGGAAAAACAGAAGCTTTTAGCTAGAGGAGGTATAACGTGGTATAGCCGTTGTAATATTTATTACTCTAGGGTACGTACAAATTAATGATTTCGATACTCTCATTCATAGAATAATGTATTCATACAGTACACAGTATAGTATATAGTATATAAGTATACAAGTATAGTATACAAGTATAGTATAAGATTGGAAAATAAAAATGAAGGTAAGACGTAGTCTGCCTGTTCATTTGTTGGTATACGTATCACACAAAACCAATTAGGCCAAATAAAAGAACCTACTTTTTTAATGGAAAAGCCGAAAAAATAAAAAGTAAGTAACCAAGGAACAAGAACCATTATTCGCTATAATCTGCTATAGAACGGATAAATCTATGTAGTACAACGTGTAGCATGCGACTTGCACCCTCCCGTTTCTAAACATGAAGGAAAAGCAAGCAACCATGCCAGCAATCCAATACCACCACCACACCACACCACACCACACCACACCACACCACACCACACCACACCACACCACAAAATCATCCAAAGCATTCTCAATGCACGTTTCACTATTTCGAACATTACATTAAATACATTATTTATCATGATAATATGCAATTTTTTAGCCAGCAAGTAATACCTAATCCAAAACTCAAACATTGCTTTGTATTTAGTCTGTATGTTTGAATAGCCATAGACCAAACTGTTGTACGCTACACTATAGCTGCGAATAAACAGGTGTTAAAAACAACACGGTATATTTTCACACGGAAAAATCCATTAGCAAATTATCACTTTGATTTCAAACAGCGCTCTACAAAGCATAACATATTTTGTAAATTACCTACTAGTAACTAGTTGGATACGATTTACGCATGCTTGGGTCTTAGTATTTTACGATCACTTGAATCTTCCAATAGTAGATTATTCACCACGGGGGTAATGCGATGTATTATGTCACGGGCGCCGGGATAAATCCCAAGCGGAACGAGGGATTTTAGAGTAACTCCCGAGCGTAGCGAGGGTGTTGCATCTAGAATCCTGAGAGTAGCGCGGGAATTAGGGGCGCCCAAGATTAATACAGCATTACCCCTACGGTGAATAGGTACTCTACTTTTCACACCTCGCGATACAACCACTTCTTTCAGCTGGCGTGGCCTACTCGATTTGACAAACAAATGTCGTCAGTGCGAATCTAGTGGGCCACGGCTTCGGTTTTCGAAAATCGAGTTGGCCGCGCCTGCTGAGAACACATTCTGTTTACCGAAATTAGACTTTATGTATATAGAAATAGGAATTATGAATAAAACCTCTTTGGAATGAATAGAATTTCCTTCAGATCTTGCTTCAGATGCGCGATAATTCTAAATTCAAATCACATTATAACCCTAGGGATTTAATGTCTTACTTTAACCTTAGATATCAGGCCATGTAATTGGGCGTTGTTGAGCGAGTGGTGTGAAAAGACATATATTCTATAATATTATTATAAATGCGAAATTTGGATGGATGGACGTTTGTTACTAAATCACGCAAGAATAGTTGAATGGATCTGGATAAAATTTGACACAGAGATAGATAAATTAAAGAGTTCAATCCATGCGGACGAACTCGCGGGCATCAGCTAGTATTATTATATTGTTAGAATCTTCACCAACGTCCAACGGTGTGGTCTGCAGTTTTATATGAAGACAACTAAATTTTATTATACTTGACTTACATGATATAGCCATAGAGGCTCATGAGTCATGTACATTAATTATAGAGAACCTTCGTCATTCATCAAATTCTGCAATGCTGAAAGCCTACTCTGCAGTCCACATTGACAGCTCCATAATTATATGAAGTTACCTCGTCCCTATGAGACCGACTAATCTATGAGAAACTCCCTTTTGTCTCTGTTCTCTACAATAGTGATTATAGGCTAAGAAGTGGGTTGAATTAATAGATTGTTATGTTATAACTAGCTGACTAGCTGATGCCCGCCACTTCGTACGCGTGGATCGAGGTTTTGTGGTTCCCGCGGGAACTCTTTAATTTTCCGGGATTAATGTTAGCCTATCACCTATGTGCTATTCCGGACTATAATCTATCTCTGTACCAAATTTCAGCCAAATCCGTTAAGCTGTTGGGGCGTGATTGAGTAACAAACATCCATACATCCATCCATCCATACATCCATCCAAACTTTCGCATTTTTAATATTAGTAAGATTATTCTGGTATCATGTTGTATTCCAAATTGTCGAGATTGAATGTGAGAATCGAATGTAGGTATCTCGGTGTTTTCTATGAAATCATTGCATATAGATTTGTATAATACTGAACGCGTGCCATTTTAGTAATAAACATACCTAATTTGTGAATACCAACACGTGTAACACGTGTAACACGTGTAACACGTGTAACAGCGGCTGCTACATACTCATTACTCGCAATACGCACTTGTCTTATGATCAGTATTGGAATTTGTGAATACCAACACGTGTAACACGTGTAACACGTGTAACAGCGGCTGCTACATACTCATTACTCGCAATACGCACTTGTCTTATGATCAGTATTGGAATTTGTGAATACCAACACGTGTAACACGTGTAACACGTGTAACAGCGGCTGCTACATACTCATTACTCGCAATACGCACTTGTCTTATGATCAGTATTGGAATTTGTGAATACCAACACGTGTAACACGTGTAACACGTGTAACAGCGGCTGCTACATACTCATTACTCGCAATACGCACTTGTCTTATGATCAGTATTGGAATTTGTGAATACCAACACGTGTAACACGTGTAACAGCGGCTGCTACATACTCATTACTCGCAATACGCACTTGTCTTATGATCAGTATTGGAATTTGTGAATACCAACACGTGTAACACGTGTAACACGTGTAACACGTGTAACAGCGGCTGCTACATACTCATTACTCGCAATACGCACTTGTCTTATGATCAGTATTGGAATTTGTGAATACCAACACGTGTAACACGTGTAACACGTGTAACACGTGTAACAGCGGCTGCTACATACTCATTACTCGCAATACGCACTTGTCTTATGATCAGTATTGGAATTTGTGAATACCAACACGTGTAACACGTGTAACACGTCTAACACGTGTAACAGCGGCTGCTACATACTCATTACTCGCAATACGCACTTGTCTTATGATCAGTATTGGAATTTGTGAATACCAACACGTGTAACACGTGTAACACGTGTAACAGCGGCTGCTACATACTCATTACTCGCAATACGCACTTGTCTTATGATCAGTATTGGAATTTGTGAATACCAACACGTGTAACACGTGTAACACGTGTAACAGCGGCTGCTACATACTCATTACTCGCAATACGCACTTGTCTTATGATCAGTATTGGAATTTGTGAATACCAACACGTGTAACACGTGTAACACGTGTAACAGCGGCTGCTACATACTCATTACTCGCAATACGCACTTGTCTTATGATCAATATTGGAATTTGTGAATACCAACACGTGTAACACGTGTAACAGCGGCTGCTACATACTCATTACTCGCAATACGCACTTGTCTTATGATCAGTATTGGAATTTGTGAATACCAACACGTGTAACACGTGTAACACGTGTAACAGCGGCTGCTACATACTCATTACTCGCAATACGCACTTGTCTTATGATCAGTATTGGAATTTGGAGCATCTGTTACCAATAATTAGCTTTACCAGTTACCATCAAAATTAGATCTCTATAAAATAAGATTTTAAGTGGTTTTATAAGGACATATGTTTTAGTACAATAAAAAAGAAAAAGGCGGATCAACCTCTTTCTATAAGTTAAGGTACTTATACGAAAATGAAAATTCGTAGGCCTTAGACGCTCGGATACTTTCTTATTAAATGGATACGTGTGGTAGGTAGTGGAAAAACGCATGAATTTTCTCATGAGCCACAGACAGATTTTCTGAGTTTCTAAGTACTAAAATCTAGAGGTACTAAAATATAGTTTATAACGAAGACTTTCCAGAATTTCCTGGCGATTCCTGTACAAAAATCCGAAAGTCGGAAGGGAATCCATACTAATATTATAAATGCGAAAGTGTGTCTGTCTGTCTTTCTTTCTGTCTGTCTGTCTGCTACGCTTTCACGGCCCAACCGTTGAACCGATTTAAATGAAATTTGGTACAGGGATAGGTTGTATCCCGGGGAAGGACATAGGCTACTTTTTATCCCGGAAAATCAAGGAGTTCCCGAGGAGAAACAATCTACGCGGAGGAAATCCCGGGCATCATCTTGTATTCCATATTTTAGCAGTGAGTTTTAGATGAAGAAGTAAAGAGTCGTCTGAAATAGAAGTCAGAACGAAGACTACTGTAAGTTGTTACCCCCAATCAGTGTGTGACGTATCAGATTGCTAACCGCTTTGTTACACGTTACTGTGTCGTGGTGTTTATAGCTACATTCGAAATATTCCTTCGTGCAATTAAATAGTCACCGGCGGTAATCGAATCCGGGTTCTCCCACTTACTGGGAGTAAGAGCTCTGAGTGCTCATCACTAGGCCACAGGGGTCGTCATATCGTAGTGGCTGATGCAAGCAGATTCCTTTGAAGGAACGCCGTATTATATTGGAGCCGCCGGAATGGGGCCGCCTCGCTGAGCCCAACAAGGAATGTTATGTTTTTTATTGTGTCTCTCGCATCCACCGCGATATTCAATAAAAGGGGTGCTTATAACAGATAGATATTAAGTAAAAATATATCCTGTGTGATATGCCCTCAATATTGTTTTGCTTGTGTATCATCTATTGAACAAACTCTCTGCGGGTTTTCTCCGGTTGGCCAAAGTCCAGGGGCACAGCTAGCGGAAAATCGCGGAATTATGCTATAAATTTAACATATTTAAATATCAGTTATGTCATAATATGTAAGGCTTCGTTCGCACTGCGAAATATAAATCGAAATATAAATCTGCAAAAAATATTCGCGCGAATTTAATTCGCGATTCGGATATTTCTTGCAGTGTGAACGTAGCGTTGTGTTTCGGGAGCGTTTACTGAAAATGATTTTTTAAATTGAAATTCGGAATTTCTGTATTTTTTGGAAGTTCGGCATGCTGATTACGTACCATGCAAACGATTCGCGATAGGAAAAATAGCAAGAATTGTACAATATTTGCTATCTAATCGCAAATTCGTATTATGTATCGTCGGTACCTATTACGAACTTGCTATGAGACAGCAAATATTGTACAATTTTTGCTATCTGCTTTACTGCGTTTGCTGATACGTAATCAGCCTGCCGGTCTGTGCTTCTCCTTATAAGTCGAGTCTGCACGCCTACGTTTCGTCAGTTACATCGTTACGTTTCAGTTACATGGATTTTTGCGCTAACGTTTATTGCGTCATATAGACGCAAAAACGCAATGTGTGTACGAAACGTTACACATCTACTTTCATCTGAATGTGTATAACGAATTTATCAAGTGATATTTTCACGCGCGTATTTCGGCCACCTATCTATTCCTGTCCAAAAGATATTTTTATTATTCGAGACGTATTTCGGGTCTCTCGGTCAGCTATAAGTCATTAACAAGTGTTATTTTTGTATGTATTAAAAATTTAAATAACACGCAACAAAACAAATAGGTACCTACAGTAGTAGCTATTTGTGTAATATTGATTTTCCCGAGGGTGGTGAAGGACATGCTTAGGGTTTTATTGGAATAATAGTTATTCGGTGTCTCCCAGGTAGGATCACGAGGAAGTTCTATATTCAATGGAATCAGGCGTTACTTTGCGGAAGTTCATGATTTAGCAAGAAAAGAATACAATTATTTTGCTATAATCCGCCAACAGAAAAAAATTCTGTATGGTCAAGCATGCAGTTACAAGAGAAGCACCGTTTACCTTCCGTCGACATCTCCTGAAGATGCTCCGGTGTCGGGGCGAAACGTGCGTCGAGAATAGTATAAAAGTCTTGTGTGGTGGTGCATGTGAGTGGTGGTGGCATTGCTTGCTTGGGAACTTAGCTTTCTTGCTTGGTTGGGAAGGTAAACGGTGCTTCTCTTGTAACTGCATGCTTGACCATACAGAATTTTTTTCTGTTGGCGGATTATAGCAAAATAATTGTATTCCTTTCTTGCTAGTTCTATATTCCTCTTGGTTCTAGTAAGTAGGACGAATAAGTAACACCACGAGGAAACACCAGGTGGTCCAACGTTGGTCACCCCTCCAGAGCCGTCCGTCCAGTCCAGTAGCACTTTCGACTGTTGTTGCAACCTGGTCATGTGGGTATACCTATATAATTTTTTTTTTATCCACTACAAGTTAGCCCTTGACTGCGATCTCACCTGATGGTAAGTGATGATGCAGCCTAAGATGGTAGCGGGCTAACCTGTTAGGGGCATGGCAGTTATATTAAACCCATAACCCTATTCGGTTTCTACACGGCATCGTACCGGAACGCTAAATCGCTTGGCGGTACGTCTTTAACGGTAGGGTGGTAACTGGCCACGGCTGGAGCTTCCCACCAGGCCAGACCAGGGAAAATTCAGAAATTATAAATTTCCAAACCCTGCCGGGGATCGAACCCGGGACCTCTGCACGTTAAGGCAACAGCGCTCAACACTGCGCCACGGAGGTCGTCAAAAAAAAAATAGATAATAGTATACTATAACTTAGTAAAAATATATACATATAACTAGTGAGTGAGATGATGTAGCCAGTGACTTCAGCCGCGTGGATTAAATTTTTTTATTCCCGCTGAGACACTTTAGTTTCCGGGATTAAAAGTAGCTTCTTTCCCCGGGTTGCAACCTATGTCTGTAAGTACCAAATTTTTATAAAAATCGGTTGAGCAGATGGGCCGTAAAAGCGTAGCAGACAGACAGACACGCACATTTAAAACATTCATAATAATAGATAGATAGAAAGACAGATAGATAGATAAATTCAATGTTTTTTATTAAAATTTTGTCAAATGAATCTACCACTGGTTCGGAATGCCATTCCTACCGAGAAAAACCAGCAAGAAACTCGAGAAGAAAAAACCGCTAAGATAATAGAGTAAGTACAATAACAGCGGCCGTGCAGACGGTCAAAGTCCCATCGGGCCGCCTTGGCTCCGGCTCGGATATGAAACACGACCCGGCCACGCTTCCCGCAAGGCTTCACGTAATACCTAGCTCAGATTGTCGCACTAGATTTAAGTTTCTTGTAATTGAAACGTTACACTAGCGATCCTTTATTAACTGGGAAGCTTATTTTGGTCTGGTTCTAGTTACCTAAATTGAGCAGCAGCCGGACGCCCGTTGAAGGGGTCCCGTATTATTTAACTACGAGTATTTACGGGTGTTCCCTATTACTTTGAGTACCTGCGGAGTAGGCACACGATAAATAGATAAATTACTTGGTTCAGTAGTGGACTCTTTTCATAAGAAATCAGGAACTAGGACAGCTCAGTAATAATACTGAGCGGTCCTAGGTTTCAATTAATATTATTATCAGCCAGCTGTCTGTCTGATTAATTTTCACGGCCCATCTGCTCAACCAATTTAACCGATACAGAACCAGTTACGTTCCGACAACGAATATAGGCCTTTTAACCCCTGAAGATTAAAGAGTTTCAACTAGTTTTTTATAGATTAAACTTTGAATCTTGCGAACTTTAGATACATGCCTAGTGAAGAAAGCAAACGCACGTAGCCTTGCAATGATGTTCTATATAATATAAATATCTAAATATCATTGTAGTCTTGCCATTATAGTGCCGTAATACAAGTGTCTATAAACAATTATTATTATTGCCTATGAGTTTTATTTCACGAAATGCGTTATAAAGTAAACAAACAAACCTCGCGCACCCGGAAAATTATACATTGGGCAATGTATCCGCAACGTGCGGACGTTAACCCACTGGCTGAGCTAAAAGCGCGCGTTGACCTGAAAGCGAGGACTTCGACGCCTGTTCAGACGTGACGCGGGACGGCAGTAAAGCAGCACGTCATCCTGAACGTGTGCGCGACTTGTAATCGTCGTCGTCTTAACCAATATATGAACAGTGCTGGACGAAGGTCTCCTGCATGGATCTCCACTGAACACAGTCTTGTGGAGCTCGCTTCCAGCGGCTCCCGGCTACTCGCTTGAGAGCGTCCGTCCTACCTAGTACTTCCACGACTTGTAATACAAGAAACTATCTTTGTCTTTGTCTTTTTTCATCTGTTTGCCTATCTGGAACCTTTTCTTAGTCCATCTAATTAACTGATTTTGATGAAATTTGACACAGAGATAACATGCGTTCTCATTTCACTTTGGGTACATCTACGGTGACTTTTTACACCTTTCTTTGAGCAATAAAAATTATTGATTGATTCTGGTGGATTCATAGGCTACTTTTTATCTCAGCAGATCAATATTTTCCTACAGTATTTTCAAAAAAAAAAAATTCACGCTGAAGAAGATGCGGATTGCATTGACAGCTTATGATCGTTGCCCTGTCGCGTCACCGACGTTGCGCGCTGAACGTGTGTCCAGGCCTTTAGCTCGGGCTTAGGACGTCCAGCTGACGAGCTTAATGAGATAAAAAACTCTTATAAAATCCGCCCACCAGAGCCAGGGGTTAAATGTCTCAGACTGACATTTAAACACTAAGCTGAATTGGAGAATTCTATTAATCTTATGTTTTTACCTACTTACCTGCTTGAATAAATATGTTTTCAGTCGCTGAGTATTTTTTTAATCTGACATTTAACGCAAACCTTTGATCTGTACTTACTTAATTATAACTGGGTATAAAATTAAAATGTAACCTTGAATAATGTTAAAAATATCTCTGTTCTGTATTCTACCTGTATGCAGGCTATTATGCATGTATACGTATGTATACGTATGTATACAATTTTCTCGGAAACGAATGGACCGATAATAGTGTGTTGATGAGTTCAGTTTAGTAATAAATGTTTTTTGAAACTTTACCAAGGAGGCCTGCCAAAGTCTACGTTTCTCGAAAGGGGATAGTTGAGATTTCCATAATGTTGAAGTAACTCCGACCTTTTCCATGAAATGTTCTGGCAGTTGGAACTAACTTAGCTATCACAACTTCACTACTTTTCACCGGATGAAAAAAAACGACTATTCTTTAGCCCAAAAACAGTGTCCTGAAACTAAAAAGTAAAATACACAGGGAACGGGCGCGGGTCGGGCGCGGGCCGGGTCGGGTGTCCAGCGAGTTGAATTCCTTGTATTTATATGGACGACATCACATAGGACGCGTCCGTGGGTCGAAAATGCACGAAAGCGGAACCCATACAATGCCGTGTATGTTAATATAACCACAGGATAGGTAATGGGCCTGCCATGCCCCGAGTAGGTTAGCTCGCTAGTCGCTGCCATCTTTGACTGCAACAAAATAAATAAAGCTAGATAATAAAGTAATAAGTACTGCATTATTGTTAAAACCCACTTAAAGGTTGCCAGTTGCCACAGCATGCAAAAAGAAATTAAATTTCACGTCACGATAGGAATTTATAAAGTATAATTATACCGTTCTAATTTAACTAAAAGTATACTTAAGAACCATAATATTATATCCTTGTGGAATTCTGGACTATAAATAACACCGTGTAACCACACGGCATAGTAAACCTAGGATCGAGATAACAGATCATACATTGCTCCATAACCTTTATCTCGATATAGATATCGGATATCACTATCGACCACACTATCTACATAGGTACCTACTTGCCATGAAGTTACAGAGTTGTTTTCATAAAAAATATTGTTTCTTGTAAAATGTTACTTTCAATATTGCTGTGTTTTGTGTCTGTGTGTGAAGGAAGTCATATTTTAGTGGTGGTCTCAGTGCCAGAGAAAAGTCATTATGTGCTTGCGGATTCCTTGGTTGATACTCTTTTAGACGCTCATTATGAGGTATATTTAAATGTGTGCTATGTTATAAAATTATATCATACCGGTAGGTGTAGGATATAACAAGACTTTCAAGTTACCCTTTGACGTATAGCTCTAGAAACTTGACATTTTGGGTTTTTAAAGTCAATCTCCACAAAGAAAGAACTTCCAGGGACTCAACCCTATCTGTGTGTGCGGGTCGAGTGCGATCTTATTGTTGAGAACGTTTACCCTAATTCTGGTGCAGGCCGCTAATCCATAGTATTATAAAGGTGAAAGTGTGTCTGTCTGTCTGCTACGCTTTCACGGCCCATCTGTTCAACCGATTTTGATGAAATTTGGTACAGGGATAGGTTGCAAATCGGGGAAGAGACAGGCTTTCCTAGACTTTTTATCTTGGAAAATTAAATTAAGTAAATTAAGTTCAGTTAAGCCGGCATTATCTAGTAAGGATAACCTATACTATGATATTTCAATTTTTATAAGCTATTGCATAGCTTCTATCGCGGGCCTTGAGGGTGGAGACCGAATCCAGAAATTCCGTAACGAAATTGAAAACCTAACACTTTGGTTGCTATGACTACTTGTGTTGTTGACTTCAAATTATTTAAAATAAAAAGACAATTTTTATGAAAAGATGATTTGGAATATAAAGGCGAAATAATTTTAAAGAATTATGAACATTATTCTTTAAAATTATTTCGCCTATTATGCTATGCAATAGCTTTACCGCGGCAGTCTCCGAGTGCCACACGTCTTTTTTTTATTCCCTAAATGTTTTATGTAAAATATCATAATTATTATAACCTGTTTAGAATATAATATAATATGTATATAAATATTAAACCCTTCATTAGAATATTTTGGGCAGAATGTTTACAAATGTAGTATGTACCAGCTGGCAGTTTTTCCTGTTTACTACATAATTTTAAAAATCTTTAACGACTCTTCGGTCAACGAATAAGGAACTCATCCCGGATGCCATTGCGGTTCCCGGGTTCCTGGTAGCCGCAGTAACCGCATACAGGTCATTTTATGTTTCCATAAACTTGAATTATTTTTGCAGGTGACGTATGTGACTCCGTATCCGAAAGGAACGCGGCCGAATTTGAAGTACGTGGACATCAGTTCAGATTTGGATCAGATACAAGGTAAAGCTTCTGTGTACATCGATTATGTTGACTGTGTATCATTATATTTTTACCATTCAGATTTTATAAGCTGGAGAGCCCGGATTCGTACCCCGATAGGGTCCCGTATTTTCTCTGGTCGGGTCTGGTGGGAGGTTTCAGCCATGGCTAGTTACCACCATACCGGTAACGACGTACCACCAAGCAATTTAGTGATCCGCTACGATTTCGTATAGCATCGGGGCATATTATAATTACTGTACGCCAACAGGTTAGCACGCTATCATCTTATACAGCATTATCACTTAGCACCTGGTGAGATTTCAGTCAAGGGCGAGCTTGAAAAAGAATCAACGGTTTTATGTTGTTTCCTATCTGAGGCCCGGGCCTTCGTCCACGTGGTAAAAGTATTTATAATTCTTACGGGAACTCCTTAATTTCCGGGATATAAAGTAAACTATGTTTTTCTCCAGGTCCTCAACTATACCCATGCTAAAAATCACGTCGATCTATTGCTTCGTTGCGGCATGATTGAAGGACAAACCAACAAACAAACACACTTTCGCATTTATAATATTATAAGTATGATTTACAGATGATGGCCAGGTAAATGAAGCAGGTTTGCCAGAAGACACCTCTTCCCCGCGTTACCCGCCCCTTCTGGGCACGCGCTTCGCCAGACTACTCCTCAAACACCCTGACATGCTCGAGCTGATGATGAACACCACTTTAGAGTTTGACGCTGTTCTGGTCGAGTGGTTCTACACAGGGTTATTGGCACCGTGAGTAACGAATAACTGACTGTATAATGAGTTATAGTTCATATCTCAGTTGTTTTTCAACAAACATGTACACTCCTTAAAAACTTGATAGTTGTTATTCCTGAACAAAAGAGTGCTTAGACACTTGTACTTAAAAATATATCATTTGTGCTAGTTTCACAAACAAAAAACACACAAAAAGTTTCTTTAAAGTTTTGTTGGCTGTCAAGAATCTAGATAAATTATTACGAAAAGGTGACTGATTGATTTATCAACGCACAGCTCAGACCACTGGACGGATTGGGCTGAAATTTAGCAAAGAAAAGATAATTGCAAATTCAAGTCTAGGGGGTAAAATAGGGATCTGAAAGACAAAATGTTTGAAGACCAGACAAAATTTAACTTAAAGTGAGCGAAGCCGCGTGCAACAGCTAGTTATCTAATTATTTTCGTGCTGATCTACATGATCAACGTATTATAACCATCAGGAAATCACACATCAAGATTCTTCAAAACTCCCATTAATCGAAATTGTTTGAAATAAAATGTCTCATATTTTGTTTACTGTTACTTGCATTTGGCATTTCCCCAAAATTCCTCGATTTGAATGAGGTACTCTGATGTTATAGTTCCAGGGAAATCAAAGCTCTTCCTGGTCGCTGATTGAACTTTAAAGACCTGACGACGTAAATTTTTGGCATCTTTATTTGCCGATAAAAATAAAAACTCTGCTTTTTATCAGGTTAAAAATCGTGACCATACAGCGTTTTATATTTAAACTCAAAGTGTCAAGTTTGATTTCCGAAAATTTCGTTTTCTTATTTTAGTCTTAAATGCAGTATTTACGTTTATTTGAACAAATAGAAGAATTCTTGATGATACATATTCTTTGATATTGGGGGTTGCTAGCAGATGCCAAGAAATCTACGCTCAAAAACTCGATGAGTAAATAAGGTAATTTTGTTATGTATTCCTCAGGTTGGCTGCAGTCTTCGAGTGTCCACTGATCTGGTACACTCCCACTGACATCTCTTGGCAGAGCTTAAGCTTGGTGGCCGACACGCCAGCACACCGACTTGATCTTCCTCCGTCCTCGCTAGTAGACCGAATTCATCATATGTGGTCTCAGACGTATCTGTCAGTCTGGAATTAGTGGGTAATTTTTAAATTCTTATTTTAAACACGTTCTGTTTTTAAGATATTTTATCAAAGTTACAATTATTGGTAGTCTGAATATGATCTCATGATCAAAATTACGGCTAACCTAATTGAGAAAAATTACGGTTTGCTTTATAATAAAGTTTTTTAATAAATAATTGTTATTTGTATTGATGGGTTCGTTTTAAAGTTTTATAACTTTACCTTTGTTATTCAATATCTTTATTTGTAGCCTTTACATAAGCAGAATAGAAATACCAGCGTACGAGAAGTGTTACCGCGAAGCGTTCAAAGTGCGGCGAAGATATTTGCCTAACTATGAATCGGTGGTGAACGATGGCTCTATGTTACTCCTCAACTCCCATCCACTGCTCGGCCCAGCGGTATCTCTACCGGCCAATGTGAAATATATCGGTGGACATCACATTCCTGTAGACGTGATGCCATTACCGAAGGTGAATCTTTGAATCAACCATAAATCAATTAAAATCTTTGATTTTGTAATTTTAAAAATAACTTTAAGTTATTTTGGACTAGCTGATGCCCGCGACTTCGTACGCGTGGATCGAGGTTTTGTGGATCCCGCGGGAACTCTTTAATTTTCCGGGATAAAAAGTAGCCTATGTGTTAGTCCAGACTATAATATATCTCTATGCCAAATTTCATCCAGATCCGTTCAGCCGTTCTGGCGTGATTGAGCAATAAACATCCATTTGAGGTCTTTTGGTTCCCGCGGGAACTCCTTAATTTTCCGGGATAAAAGGTAGCCTATGTGCTATTCCAGACTACATTCTATCTCTGTGCCAAATTTCAGCCAGATCCGTTCAGCCGTCGGCGCGTGATTGAGTAACAAACATCCATACATCCATACATCCATACATCCATACATCCATCCATCCAAACTTTCGCATTTATAATTTTTGCATTGCAATGCATTTTTATCTATTTTGCAATATTTTGTCACTATGACGAACCGTAGAAGAAAAAACCTTCGAATACCTTTGAATAAAATAAAAAAACTGAATGTTATCTACCAGAATCTTACCAGACAACTTCGAGCCGTGAATAAAACTGCTTTTGTATCACAAATTAGCCGTTTAAAGTATGATAATCCTTATGAATGCTGTTTCTTGCAGAATTTAAAGAAGGTAATGGATAGTTCAGCAGCTGGTGTCATCTATGTGAACATGGAATCAAACGTGATCAACTCGAACATACAGGATCAAATAACCCGCGAGCTCAATGAAGTGTTTAGTGATCTTGAACAAACTGTGATTTGGAAGCACGATGACATCTTGGTGAATCTGCCTCATAACGTCTATACATTGAAGAATCCTCCACACCACAGTATACTAAGTAATCATGATTATTTTATAAGGATTTCTTACGTACATTTCTCATTGACTATGACTACACTTCTATTAAGTATTCTACTTTTTCTCCTTTTTGAATACACTCATTTGGCTGTCAGCTCTCCCTAATATGTATATATCTTACGAGATGATACCCGCGACTTTGTTCGCGTGGATTAAGTTTTGTTGATTCTCGCGGGAACTCTTTAATCTTCCGGGATTAAAAGTATAGCCCGGAATACAACCTATCCCTGTACCGAATTTCACAAAAATCGGTAGACCAGATGGGCCGTGAAAGCGCAGCAGACAGTCATACTTTCGCATTTATAATTATTTTTATTACTGGTATGGATGAGCTGTCATTTTCGATTTTGGCTATCCAAAACGTACGTGATTTTCATTATAAATTAATAAATTGTTTTAGTATATGAATTATGATCTTCTTTACATAAATTTCAGATCATATGAATACCATAGCTTTCATCAACCTGGGCGATATGACGTCAATACTAGACGCCACGCAATACGGGGTACCAGTCATAGCTCTCCCACTGCTGGAAGACCAAGCAGCTAATGTGAACATGATGAGGAAAAGAGGCTGTGGTGTTAGCGTCGATACCAACAACTTGGCCTGGGAGATTAAGAAGTCTTTAAAAGAAATTATGAATAATAGCAGGTTGGTTTTAATAAATAAATTTTTATTTGGAATTACAATTAACACAGTTAAAAACATACAAAAAACAGAGTAAACAACTAAATCTGTGTCATAAAATATCCCAAAAAACGCAACGACTCAGCGTAATTTTGTGTATGCGCCATATAAGCGCTCATTTTCAGTAGACCCTAAAATCCTCGACGCCCCGGACCGGCCCGGGCTGCCCGGCAATCTTACTACGCAGATCAGCAAAACAGAAAACTTAATGTAACTACCCACTAAGATTATACTCTACGTTACTATTACCTAAACATACTCGTATAAAGGAATTGTAGTTTGAACCCACAAGTAAAACTAATAATTGTAGCCGGCACAATCGACACCACTATTCCTGGTCAAATATTATTATTATTAGTTTTATTAGTCTATGGTATCATTCGTGGACTATAAAGCAACTCACTCAGTCAACTACGTATTATACGTACAAAAAAATCATACTCGAAATTATAAATGCGAAAATGTTTGTTTGTTGCTTTATTTGTTTGTTGGTTTGTCCTTCAATCACGCCGCAACTGAGCAACGGATCGACGTGATTTTTTCATGGGTATAGCTGAGGACCTGGAGAGTGACATAGGCATAGTTAATCCTGGGAAATTGAAAAGTTCCCGTGGGAATTAAAAACTTATTCGACGCGGACGAAGTCGCGGGCATCGGATAGTTATAAATACAATCATCACCATATTCACAATCTCACATTTATTGTACAGCTATGTTATCAACGCACAGAATATTAGGACCAATTTCCGCCACCACTTGGTCCCGCCTCGACAGGAGTTCCTCCATTGGATTGAGACGGTGATCAGAACTCGTGGCGCGCCCCATCTCCGCTCCCCTGCCCTTCACACTACTGTCCTGGAGAGGTACAACGTTGATATAATTTTGCTGGTGCTGATGATCTTCTGGTTTCTCACCAAAGTGGCCAAGGTTGTGAGAGCGCATTTGGCTACCAGTGAGGATCATGAGAAAGAAGATTAGCTTGAAACAACGCGATAGCAGTTACCTACTAAATCTAGATGTAATGTTATACATAGATAATAAACGAATGTATTGTTTTATTTTTATTTTTTACCGACTTCCAAAAAAGACGGAGGTTCTCAATTCGGCGCGTATCTTTTTTTTTTTTTTTAATTTATGTCGGTGCATATCTCCTTTTCTCCTTTTCAAAACCGATTTGAACAAATTTTTTTTATTGGTTAGAGGAAACTCACGAGGTGGTCCCATAAAAAATTCTGACTCCAAATCCTCAATCCTGATGCTGTAGGTGTACCGTACTGCATGAAATCATCAAAACTAGTGAGTTAGAAAATTTTGATGGTGAATTCATATAGTAGGTATCAAGTCACGTGTATACGATACACCTCTGAATCCCAACTCCTCAACCCTGATGCTGTAGGGTACAGAACTCCTTAAAAATAGCGATTTAAGAATTTTTTATGGTGAATTAATATTGTAGGTGTCAAGCAACGACTTCATACTTAAACCCAAGTCCCAACTCTTCAACTCTGATGCTGCATGGTACTGCACTCCTAAGCCGTAGGGATTTAGAGTACACTAAAAAGTTAAAAATAAAAATTATTTTCAAAAAAGCGACTTCCAAAGCCACTGACTGTAAAGTAAAAAATAATTTTGATTTCTACACACTATGTTGAAGTCGGGCGAGTATAACAAAGATAGGCAAAGTTGACGCGTCAGGCTCGCCCGACTTCAACATAGTGTGTAGAAAGGAAAAATTATTTTTTACTAGCTGATGCCTGCGACTTCGTCCGCGTGGTTTAAGTTTTTTGTTATTCCCGCGGGAACTCCTTAATTTTCCGGGATAAAAAGTAGCCTATGTCACTCTCTAGGTCCTCAACTATACCCATGCCAAAAATCACGTCAATCCGTTGCTTCGTTGCGGCGTGATTGAAGGACAAACCAACAAACCAACAAACCAACAAACCAACAAACAACAAACCAACAAACCAACAAACCAACAAACAAAGTGACTTTCGCATTTATAATATTAGTATGACTTTACAGTGGCTTTGGAAGTCGGTTTTTTGAAAATAATTTTTATTGTAAGCTTCGACACGCGAGAATTCGTAAAAGATAAATATATTTCAAAATCTCGTTTGTAAATTTGTTGTAATGTAAAAAAGAAACAGACAGACACTTTCGCATTTTTATTATGAGTGTGAACTTTGAATGGTAGGTACTTATGTTATAAAGCCTTAAGAAATCCAACTTTCAGTATAATAAATTACAAATTTAAAAAACCCCCGACTAGAAAAAAGCTGATGACTTTCAGACGGATGAACAGATTTTCATGAAACATGGCTAAGAACACTCGGGATAAAATTATCTATGACACACAAAAATACTAAACGAAAATCGGTTCATCCGTTTGGGAGCTACGATACCACAGACAGATACACAGACAGACACGTTAAACTTATAACACCCCTCTCTTTTTGCGTCGGGGGTTTAAAAAACAATCCTATCATATCTTTATTCATTCGGAAATAAGTGATAAACTATTATCGCCCTAATCAGTAAAATCGTAATTTACAGGCGCAAATAAAATACAGCGAAATGATTTATGAGTTTCTAAATAGATTAAAATCAAAACGCAATAGCATTGATTCATTTGTGTCGAGTTAAAGCCGGCTCGGGTCAGGGGTGTCGACTGTCGACTGTCGACTGTCGACGCCCGAACTTGAACTGTGTGGAAACAAGGTCTGGGCCGCGGCGCGAGCTGTCGCGAATCATTGAAATTTATTTGACGACCTTGAAACGGTATCAAGTCGTTTGCTTGTTTATGCAGGATTTATCCGTTTGGGTCAACAAACCCTTTGAATAATTGTACTTGAAAAGGTGTCTACCAGGCCAAGTTACTTTAAGACATAATATAGAGATGTGTTGAAAGAGTTTTTGAAAGTAAATTTTCTTTTTTATTTATTAGTTGCGATATCATGTTTTTTAGGGTTCCGTACCTCAAAAGGAAAACACCGGCCAAGTGCGAGTCGGACTCGCGCACCGAGGGTTCCGTACAAACCTGTAGGTATCTATATGAGTAAAAGTTATGGTATTTTTATTCCACTTATCTATTTTAATTTCAATTTAATACTTCTTCTTATTCTAATTTAATACGCGTTCATGCGGAAAGGGGTAGTAAGTTTATACTTATTAAAAATATTTTTATTATACGAGTATGATGTACCTAACTAAAAATTTATGCTTTGTGCGTAGATTCGTGCTAAATTTCAAGATTCTGAGTTCACGGGAAGTACCCTGTAGGTTTTGATTCTCTATTTTGATGTCTTTTGATTACGTTGGCTTAGAAGTTTGTTTTTTTCACAGCTCCAAGGTCCGGCCACCACATCGTAGACGGCCTACCACGTTACAGTTTGTACGGAACCCTCGGTGCGCGAGTCCGACTCGCACTTGGCCGTTTTTTTTATAATCGTTTTAGATAATGCCCGCGTGGATTAAGTTTTTGTAAAGTATATGTCACCGTACGATTGCAAAAACCGTTAGATTGTAATCCAACTAGCAATATTGTAAACTGTCGACAGATTGTGAACCGTTCAATGCTCTGAGTGTCAATTTTTGAAATTTTCATTGTATTTACGTTTTCTTGTCTCTTTCTTGTAGGTTAGGTTAGGGTTCAACATAAATAATCAGGTAGTACCCGGCCGCAGGCCCCTTAGGTTTTATCGGGTTAATGTACCTAACAGCTGATTACAATCTACTGAAAAATAATGCATTACATTGTAATCAATCGTTTTAGTTTACAATATCGCTAGTTAGATTATAGGTAATCCAACGGCCTTTGCAATCTTACGGTGACATATATATAAACGAGATAAAAAGTAGCCGTCCTGTATGTCCTTCCCCGTGATACAATTAATTTTCCGGGATAAAAAGCAGCCTATGTCCGTCCCAGTGATACAACCTACCTATCGCTAGACCAATTTTCATCAAAATTGGTTGAAAACATGGGCCGTTAAAGCGCAGTAGACAGACAGGCAGGCACACTTTCGCATTTATAATATTAATAATAAAATATGTAGTTTGCCAATCCGCAATTTTGAATTTATAGCCAAACCGTTCTAATTCTGAGTGGAGACTCGTGCTAACCTAAGTGAGCCGCTAAAGGCTTAAGTGGTGATGATGATTATGCAGTATTATCAGTAAAAGCAACAATTATCGGTCGTTCAGTCGTTAATCGACGTTCTCCTTACAAAGATCTGTGAATCTAGATATATACTTACCTATGGACGGCTCACGGGACGGAGTGGGCGGGATGTGGATGTGGATGTGGATGTGGATGTGGGCTAGCAATTAGAGTCAATCAGACGATCACGACTGCGGTCAATCGACTCTCATTAAAACATCGGATTCATTCGCTACGACAATAGACATGATTAGAGGAAGCTACCTACCTAGTTAGTAGTTACCTACTCACGTGCATAGATTGCAGAGTTATTTAATATACTTTGACAAAAAAGGCAGGCACCTATTTTAGTATCTAGCTACTTAGTAGGAACATTTTTCACTAAATATAATGTACTTAAAAATACATAAATAATGAATATACTAGAATTAATAAAGAAGGTAGACGACTCGACTTTTCCCTTTTATCTTTGAATGTCTTTGGCATTGGTTTATTGATAACTATATACCTATTAAGATCTATCACATTTTCCGCACATATATAGATTATAGTCTGGAATAACACTTAAACTACATTTTATCCCGGAAAAATATAGAGTTGCCGTGGAATCAAAAAATCTCAATCCACGCGGACGAATTCGCAGGCATTAGCTAGTCGAGAATAAAATAGATTTTTAGATTAGCGAAGCAGTATCTGTGTCACATCCGATTCTATTCAATTTAGCGCTAACCTGGATTGAGGTTCGATGCATATACCTACCAGCTAGCCTGTACCGGATTTAATTTAGTCACAGCCTAATTCCAGACCACATCGATACTTTCCGCTGAAAGACATCGAGGTCAAGTGGTGTGTTGAGCACTTTAAAATGCAGGAAATCACACACATACCTACTCAAAGTTTGGCTGATTCTTTTTGTACATTGAAATACTAGTGAACTATTTACTTTGGTGGACTACGGGAGATATTTTCCAAAAGGTTTCATTTTATTTTAACTTATAGGTGGTGATTATATTTTAAAAGAAAAAAAAATTGCCAATACACAACAGTTACAGTCATTTTTAACTTTGGTCTCCGCGATACAGGTACCCTAGACCTGTATCACATGTATCGCGGATACCGTATTATGATTACCTACGTTTAGACTTGACCGAGGACTAACTAGGACACAATAGTAGAATTTTTAAATTGAACACAAACTCTAAATTAAACTAACTTGAGAAGTCATAAGAATAGTAGTGCTGTAGTAAAGGGTTTTACTCCCTCCTCGGTGACCTCCCTGGCACAGTGGTGTGCACTGTGTCTTAAAAGTAGAAGGTCACAGGTTGCATCCCCGGCACAGTCAATTTGTTAATTTATTATTTCTGAATCTTCTCTGGTCTGGCCTGGTGGCTTTGGCCGTGGCTAGTTACCACCTTACCCGCAAAGACGTACCACCATGCGATTTAGCGTTCTGGTACGATGCCGTGTTAGAAGTATGGCTTTAACATAACTGCCATACCCTCAGATTAGGCCGTTACGACCTTATACTGCATCATCAGTAGCCACCAGGAGAGATCGCAGTATACGATCAACTGCCTCGTTGGTCTAGTGGTTAGCATGTTCGACTGTGGCCGACGAGGTCCCGGGTCGGGTCATAATTAAGTATTGGGTTTAGATGACTAGTTTTTTTCAGTACTAGCCCGGAGTTTCACCCCTGTGCCTCGGGAGCACGTTAAATCCGTCCGTTAAGCCGTCGGTCCCGGTTATTATCACTTTTTTTTTTAAATTCATTATAGGCTTACGCTTGACCACAATCACACCCTGATGGGAAGTGATGATGCGGCCTAAGATGGAACGCGCTTGCCTAGAAGATGCCTTTTCACTCTTGATTTAAAGATACCCGGATTGTAATTGGTGGGAAACACAGTTTTTGGTAGAGTGTTTCAGACCCTAGCCATGCGAATTTATGGAATGAAGACGCAAAGCGCTTCGTGCGTGTGGGCGGAACGTTGACGACATAAGGGTGGAAACTCGCTCGGCGTCTTGCGGTACGATATCACTAAAATGATAATAGTCGTTAAAGCCCGCCAACCCGCATTGGAGCAGCGTTGGTGGGTCTAAACTAATTCCCTCTCTCCTATGAGAGTGGAGGCCTGTGCCCAACAGTGGGACATTAATGGGCTGTAGTTTTGGAGATTGCAGACAAGGGCTAACTTGAAGTGGATAAAATAAAAAAGAGATTGGTCGTAGACAGTGCAGTTTTTTGGCGTCTCGGTTCGTGGAACTTTCCAAAGCCAACTTTTATGCATCATACGTCATCATCACATAAAGTAGGTATAAACAGTTAAACCCTAATGCGTTTTCGTTCCAGTTATATTGAAATTTACGACCGACTCAAGGCTTCGCCGTCACGCGGCGAGTGCACTAAAGCCCTAAATCCAGATCTTTCGGAGCTTTCGGCTTTATCGCGCTCCACTCGGCTAAACCCATGATTGCTTTTATAAGATGCGCGGCCTTTGTTTTATAAATATCATCAAGATTGATCACGAGAGGAGCAAGTTGTCCCATATTAACTGAAACAAGTCAGAAAAAGAATACAAAACTTAATTTAGCATATTATACCTATCGTATATTCAAGTTCAAATTAGATCGTTGTCACGTTCAGGTGTTGATCCGACATACGATCTGGTTGTTTGATTTACCCTGATTCATAAAACCTTTCGACTGGTTATCACATAGGTGGAGGTCGTCGTATAGTGGGATCTTAGACCACTTCCAGATAAATCATACCTACCGCCTAATACTATTATAGCGTTCCGATACGGTGCTGCATCGAAATCGATTGGAGAAATTCAAATAAGTTTAGTTAAACCACAGTCTAGGCCTCTAGGGAGATAAAACTGTAACCCTTCATAGCGCCTATACGTTATACATTTTACGTTTCTTACCCTCGGTTTTTCGTATCATTAAAAATGTACAGGTTTTGTGTAATAGGACCAGGCTTGGGTAATTTATGAGCGTGTAACTAAAACTGGGTTTAATGATATGAAATAATTTATGATGTTTGCTGAAATTTATTATCACGAAAATACATGTTTATCAGAATATTTCTTTCACTATATCTAATTAATCAATGTACGTCTGTCTCCAAACGGCCATAAATTCCAAATAATGTTAGTCATTCACCGAGAAACTTTCTACAGGTGTTTTTACATATTCGTCAGAGGGGATGCCATGGGAATCGAGTCAGGACGCAGCAGTTATGTTAACCCATACCGCTAATCAGTTTCTACAACAGACCAGGACGCGATTTGAACCCTCGTAGCTTTAGTTTGAAGATACCGTAACTGATTATCACCATCATATTTTATAAGTAACTGGACGTGAATAAGTGTACAGTGTACTGAAATTTAATAAATATACCTACTTTGATTTTGACTTTGACTTACACGGCATCGCACCGGAACGCTAAATCGCTTGGCGGCGGTTGAAACTAGCAACAGCCGAAGCCTCCACCACACAAGAAGTTTTGTGCTAACAAATGTTGACAGCGAAAAGGATCATTGACAGCGAAAGAGAAACCGGATGCGAGGGCGAATATGTAAATGCGCGGTTAAACGTTTTTACGTTTCGTTTGTTGGTTTCTGTAAAGTGTAAACATTGGCAGAGTGGGTCACCCGCTACGTGCCGATTGTTGCTGCTCTCACTATACACTTCCTGTCGTTAGCGACAAAGCACCGCACAAGTGACGACGACCTCCCTGGCGCAGTGTTGAGCGCTATTGTCTTAACGCGAGGTTCCGGGTTCGATTCCGTCAATTTGGAAATTTATTAATTCTGAATCCTGGTCTGGTCTGGTGGGAGGCTTCGGCCGTGACTAGTTACCACCCTACCGGCAAAGACGTACCGCCAAGCGATTTAGCGTTCCGGTACGATGCCGTGTAGAAAACGACTAGGGGTATGGGCAATATAACTGCCATACCCCTGACAGGTTAGCCCGCTGGGCCGCTACCGTCTCAGATTGCATCGTCACTTACCATCAGGTGAAATTGCTGTCAAGGGCTAACTTGTAGTGGAATAAAATAAAAAAGTAATTTAAAAAGAACAAAAAACCCGACTGCTTGGATACCAAAAAGTATAAAACAAGACATGAATTGAAGTATTTCATTATTATCAATTTAAATCGCATAATATTAATAAAATGTATCAAGGCGCAGTCGCACGTCAAATAGCTAAACTTAACGTGCGACTGCGCCTTAATAAATTTTATTAATATTATCCGATTTAAATTGATAATAATGAAATACTTCAATTCATGTCTTGTTTTATACTTTTTGGTATCCAAGCAGTCGGGTTTTTTGTTCTTTTTAAATTACTTTTTTATTTCAAACTTTTTACCGTTAATAGGGGATGGTTTATCTGCTTGAAGTAGCATCAATTATCTATTCTGTGGTAGCACCAAAGGTACTAATAAGTATTTTGTATAAGAAGTAGTAATAAGCAGCGGATTAATTTATTCGTAATGATGAGCGGTAATCACCATAACCATCATCAAATTTGCATAAGTTATAATGCTAATATTAATTCGGTAAAGTTTGTAAATCTGCTATTTTTCCTAAAAATGAGCTCATTAATTTTCGAGAGTCCTATCGCATTGACGTAACGAGACCTCGGCAATGGACGTCGGCCACTTACGAAAATGCCCGTAGACAATCCAAAAAAGTATTTTTAAGTATTTGAACAAAAACACAATTTGTACGTATTTATTACGTCGTGGGCATATTTATTTATTTATAGTATATTTAGTATATAGCTAAGTGGACTCGGAACCAATATTTTAATAGACATTAAAAATGTTAGTCGGAAGTTATGTTAGTCGAATATGCGCTGCATGTGGCATTGATGAATTTATTGATTGATCGATTGAAGGAGTACAAATCATCAAGTTTTTTGAGACTTGTTATGTGGTCACATTAAGCTTATGTATTACAATGATGTGTTATCCGCTGCCGGCCGCGTCATTTTCATTTGAAGGTTACTGTATTTCTACGAGATCTCATAAGATATTCATTACAATTGAATGCTGTTGAGGACAATTTTTGTCTAAATTAAATACTTAAGATGAGTAAGATATTTATTTGATAAGGAACTATCGATTAATACTATGTTGATAAAAACACCTTCGCAAGTAAAGCACTGCTTAGGCCAAATTGGAAAAACATAAAAATGGTTATTGTGAGCCAACCTTAAAAGATAGTTATATGCTATCGCGGACTTTTTTTTAGAACTTTTTGAGAGGAACTTTTCCACCATACATTGTTGTTGTGTAATTTTAACGATTTAGGTAACGCACGCCACGTAAGCTCTCAGATGAGATGATTTTTTCCGACTTAACGAACATTTTTGCAATTTTCGTAAGGATCTCTAATTTGTTTGGAAATAAAATATAGCCTATTTTACTTGTTAATAATGAAGCTTTCTATAAGTGATATAAGTTTTAAAATCGGGTATGTGGTTTTTGAGATAATCCACCTAGTTTGATAGATATAGATGATATGAGTAGGAACTTTGAACATTTCCTTTGTAACCTCGTAAATTATCATTTACACGGAAAAATGGCTTAAGGAACCTAGGTGTGATTTTAAAAGACCTATCTAACGATACCCCACTTGCTCATAGCCTATCAACTTTTCATAATTGGCTTCCAGTCGACGCCATTTTGTTTTTCTCAAATTCGGCCTCCGTTGTGACACTCGGAAGACTAAAACAAATCTATTAGTGCAATTACTATCAAAATCGGTTCAGCCGTTTTTTCTGTAATGTGACACAAAGGAATACAAACTTTGAAACCTTGTAAATCCTAAATGATCGTTAAAATGAGAAAATGATCACGGAAACCTAACTATGATTTTGCTAGACCTTTTCATCGATACCCCACTTGCCATAGTCCATCGACTTTTATTTCTTAATTTGTTACATTATGGCTTCTAGAGGGCGTCATTTTGTTTTTTCTCAAATTCGGCCTCCGTTGTGACACTCGGAAGACTAAAACAAATCTATTAGTGCAATTACTATCATAATCGGTTCAGCCGTTTTTTCTGTAATGTGACACAAAGGAATGCAACCTTTGAAACCTCGTAAATCCTAAATGATCGTTAAAATGAGAAAATGATCAAGGAAACCTAACTATGATTTTGCAAGACCTTTTCATCGATACCCCACTTGCCATAGTCCATCGACTTTTATTTTTTAATTTGTTACATTATGGCTTCTAGAGGGCGCCATTTTGTTTTTTCTCAAATTTGGCTTCCACAGTGACACTCTAATGATATATTCGGCACAAACTGGTGCAAGAATCATCAAAATCGGTCCACGCGTTTAGGCTGTAGCTGCCCTGCAAGGAACATACAAACATATATAGACTGATGAACACATAACCCTGTGCGTTCCGCAGTCGGGTAAAAAAGAACAAGCCCGTAAGAGCGGGAACATACTTTAAATACGCCACGTGACAGATGGTTTGAATAAATGAAATCGTTGGTAAATCAAATATTCCATTAACAGACCTATGATCAGAACACATTACAAATACTTTTGCTGTAATGCTGTTCATATCGTTCATATCATTCATAGCTAAAAAATCTCTCGACAGCTGAAGAAGGGATGTGCCTGCGCATTCGGAGGATCTAGCTACTGTAATTTCATTGTACGTGCGGGGCGAAAAGGGTGATTAACGAATAGACACCTCAGTCTTGTCCCACTTCGTGTCATCGAATATATCGATAAATCTATAAAAAATAAATCTCTGGACTTATTTGACGTGACAACGTCTTATAAATTGGTTTGCCGGGTGACACTTCAAGAAACTGCGTTACGCTCCGCTCACGTTATGCGCTCACAATGAGAGCGAGTGAGAGGCACCGGGCATGGTTAGCCTGCCTAAGAGCGAGAGAGACAGACATACGTTGTCACGTAAAACTTTCGCCCGTATACCGACTTTACAGGCAACCAATTTTTTTTACTTCACATCAACTGTTAATTGTTACTATATGGATGGGATGGTATATAATTATATGGCCCCGTATAGTAGGGTGGGATGGCGTGTTATAACTTACAACTTACAAGTGTGTTTCTAGCATAGATAGCTACAAAAAAAAGTAATTTAAAAAGAACAAAAAACCCGACTGCTTGGATACCAAAAAGTATAAAACAAGACATGAATTGAAGTATTTCATTATTATCAATTTAAATCGGATAATATTAATAAAATTTATTAAGGCGCAGTCGCACGTTAAGTTTAGCTATTTGACGTGCGACTGCGCCTTGATACATTTTATTAATATTATGCGATTTAAATTGATAATAATGAAATACTTCAATTCATGTCTTGTTTTATACTTTTTGGTATCCAAGCAGTCGGGTTTTTTGTTCTTTTTAAATTACTTTTTTATATTTCATGGTCTGCCAGATGCTCTGCTAACTTCCCGTAGCAGATCATTATTTTCAATTGACTTTTTTCTAGGTTAAAGTGCTAGAACTATGTCTGAAAAGTATTAGGAACTATAGAACTCAGCCGCATGCGCACAGAACTCATTTCAATTTTTGATTTTGTAGAAAATGATCACTGCCTCGTTGGTCTAGTGGTTAGCATAGTCGACTGCGGATCACGAGGTCCTGGGTTCGATTCCCGGTCGGGCATGAAAAGTTGGGTATTGGGTTTTTCAATTAAGAAATTCTCAGTGCTAGCCCGGAGTTGGAAGTTGGCGGTGTTTCACCCCCGTGCCTCGGAGAGCACGGTAAGCCGTCGGTCCCGGTTATTATCACTAACATGATAATAGTCGTTAAAGCCCGCCAACCCGCATTGGAGCAGCGTGGTGGGTCTAAGCTCTAATTCCCGCTCTCCTATGAGAGTGGAGGCCTGTGCCCAGCAGTGGGACGTTAATAGGCTGTAGTGATGATGATGATGGATGATGAGAAAATGATCTGCTACCGGAAGTTAGCAAATCATTTTTTCAACCGACGTTTTTTAGGTTAACTCGCCAGAACTATCTCTAAAATCTATCAGGAACTATAGAACTCATCTGCATGCGAACAGAACTCTCTTTTAATATTGATCTGCTGGCTTTTGCTCTGCTAAGTTCACGGACACGTGAGTGAGGCTCGACGGGGACCCGTGCACTGATGAAGCAACGCAATTCGGTAACGATTGGCATCGTACCATAATACCAGAGTGAACGACAATACTTACGTCAATTGACTGCTACGTTTACTTTAAGTATTTTACCAAATTTCATCAAAATCGGTTGAAAAGAAGGGCCGTTAAAGCGTAGCAGACAGACACACTTTCGTATTTATAATATTACTAGAAGATGCCCGCGACTTCGTCCGCGTGGATTGATTTTTTTTTATTCCCGCTGGATCTCTTCAATTTTCCGGAATAAAACGTAGCCTATGTCCTTCCCCGGGATATAACCTATCTCTCTACCAAATTTCATCAAAATCGGTTGAGTATTTGGGCTGTGAAAGCGTAGCAGACAAACAGACAGACACACTTTCGCATTTATAATATTAGTATGGATTAGTAAGTAGGTATGGACATGAATATATGGATACTTTGAGACGAGGCCGGATCCGTCATCTGGTAAAGTTACAACGCTTGCTGAGTGCTGACTGTTTCGAGTTTGCAAGACATGATATCTGCCATATCAGAGTAGCTGGCGATCATTAGGTACTACTGTGGGATTGCAGTTGATGACTAAGGCGCGGGGTAGGTACACAAGAGGCGACGGGCGCGGGCGAGGCGCGGGCGGGGCGCAGGCGTATCATATTTCATACAACATACATATTATGCAAGCAACATACATATTATGTGTTCATCAGTCTATATATGTTTGTTTGTTCCTTGCAGGACAGCTACAGCCTAAACGCGTGGACCGATTTTGATGAAATTTGGTAGAGAGATAGTTTATATGCCGGATTTATGCCGAGTATATCACTAGAGTGTCACTGTGGAAGCCGAATTTGAGAAAAAACAAAATGGCGCCCTCTAGAAGCCATAATGTAACAAATTAAAAAATTAAAGTCGATAGACTGTAGCAAGTGGGGTATCGATGAATAGGTCTTGCAAAATCATAGTTAGGTTCCCTTGATCATTTTCTGGTTGATTTACGAGGTTTCAAAGGTTCATTTTAGTGTAAGTATTCCTTTGTGTCACCCTACAGACAAAACGGCTGAAACGATTTTGATAATACTTGCACTTCTAGATTTATCTTCCGAGTGTCACTACGGAGGCCGAATTTGAGAAAAACAAAATGGCGTCCACTAAAAGCCAATTAATAAATGAAAGTCGATAGGCTTTAGGACATAGGCAAGTGGGGTATCGTTAGATAGGTCTTTTAAAAGCACACCTAGTGTTTCGGCCACTTGGTTGTCCTAAGAAAGTGAGTCAAGTGAGTCAAGTGAGTCAGTGAGTCAAATGAATCAAGTGAGTCAGTGAGTCAAGTCCTGGAGCCCATAGCAGGACTCACTCGGACAAACAAAGGCAGTCGATCGAGTCGGACGTAAACAGCTGCTCGACCGAAGTGGACTACGGAGGTTAGTCGAACGCACCATCGTACCAGTAACGGATTGTAGCCTGACTACCACTAAGACCAATAGTTGGTCGACGACCCGATAGGGCGGTCTACGAATGTGCAATTGATAACGACAAGTTACAAGTTACAATTATGAATCATTGTAATTAATAATTATCACAACTATTACTCAATTAAGAATCAATTAATTGCATGCATCAACAAGATTAGACAATTAAATTAATTAAAGAAATTAATTTAGGCAAATAGACTTACAAGTTACAGGCCCCGACGAAGCACGTCCCTGGAGGCAAGCCTAGCTAATTGTGTGTAATGAGGAAAGTCAGTGGCGTGAGAAGTGTGTTTCTGGGTGTACAAGTGAGTGCGGCGGAATCGAATACTTATTCGAATATTCGGCCAGCGGTCCCGGCCTACCCCAAAATCCAAACGGAAATATCGTTATCACATCAAATTAACACCAAATTCACAAAAGTTTCAATTGCCCAATGATAACACGTTAGCACACAAACGAAATGCAAGTTCACAACTTATTTTTATTTAATTTTAATAAATTTAGCGAAACAATTTTTTGGAGTCAACACGTGTTCCACAATTCACGATATATATTTTCCGGGCTAAAAAGAAGCCTATGTCACCAAGTACCCAACTATACCCATGCAAAAAATCACGTCGAGCCGTTGCTCTGTTGCGGCGTGGTTGAAGGACAAACTCTCTATTTGACGTCCTTGGGGATAGAAATTTCAAAAACTGTAAAATCCGTATTTCATCATTAGCGAAAGCCCAAATACAAGTTTCATGGCTATAGCAGCTTGAAAAACGACGGACTATAATACAAACTTTCAACCCCTATTTAACCCCATTGACGGTAGAATTTTTAAAAATGTGACACACATCCTTCTGTACTTTTACCAAATGCCAAAATACCAAGTTTCGTAAATTTAACTTGAAAATTAATATCTTGTTAAATAAAATACTACCTACCCTATTTCAACCCCTTGGGGGTAGAATTTTCAAAAATGGCGAAACACGTAGTTTTCTTTATTTTAAACCAGAAGCCCAAATACCAACTTTCATGTCTATAACTTGAAAAAACCGGCCAAGTGCGAGTCGGACTCGCGCACCGAGGGTTCCGTACAAACCTGTAGTAAGTTTTAAATTAAATGTTTTTTTTTTACCCGACTGCGGAACGCACAGGGTTATGTGTTCATCAGTCTATATATGTTTGTATGTTCCTTGCAGGACAGCTACAGCCTAAACGCGTGGACCGATTTTGATGATTCTTGCACCAGTTTGTGCCGAATATATCATTAGAGTGTCACTGTGTAAGCCAAATTTGAGAAAAAACAAAATGGCGCCCTCTAGAAGCCATAATGTAACAAATTAAAAAATAAAAGTCGATGGACTATGGCAAGTGGGGTATCGATGAAAAGGTCTTGCAAAATCATAGTTAGGTTTCCTTGACCATTTTCTCATTTTAACGATCATTTAGGATTTACGAGGTTTCAAAGGTTGTATTCCTTTGTGACACATTTCAGAAAAAGTGGCTGAACCGATTTTGATAATAATTGCACTAATAGATTTGTTTTAGTCTTTCGAGTGTCACAACGGAGGCCGAATTTGAGAAAAACAAAATGGCGTCGACTGGAAGCCAATTAATAAATGAAAGTCGATAGGCTATAAGCAAGTGGGGTATCGTTAGATACGACTTTTAAAATCACACCTAGGATCCTCAAACCATTTTTCCGTTTAAATGATAATTTAGGATTTACGAGGTTTCAAAGGAAATGTTTAAAGCTCCTACTCATATCATCTATATTTATCGAACTAGGTGGATTATCTCAAAAACCACTCAACCTATTTTAAAACTTATATCACTTATAGAAAGCTACATTATTAACAAGTAAAATAGGCTATATTTTATTTCCAAACAAATTAGAGATCCTTACGAAAATTGCAATAATGTTAGTTAAGTCGGAAAAAATCATCTCATCTGAGAGCTTACGTGGCGTGCGCTGCCTAAATCGTTAAAGTTACACGACAACAATGTATGGTGGAAACGTTCCTCTCAAAAAGTTCTAAAAAAAAACCGGCCAAGTGCGAGTCGGACTCGCGCACCGAGGGTTCCGTACAAACCTGTAGTAGGTTTTAAATTAAATGTTTTTTTTAAATATTTGAGTTGATTGAATGAAAGGTAAATTGCGGTTTACGATTTATGACGTATTAAAAAAAAACTACTTACTAGATCTCGTTCAAACCAATTTTCCGTGGAAGTTTGCATGGTAATGTACAACATATATTTTTTTTAGTTTTATCATTCTCTTATTTTAGAAGCAACGGGGGGGGGGCACACATTTTACCACTTTGGAAGTGTCTCTCGCGCAAACTATTCAGGTTAGAAAGAAATGATATTACAAACCTCAATATCATTTTTGAAGACCTATCCATAGATACCCCACACCCTATGGGTTAGATGAAAAAAAAAATTTTGAGTTTCAGTTCTAAGTATGCGGACCCCCAAAATTTATTGTTTTTTTTCTATTTTTGTAAGAAAATCTTAATGCGGTTTACAGAATACATCTACTTACCAAGTTTCAACAGTATAGCTCTTATAGTTTCGGAAAAAAGTGGCTGTGACATACGGACGGACAGACGGACAGACAGACAGACAGACAGACAGACATGACGAATCTTTAAGGGTTCCGTTTTTGCCAAATTTGGCTACGGAACCCTAAAAAGTTCACGATAGCATATGACTATCTTTTAAGGTTGACTCACAATAACCATTTTTATGATTTTCAAATTTGGTCTAAACAGTGCTTTACCTACTTGCGAAGGTGTTTTTGCCAACATAGTATTAATCGATAATTCCTTATCAAAATAAATATCTTACTCATCTCAAGTATTTAATTTAGACAAAAATTGTCATTTACGCCATTCAATTTAAATGAATATCTTATGATCTCAACTTAATTACTGTAGCAAAAATACAGTAATTAAGTTGAGATCGTGTGTGGCAACGTTATTGTGTGCTAAAACGGGTGCCTATTTGCGCGCGCGTCGGTTCACCTACCAACCGTTGAGTAAAAGAATGTCAACAATGAAGTGTCTTGCTTGTCCTAAGGAGTTGCACAAAGGTGAACTAATTAAATGCGTGGCCTGTAGCGGTACATATCATTTTCAGTGCTTAAACATGACGTCTGCATATTTTGTCGAACATTACTTAGACATAAAGAAAACATGGCGCTGTCCATCCTGCGAAAATGTCACCTCGAGGCGTAAAGGTACTGACACACCGGTGCGGCAGCAATTTGTTAGCCCTGACACGGCGCAGCTCGATATGTCCTGCGATGACGTGACTGCTCACGAAGCAAGCGCAGTCATCAGTGGGTCAACTCTCAAAAGAAGTGACGCAAACTCACAGGGAGTTATTTCTTATCAACAGTTCGCAGCTCTTCTGGATTCTAAGCTTGAATACATGAAAGCCTGTTTATCAAAGGATATACAAAATCAATTAAATAGTGCCCTTGATAAACTGAAGTCGGAATTCACGGCAACTACAGATTTTTTATCAGGTCAAATTTGTGATCTGAATAAGGAAGTTATAAGCTACAAAAATAAATATAAAGATCTGGAACAGGAAAACCTATCTCTGCAGAAGTCAATAAACCAGCTTCAAGTTGAGCTAAACGTCAGGGAGCAGACTAATTTGGTAAACGACGTTCAAATTACCGGCATACCGGAATGTGAAAATGAAGCCTTGACGCATATCGTTATCACTGTTGCGGCTAAGGTAGGAGTAAAACTTGATGAACAAGACATTGTTAGCTCGGTCCGTGTTGGCTCTAAGCGAGCCACCGCTGACTCGTCGGGTGCAACACAGTCCTTTCGTTCTCGTCCAATTGTCGTGCGACTCATGCGTCGCGTTACGCGTGACGAGCTTCTCAGGAAGGCGCGAGTGCGTCGCGGCTCAACCACCAGTGACCTTGGCCTTCCGTCGCATGAACCCAGACGTTTCTATATCAACGAAAGGCTCACTAAACTCAACAGACAGATTTTTGTTAAGGCGCGAGACGCCGCACGTACTGCGAGATGGAGATATGTTTGGACTAAAGAAGGCAGAGTTTATGCCAGGCGCTCTGAGTCCTCCGAAGTACACCTGCTGCAAACAGAAACGGATGTCGACATACTATTCCGTGGTGTTAATATATCTCACACTGATATTTAATCTAAATGTTTTCAAGTTCCGTTACTACAATAAATGTGTAGGATGCTTGTGCTTTGAATCATTTTTTGATTATTTTTCGAAAATTTTATTCGGTCGTATACCTATAACCTGGCTACCTATTCGTGAATACAGATATTATAAAAAATGTATGTTAATTATATCCGTAATGTTTTGTGATGTCAATTATTTTCTATATTGTAATGATTTTTATTTACCACAGACCAAATTTTTTCCATGTAAACACTTTAATTTTCTTAGTGCAATACAGGGTACTAGTAAATACAGTTCAATTGTAAGTATTTTAGTTGCGCTCCGTATTGTTTGGTTGTTTAAAGCGTTTTTTTGTGCTCTAATCTTATTTGATTGTCGTATAATTTGGTTAACTCGCCTGCTTTATTGTAAACAAAATATAGCAACTTGTAACAACATTGCAACTTTTTTACCCGACTGCGGAACGCACAGGGTTATGTGTTCATCAGTCTATATATGTTTGTATGTTCCTTGCAGGACAGCTACAGCCTAAACGCGTGGACCGATTTTGATGATTCTTGCACCAGTTTGTGCCGAATATATCATTAGAGTGTCACTGTGTAAGCCAAATTTGAGAAAAAACAAAATGGCGCCCTCTAGAAGCCATAATGTAACAAATTAAAAAATAAAAGTCGATGGACTATGGCAAGTGGGGTATCGATGAAAAGGTCTTGCAAAATCATAGTTAGGTTTCCTTGACCATTTTCTCATTTTAACGATCATTTAGGATTTACGAGCTTTCAAAGGTTGTATTCCTTTGTGACACATTTCAGAAAAAATGGCTGAACCGATTTTGATAATAATTGCACTAATAGATTTGTTTTAGTCTTTCGAGTGTCACAACGGAGGCCGAATTTGAGAAAAACAAAATGGCGTCGACTGGAAGCCAATTAATAAATGAAAGTCGATAGGCTATAAGCAAGTGGGGTATCGTTAGATACGACTTTTAAAATCACACCTAGGATCCTCAAACCATTTTTCCGTTTAAATGATAATTTAGGATTTACGAGGTTTCAAAGGAAATGTTTAAAGCTCCTACTCATATCATCTATATTTATCGAACTAGGTGGATTATCTCAAAAACCACTCAACCTATTTTAAAACTTATATCACTTATAGAAAGCTACATTATTAACAAGTAAAATAGGCTATATTTTATTTCCAAACAAATTAGAGATCCTTACGAAAATTGCAATAATGTTAGTTAAGTCGGAAAAAATCATCTCATCTGAGAGCTTACGTGGCGTGCGCTGCCTTAATCGTTAAAGTTACACGACAACAATGTATGGTGGAAACGTTCCTCTCAAAAAGTTCTAAAAAAAAACCGGCCAAGTGCGAGTCGGACTCGCGCACCGAGGGTTCCGTACAAACCTGTAGTAGGTTTTAAATTAAATGTTTTTTTTAAATATTTGAGTTGATTGAATGAAAGGTAAATTGCGGTTTACGATTTATGACGTATTAAAAAAAAAACTACTTACTAGATCTCGTTCAAACCAATTTTCCGTGGAAGTTTGCATGGTAATGTACAACATATATTTTTTTTTGTTTTATCATTCTCTTATTTTAGAAGCAACGGGGGGGGGCACACATTTTACCACTTTGGAAGTGTCTCTCGCGCAAACTATTCAGGTTAGAAAGAAATGATATTACAAACCTCAATATCATTTTTGAAGACCTATCCATAGATACCCCACACCCTATGGGTTAGATGAAAAAAAAATTTTTGAGTTTCAGTTCTAAGTATGCGGACCCCCAAAATTTATTGTTTTTTTTCTATTTTTGTAAGAAAATCTTAATGCGGTTTACAGAATACATCTACTTACCAAGTTTCAACAGTATAGCTCTTATAGTTTCGGAAAAAAGTGGCTGTGACATACGGACGGACAGACGGACAGACAGACAGACAGACAGACAGACAGACAGACAGACAGACATGACGAATCTTTAAGGGTTCCGTTTTTGCCAAATTTGGCTACGGAACCCTAAAAAGTTCACGATAGCATATGACTATCTTTTAAGGTTGACTCACAATAACCATTTTTATGATTTTCAAATTTGGTCTAAACAGTGCTTTACCTACTTGCGAAGGTGTTTTTGCCAACATAGTATTAATCGATAATTCCTTATCAAAATAAATATCTTACTCATCTCAAGTATTTAATTTAGACAAAAATTGTCATTTACGCCATTCAATTTAAATGAATATCTTATGAGATATCGTAGAAATACAGTAACCTTCAACAGAAATTGACGCGGCCCGCAGCGGATAGGTAAGGGAGAAGGCGGGGCGTACTCGCACATATTACGGTAGTAAAATATTAAATAACTACGTACAAATTGTGTTTTTGAAAATACTTAAAAATACTTTTTTGCATTGTCTACGGGCATTTTCGTAAGTAGCCGACGTTCATTGCCGAGGTCTCCTGACGTCGATGCGATAGGACTTTCGAAAATTAATGAGCTCATTTTTAGGAAAAATAGCAGATTTACAATCTTTACCAAATTAATATTAGCATTATAACATATGCAAATTTGATGCTGGTTATGGTGACAACCGCTCGTCATTACGAATGAATTAATCCGCTGCTTATTACTACTTCTTATACAAAATACTTATTAGTACCTTTGGTGCTACCACAGAATAGATAATAGATGCTACTTCGAGCAGATAAAACGTCACCTGTTTACGGTAAATGCTTAGCTAAAAAGTTTGAAATAAATAAGTAATTTAAAAAGAACAAAAAACCCGACTGCTTGGATACCAAAAAGAATAAAACAAGACATGAATTGAAGTATTTCATTATTATCAATTTAAATCGTATAATATTAATAAAATTTATCAAGGCGCAGTCGCACGTTAAGGTTAGCTATTGGACGTGCGACTGCGCCTTGATAAATTTTATTAATATTATACGATTTAAATTGGTAATAATGAAATACTTCAATTCATGTCTTGTTTTATTCTTTTTGGTATCCAAGCAGTCGGGTTTTTTGTTCTTTTTAAATTACTTATTTCGTTCTTGTGTACTTTTTCACACTTATTATTGTTTCTTGTTATTATGTTGCGTGCCAATGAAAAACCAGAGTGTGAAACGATTGAAGGTGACATCATTATTATTTGTTCACTCATCGGTACCTAATAATAAGGTTTTACATGGGTTAGCGATCAAAATGATGTTTAATTATTCAGTCATACCTACTTAAAGTTAAAAGGTAAGTCTAAATTTTTAAAATTAGGTTTATTTAATGCTGGGTCACTTGCTACTAACCACGATGAATTTGCAGTAGCATTAAATTCTAATTCTCCTGATATATTGGCTATAAATGAGACTTGGCTCAAAGCTGGCGAGGATGCGCGAGCGCCTGTTGTTGCGGGCTACAAGCTCATCCATCTACCACGTTCACCCACGGTTCGGTCTCGAGGGGGCGGTGTAGGGTTTTATGTTAGGCAAGGTATTAAAGTTCGTAAGTGCCCGCATCCGCCCGGACCAGATGAAGTTGAACAAATGTGGATATCGGTCAATTTAAATTTGCACAACATTCTTATTGGTACGGCTTACAGGCCGCCTTGGCTAGATGTGGACATATTTTTCGATGCACTTACGGAATCTATTTTGTCGTTCACCAAATTCGATGAAATTGTTGTGCTTGGAGATTTTAATATCAACCTTTTAAATATTGCCAGTAGTAGTTCTCGACAACTTAATAATTTTTTAACCTACACTAATCTTAAAAGTAATTTAAAAAGAACAAAAAACCCGACTGCTTGGATACCAAAAAGTATAAAACAAGACATGAATTGAAGTATTTCATTATTATCAATTTAAATCGCATAATATTAATAAAATGTATCAAGGCGCAGTCGCACGTCAAATAGCTAAACTTAACGTGCGACTGCGTCTTAATAAATTTTATTAATATTATCCGATTTAAATTGATAATAATGAAATACTTCAATTCATGTCTTGTTTTATACTTTTTGGTATCCAAGCAGTCGGGTTTTTTGTTCTTTTTAAATTACTTTTTTATTTCAAACTTTTTACCGTTAATAGGGGATGGTTTATCTGCTTGAAGTAGCATCAATTATCTATTCTGTGGTAGCACCAAAGGTACTAATAAGTATTTTGTATAAGAAGTAGTAATAAGCAGCGGATTAATTTATTCGTAATGATGAGCGGTAATCACCATAACCATCATCAAATTTGCATAAGTTATAATGCTAATATTAATTCGGTAAAGTTTGTAAATCTGCTATTTTTCCTAAAAATGAGCTCATTAATTTTCGAGAGTCCTATCGCATTGACGTAACGAGACCTCGGCAATGGACGTCGGCCACTTACGAAAATGCCCGTAGACAATCCAAAAAAGTATTTTTAAGTATTTGAACAAAAACACAATTTGTACGTATTTATTACGTCGTGGGCATATTTATTTATTTATAGTATATTTAGTATATAGCTAAGTGGACTCGGAACCAATATTTTAATAGACATTAAAAATGTTAGTCGGAAGTTATGTTAGTCGAATATGCGCTGCATGTGGCATTGATGAATTTATTGATTGATCGATTGAAGGAGTACAAATCATCAAGTTTTTTGAGACTTGTTATGTGGTCACATTAAGCTTATGTATTACAATGATGTGTTATCCGCTGCCGGCCGCGTCATTTTCATTTGAAGGTTACTGTATTTCTACGAGATCTCATAAGATATTCATTACAATTGAATGCTGTTGAGGACAATTTTTGTCTAAATTAAATACTTAAGATGAGTAAGATATTTATTTGATAAGGAACTATCGATTAATACTATGTTGATAAAAACACCTTCGCAAGTAAAGCACTGCTTAGGCCAAATTGGAAAAACATAAAAATGGTTATTGTGAGCCAACCTTAAAAGATAGTTATATGCTATCGCGGACTTTTTTTTAGAACTTTTTGAGAGGAACTTTTCCACCATACATTGTTGTTGTGTAATTTTAACGATTTAGGTAACGCACGCCACGTAAGCTCTCAGATGAGATGATTTTTTCCGACTTAACGAACATTTTTGCAATTTTCGTAAGGATCTCTAATTTGTTTGGAAATAAAATATAGCCTATTTTACTTGTTAATAATGAAGCTTTCTATAAGTGATATAAGTTTTAAAATCGGGTATGTGGTTTTTGAGATAATCCACCTAGTTTGATAGATATAGATGATATGAGTAGGAACTTTGAACATTTCCTTTGTAACCTCGTAAATTATCATTTACACGGAAAAATGGCTTAAGGAACCTAGGTGTGATTTTAAAAGACCTATCTAACGATACCCCACTTGCTCATAGCCTATCAACTTTTCATAATTGGCTTCCAGTCGACGCCATTTTGTTTTTCTCAAATTCGGCCTCCGTTGTGACACTCGGAAGACTAAAACAAATCTATTAGTGCAATTACTATCAAAATCGGTTCAGCCGTTTTTTCTGTAATGTGACACAAAGGAATACAAACTTTGAAACCTTGTAAATCCTAAATGATCGTTAAAATGAGAAAATGATCACGGAAACCTAACTATGATTTTGCTAGACCTTTTCATCGATACCCCACTTGCCATAGTCCATCGACTTTTATTTCTTAATTTGTTACATTATGGCTTCTAGAGGGCGTCATTTTGTTTTTTCTCAAATTCGGCCTCCGTTGTGACACTCGGAAGACTAAAACAAATCTATTAGTGCAATTACTATCATAATCGGTTCAGCCGTTTTTTCTGTAATGTGACACAAAGGAATGCAACCTTTGAAACCTCGTAAATCCTAAATGATCGTTAAAATGAGAAAATGATCAAGGAAACCTAACTATGATTTTGCAAGACCTTTTCATCGATACCCCACTTGCCATAGTCCATCGACTTTTATTTTTTAATTTGTTACATTATGGCTTCTAGAGGGCGCCATTTTGTTTTTTCTCAAATTTGGCTTCCACAGTGACACTCTAATGATATATTCGGCACAAACTGGTGCAAGAATCATCAAAATCGGTCCACGCGTTTAGGCTGTAGCTGCCCTGCAAGGAACATACAAACATATATAGACTGATGAACACATAACCCTGTGCGTTCCGCAGTCGGGTAAAAAGATTGTAAACCGATGACACATAAATACCGTAATGACTAAACTAGACCATAACCAATTAATTAACTACGGTAGATAGTGGAATAGCTATTGTCTACTTGGATACCAGACGACACAAATACCTTCTCGTAGCGTTAATCGATGACTAGGTTATTTCTTTAAAACGATCTAAATAGTACCTATCTATCGTATCCGCTAAAAAATCCGTATTTTATCACCACTGCACCTGCAATACGGAATACGGAAAACTTGTTTTTATATTTTAGTTTATTAACAATTACTGTGAAGAGACTGACCCCAAGATATCATAGTTTGAGGGTCTAGGGTAATTTAAGAAACATTGTACATCTTTTGGGATAAATAAAGATTTTATTTATTTATAATAGTTAACGGGTGGCCCATGTCGAAGATCTTGTTAAAATGTAATAGAACAGTCGTATTCATGTTTCAAGGTTTAAGCACTTGCAGCTCTGTCACGCGTCCGACGAGGCTTGACCAAATATTATCTGGGAAGGCAAAGATAATGCTTAAATTGCTATGTTAAATTGAGATAAATTCTGACCAAAGGCTAAATCTGCGCACTTGTGAGAGCATCGTTAAAATAATTGATTATGCAATGTTACGCATGGTTTGATGAAACAAATGACCCACTGCCATTTCGGCTTCCGCTGTTGTACACAAAAGGACACCACAGCGTGTGAATACCACGCGACCCAATAAATTATACCAACGACCTTGACGCGTTGACTCATCGCTATGCCATTTACATGGATAATTATATGTCTTTATTTTTAATAGTAGATATAAACGCGGAAAAAAGACACTTGAAATGGGCTTTGATTTTTATTGTTCCAGTGATCGGAATAAATCTACCTAAACGAGCTCTTTCAATGTGTATTTTCAAAGCAAGTTACGTGCACAAGGCATTGCTTCCAATAAAGTATACGATTTAGGTATTTTCCCAATTTGTCAGTGTATTGTACCTCAGATGTTATCTAAGGGTGCCTACACATCTGGCGAACGCATCGCTGTAACACGTGCATTGTTACTAAAACTGCAGGGCGCGCGCTAACTCTCAAGCAAGGCACACATAATGCGCGCGCATGCAGTTCAGATTGCTCCGCTTATACTCCAAATGTTACTTTTTGACTGCTCGCAGGTAGCGCGCGTATGTAATACACGCGTGAAGCTGGCGAGTCTTTCGCAAACGGGCGCATTCGCCAGATGTGTATACGCTCCTTTAAGATGGACTTTTCTGCGTCATTATCTTCATCGTCAAATTTGTTTTTGCGGTTCGTGGCACGAAAAATATGCTTCTAACAAAACACATAATTGAATTGGCAGGGAATATGGAACGGACGCTGCGTTTATTTTTTTACCGTTAAGAACAATACCTACATGTAATTCAGTACAAAGACTCGCATGATTTAATATACCTACAGCTTTTCGAGATGAATTGCGATTTTTCCTTATTGACTAGGTGATGCAAGTGAAGCTGGAAAATACGAGGGATTTATTTTTCTTCGCTTTTTTTAATTAACTGTACATGTAAATACCTACTTTTGTTTCATTACATTCAGATACCTAAATATGGAGTAAAAGGTACTTCACGGCAACGAGAGCGACGCGATACAACGCGACGTAAAACTACCACACAGAAACGCATCTCTTGCTTGTTATAATATCCTGATAACGATAATCCTACGATATCCTTGTTTTAAAGATACTTCATGTGCTCTTCCATACATTTCGTGTATCTTTTATCTACTTGTTTTCTCATATAAACATAACATTATTACAGAAAAAATTAGGGCATGAGGCAATACATTGTAAGCAGTTTTAGAGCATGATCAAAATAAACATTTTAACATCATACGTTACTGTTTATTGGTGTTAATTCTTTGAGGTTACTGTTCCCTGTTATTGTATAAAACTCACAAACTGACCGATAGTTATAGCACTGGTTCTAACTTTAAAGATAAATATGTAAGTTTAAAGTGTGTTTGGTGACGGAAAACAAAAATAATTGGTGGAATTATATTTTTATACTTAATCATTTTCGAAGTTATTGTTTTCCTCATTTTCCACATCATTTTCCCACAATAACCAATTACAAAAAATACCTAAACCATTATAAACTAATGCTAGAGACTTCGAGCATATTAATTGTGCTAGAATAATAGGTATAATTATTTGATACTACCTAATTATTGTACATTGTATATTTGAAAAAATTGAGAATTGAATCTAGATGCTGTTAAAATTTGGAAATCCATAACTTAATTTTATGATTGAACACTTTGGTGGCTCAGGCAAAAAAATGAATCCCTCGTGGCTTGATACTAATTAAACATATACATATAATTATTAATTACTTGCCTATTTGAAGCTTATTATGTATTTATTTTCCCACCTTACTAAGTTCCGTTCTATATTTGACTTTTTGGCTGGTTCTAGATATAAACAGATCTATAGGTAATTAATCTGGCGTGTGAGTAAATGTTCTCAAATTCTCTCATTGAATTTAGTTGCTGAAAAAATTTAAATCCATGCTTAAAATTCTGTAAATGTTTGTTTAGCTTGGTCTTTACGTATGTCTGTCTAACTGTTACCTTTTCAAGACCCATTCACTAAACCTAATCTGATGAAATTTAGTACAGATGGTTATAGCTTACACCCCAAAGACGGACATAGGCTTTATCTCAGAAGTTCTGAGAATTCCCAAGAGATTCGGACGACGTCAGGGGATTCATCAAGTGTTCATATGAATCTGACTGACAAAATTATATTTTTATCGAAAATATAATTTTTTCAGCCACTTTATAAAAATATCTCGTTTGAACTTTTAATATCGTTTGACTTGTCTATGTCATCTAACTTAACTTTAGCAACCAAGACAAGGAAAATAGCAAAGTGAATTATTTATTATTTAGTTAGAAGTTTTACCGTTTTCCCTTTTTCAGGCGCCAATTTCAAAGCCCTACATAATCAATGGCGACCTTTATCCTATAATAATAATTATGAAAGTTAAGTGATAATCATAATTGTCACCTTAGAAAACAAAGCTGCAACGGTTCCTAACGTGCCCTGTTTTGAGAAGGAGCCCAACACAAAGCCGGCTAGCAATTATTTTAGTCCATCCCACAATAAACGACATCATTTAAAAAGTAAGTAATTAGCAATAAAACAAAATAGATCCTTGTGAATAAGGAAATAAAATAATGATGAAAGACGTCTAGCGGTCGGTCGTAAAAAGACATAAACCACATTTGAAAGCAACGGAACTTTGAAGTTAGTCTCGTAAATATCATACGCCTACATTTCTGGGATTTACGAGATTCGGTTAATTGCGTAAATTGATTTTTTACTACTTTTGTTTGTTTTATGTATTTAATGGAGACAGTTCCTATATGTGTTGTATATCTTGTTATCACGTCTTGTTTTTTACGCTCCTAAAACCTAGTGCTATACCTACCTACCTTGTATTATCTATTCTTAATCTTCGGTCTCTGTAGAGTTTGACAGAGTTGGATATTATGTCGTGCCCATATTGTAGAATGGATCATTTCATGAACGGGGGGCAGTCCTTGCCATAAACACGCCACCATTTCGTGAAATGGTTTCATGAAATGTCGTGAATGTCTGTTAATCATTGAATGATATGGCTTGACCATGTCAATGAATTAAATTTTCATTAGGATTACTTACTTTAAATTTGTGTTACGGCAAGTTTAAAAATTATTTAGAAACCATATCGTAAAAGCGAATAGGTAGGTACTCAAGCCCGATTCAACCTCAAAAAATATCACAGAATCAAATAATAATATAAAAATAATAATAATAAATATTATAAATGCGAAAGTTTAGATGGATCTTGATGAAATTTGGCACAGAGATAAATTATAGTCTGGAATAGCACATATAGGCTACTTTTTATCCCGGAAAATGAAAGAGTTCCCGCAGGAACCAAAAAACCTCAAACCACGCGGACGAAGTCGCGGGCATTCGCTATAAGGTAATAAAATATTGAGATTTCTGCCTTTGCGCAGACGACATAAGTACCGAAGACCTCTATGACCGAAGCATTATTTCTCTTACTATGTAGGTACCTAACTACGTTTTTTGTATCGATATATTTTGTTTATAAAGATTAAGTTTTAACAAACATTATAATAGCTATCCTTACTTAATATTATAAATGGGAAAGTGAGTTTGTTTGTATGTTTGTTCCGCTTTCACGCCGTTACTACTGAACCGATTGCTTTGAAATTTTGCAGACGTAAAGTTAGAAGTCCGGATTAAATAATAGGGTACTTTTTATCCCGGAAAATTAAAGAGTTCCCGCGGGAACTAAAACTCCTCAATCCACGCGGACGAAGTCGCGGGTATCAGCTAGTTTGTTATACAAGAGTGAAAAGTAGTTTTTTAACCGCGTGCTCAATTTTGATGACCGAGCAAGCAAGGTTCAAAAATTAGAATCCTGAGCGTCAGCGAGGGAATCAAAAGAGCACGAGATGGTGGGATGAAAATATATTTTACTGTACAGAAGTAACTGTAAGGATGCCAAGTAACCTAAATAAGACCATTAAATGAAAATTAATCACGAGTTTCGCAACATATCATCGTGACAGATTTCCCCGCGGGCGCGGCGGCTCGGCCTCGCGCTTATTACTCGCTGAGATTAGGATGGTTTATACCAATCAATATTATATTTATGGTAGCTTCTCTTCTCCTCCTCATTTTTCCTTTTTCTATTTTCATCACGTTTGTATTACGATAGTATAAGATAAAAGCGTTGATAACCTAGCAGGTAGTTTAGACGTTCTGTTTAGGTATACGTAGGTATAAATTTTTCATTCCATACTAATAAGTACCTAATACTTATTAGATATGGCGCAGTGTTGAGCGCTGTTGTCTTAACGTGCGAAGGTCCCGGGTTCGATCCCCGGCGGGGTCAATTTGGGAATTTAAATAATTTTCTAAACTTTCCTTGGTCTGGCCTGGTGGGAGGCTTCAGCTGTGGCTAGCTATCAAACCGTGGAAATTATTGGCCTAAACTAAAAACAAACACATTATGGACTGCTGAACTAATTATCCACGCAGTGATCCCACTGATAAGCCGGTGTGTAATGTCAGTGTATCAGCACGCAGCCAACCGCTTTCTATTTGCTGTTGGATGTTCTCTCGGCAAACATTTAGAGAGACGGGTGCTAGTTCTTTTCTCTTGGATTGAAATATCGTTCTCTGGCGTCTGCGTACCAGTGAGGAGCCGCTGCTCCTCTACTCTACTTGATTCAACATAGTTTTACAGCATAATATCCCTACTCTACCGAATGATAGTTTTTTATTATTCCACAAGAATTTATCTCTTGATTGCGATCTCACCTAGTGGTAACCAGTAGCGGTCTAATCTGTTAAGAATATATTGGCAGCTATATTAAACTATACCACCTTTTTGTATCGTTGGTCCATCGTGCTGGAGGGCGCTCCACACAACTATTAGTATCAAGAGTAGGTATGATACCTACTTATACAATTTCCAACCCGAGGATTAGGTGGTTCTGATTGTTCGGACGAAAATCTAGTAATGTTACGGTCGAGCACGCACGCCCGCCGCTCCTGACATTTTCATTTTCCAGTGTCAAACCATTTTCTTTTTCCTCGACAAGCACGGGCCCGGCTCGATGGCATCTGTATCGGTGCACTGTGGGAAGCCACCTTAAGCCACGCGCCAGTTGTGTGCGATAAAAGCGTACATCAAACGGCGCCATAAATTCGGATGTAGTTCGCGTTTTGTTGGTGTTTGTATTTCCTGCGGTCCGCCCGCCCCGCCCCGCCCCGCCCCGCCGCCCGCCTTCGCCTCGGCCCCTTATCAGCACGCTTAGTCTAAGTTATAGCGTTACAATTTCAATGGATCGTATTCGAGCGTCCAAACACATTGGCATTGAAGTAAAATGGACCTAAAATCCCTTGATTTAAAGTTACAAATTCAGTACAACCGATTTTAATTTCGAATTATTTCCATTTGAAGCGCTAGCTGTGAATGCATACACGAAATTGTGTTCTAAAGCTTTATATTTAATATTCACTTTATTTTGACGCCTATGTGTTCGAACGTTTCGCTCGCTCAGGCTACACCTCGCTTATGGGCCATATTTAAAGTATGAAAACGTGTGCATTCTTGATACACCTCTTCTTTACTTCTTGATGCCTTGAACGCAATAATTTAGATACGCGCCGTATTAACATCCGTGTGCAAATAAGATACTAAGGCGGTGAAGGTGTTAAAACTCGATCTAAGCCCGCGCCGTAAACAGTGTAAACAAATTACTGTAATATTTACGACGAGGCCCGGAAGAGCGGCGGACTGCTCAGTGTTCGATTTGCGGTGTGCCCTTGTTGATGATGAGCAGATGAAAAGGTAAATGATTGTTTGCGCTACAATGCGGTGAAGCCTTAATAGATCAAGTGTTAAGGATTGGACTGCAGAAATCCGAAATATCACCCGTTCAAATCCAAGCCCACACTTGTATTGTTATATTCCTAGCACCGAATTTACCCTTATTTTGAGGAGGCAGGATAAAAAATAAAATGATAAATCCTTTCCATTAATCACATAATGGTAGGGGTTTCTTGGGATAATAATGCGGTTGGTTCCCAGGTCACTACAAAAGCGCGGCACGTAGCGTCAAATGCTCTTTCTATGAGTTTGTATGGAGCTGGGCCGGGCCCACTTACGACGCGGCTAAGAGCGGGACTGTAACAAGTCTTAGGTTTCTAGCGATTATTATGAGATCTTAGTGATTATCACCAGAACCGAGGAATCAAAAGAGCCAAATTCTGACTTCCAAATTCGATCACCCATCCAGCTACCGACTTGGGTCCACGTTGCTTATCAATCGCAATCGACTGATATGCTCTGTTTGTCACAACTATAGACCAATCTTCCCCCTTCGGATTAGGTACCATGGCTTATTTAGTCAAGTTATGACAATGTAGTCATGTGAACTGTGAAGCAATATTCTTCAAATACAAACCTTCCAAAAAAACCCTGTCTCTAGCTGCCTCTACACGAAGCACGCCGCTTTATTTTCGCTAAAGGTTATAGGGCGCACTCAATAAGGTTTTCAGAAACGCTTAGCGTACGCATAATATCTATCTGAATTGACTTGTTTGTTAGAAAAACTACAAATGAAACTGATTGAAAATGACGAATCTTTGGAAGCGAACTAACCCAGAAATAACCACATATTAAGTTGAAATTATCAATTCGGCCCTTATCGGTTTCAAGGCTGAATCGAACCAGCATGTTGCCAAATAGGTAAATCAGTGTTACACCTTTTCAGACAAAGGGTAAGTAATAGCAACGTTTTTAAACCTCCGACCAATCCATACCTGATGAGGCCCGATTGTCTAAGCGAATCGTAATCATTTGACAAATTAAAACGTATTACTCAAACTGTTTATGGAGTTCATACCTACATGCTTTATGACGTGCAGGTATCTATGAACTACTTAAACAGAACGATTACGTTGACGATAATTACCGTACACAATCGGGGGGCTGATTAATAAATCACGTGAACCGAAAACTCATTCCCGGGAGACGGAAAAGAAAAACAAATTAAAGGCATCGTTAATCCTTCGAACAACATCGGCCGTCGTTTATCTGTGATGAATGGTGATGAGTGATATTACACGAAACAAGTTAAGCGGCTTTGTTTATTAATTCACATATTTTTAACGTCTTTATTTCCACGGCGGGCGAGGTAAATTAATTGTAACATGTGTTTAATGTTGGCTTGAACTTGAGACTTCTGTTTTTATCCAAATATAATAAACGCGCGTTTTTTCTTCACATAAAAATAACTTGTAATAAGTATAGGTAGGTATGCGTATAAGAACCAGATGCCGTTTTTGTATAGAAAGAATACCTATACCTATAATTATAGCGATTTGAATCCGTTCTTAAAGAAATGTTGAGCCTGTATTGGTTGCGACGGCTGGCATTAGTAAAGTCAAATAGGAAGCGACGGGTTCGATTCCCGTACCAACTCGGTGATGTTGTAGCGGCTTACATTGCATACTAAGTCCATAAAGAAAGTTCAATTCTCATTAGGGACAATTTTGAGATTTCATAATTTCTAAATTGCCTGTGGTCTGGAACTGCGGTTTCGGCCGCGGCTAGTGTCCACCCTATGCCGCCAAGCGATTCAGCCTTCCGGTAAGACGCCGCATCAGAACCGTTTGGGCTCCTAGGGCATGAGTTTAACATTAGCGCAGTAACCCATGCCATAACATACCCTATTGAATAGTTACCTATTCAGTGCCATAACCCACTGAATAGGTTACGTGGGTTATGTTACCATGTAAAATGTTACCCTCAAAGACTGCATCGTCACTTACGGAGTGGAGAGTGAGTTTGCAGTCAAGGGTTTTTTGTAGTAGCATAAAAAAACTTGCAACCCATATTAAAGTAATTGTCATCAATTCAATTATTATAGAATCTATAAATACAGAATAAGCAAATTAAACAAAATCTCCGCCGCCCGCGCTGAGTCTAGCCGGAGCGGAAACTGCGCCGGAAAGCCTCGACAGAACCAGGCGTGTTAGCCTCTTTCCGTTCAGAACAAGTAGGTAATAATTATTATTAATCAAAATTCTTAGTTATTATAGCGTTTACACTGTAGTGAGTGATATTCACGTGAGCGACCCAACCCTTTACGTACATAATATAATTTATGTTTAATTCTTACTCTTTGTAATCTTATAAGTAGGTCTGTATGTCGGTCATTAATCATTACAGTAAACAAAAGGATGCCCGTGACTTCGTCCACGTGAATATTGGCTAGTCAGGTAGGTAGACTTTATCCATCTCCGGGAGGCGGGATCAGCAGCTTTTTCTGTACCAAAACCAAATGGGCCGTAAAAAGTAAAAAATTGATTTACGATAGTATGGATTATATGTACCTGCTATATCAATACTGATATTTTAGAGCGAAAGTGTGTCTGTCTGTCTCTTATGCTTTCACGGCCTGTCTGTTTAACCGATTTTGATGAAATTTGGTATAGATAGGTTACATCCCGGGGAAGGACATAGGCTACTTTTGATTCCAGAAAATTAAAGTGTTTCCGTGGGAATCAAAAACTTTAATTCACGCGGGCGAAGTCACGGGCATCATCTAGTTAATCTAATATCCTGCAGTAGACAGTGACACACCTTATATTTTTGAGTTAGGCGTTATACTATTTAGTATGGGAAATGTATGGGAATACAGAAAATCCATTTGAAAAGTCAGAAGAAATACCTTATCTTGCCAATACGAAACCGAAGTAGACCAACACTTATATCTAAGTTAAGCTAGACACAGAATTTACTAAGAAAAATGTAATTCACGTACCTACCTAGTTAAAATTCTGACTAAATTAACTTCGAAAGAACTAAGTTCTAATGATTTCATAGACATTTAAAATAAATAGTTAAACCAACTCAATAAAACATCAATCATTTCAAAACGTTCTACAAATTCCTTCTCTGTAACGAGGATACTCGAAAAAAAAAGATCTATGTTTTATGAAGATCATGTTTTTTCCCCTCTCCCATGCGCATTAATATAAATTCCATCCGACCGACTTATACAAATACCGGGTATTTATTTTATTTTCGCATCAACTAGTGTTTATGATATTAATGTTATTTAAACAGGAAACCGCGCGCCGGTATAAAAGCGAGCGGGTAATTTTATACTTTTCACGTTTCTTCAAGGGAAGCGCTGTTTAAACAACGTTACCAAACAAGCAGCACCGGCCTACGCCAATAAGGGAGCAACAAATGGGAACATGTGCGAAGTATTCTATAACAAAACTCCACAACGTATTTTAAATTTGCCTTTACACAAGTTTAAGAAATCCATTAAAAAAGTATGCTCCTGAAAAAAGCTTATTATACTGTTGAAGATTATGTAAATAATAAAAGGGCATGGATTTGACTCGCTGCCGCAATGCTTAGGACCAGACTTTACAAGTGGGTATGTATCTAGTATCTATAACATTAATCTTATTGTACTTAAATGTGTTTTTAAAAGAGCAACCACCGAGTTTCTTGCTAGGAATCGGTAGGAATGACATTCCGAACCAGTGGTAGGTTCGCTCGACGATTCAAAAGCACTTTTAATAAGTTTATTTGAATAAAAAATATGAGTTTGAGTTTGTGTTTTGAGATTACTGTATAAATAAAAATGATAATATTCTGCATCACTTGAGAATGGCTGCATGGCTGCTAATGTTTTTGATCATAGTCCGGATAAGGTTTTTAGGGAAAGAAAAAGTGGAAAAGATGCCTGGAAAATTGAAAAAATCCCATAAACTGAAAGCCCTCTTTTAGGGTTCCGTGCCCAAAGGGTGCCAATGTGACCCTATTACATACATACATTACATATTTTTTTGTCAGGTTTTGACCGTGGCTAGTTACCACTCTACCGGCAAAGACGTACCGCCAAGCGATTAAAAGCGATCCGGTACGATGCCGTGTAGAAACCGATTATGGGTATGGGTTTAATATAACTGCCATATTATCACTTTACCATCAGGCGAGATTGTTGTCAAGGGTTAACTTAAAGTGGCGTAAAACGAATGGGACTTAGAGGATATGGAACACCCGCTTGTCTGATTTTGAATTTTTTAGTTTTCTTATAAAAGCAGCTTTCCTCTGAGCAAAAGCAATTTTCCCCTAATGATGTAACTCGAGAAACTACTTAAATGCTAAGGATTTTAATGAGCTGCAACTCGTACTTAATTTAAATTAAAACAGTAGATAAGATAAGATAAACAAGATGGGCGACCAGAGATTTAATATTATGATTGCAACACAATAATCGTTGTGAGGACTCTTTTATTGCAAAATAGGCTTGTGCTTAATGACAACCAGTCAATTTTGAGGTCCAGGTTGGAAGTTGGACTGCGCTTGCCCAGATGATGCTTACTCACTCGTTAAAGGTACTGCAGGGAACACGGAAGTGTATTGCACACCTTGTCAAACTTATTGGTTCGTACTTTTTAATTTTATTTATAGACTAGCGCTTGGCTGTAATCAGACTTTGCTGGAAGTAGTGATCCAGCCCAAGATGGAGCGCGCTTGCCTAGAAGATGCCTATTCACTCTTGATTTGAAGATACCAATAATGGAAAAACGAAAGCCGGGAGGGCGTTCCATATCCTAACGGTTCGATTTAGAAACGACTAAGCAAATCACTTCGTACGCGTCCGTGGAATTTCAGATGCCTACCCTGACGACGACTTAACTTCTTAATGTAAGAACTTCATATGTAACCTGCAATCAGCAAATAAATATTATGATTATGATTAATCGTAATAAAATAAAATCATTAATTGGTATTTGTAATTGGTATGTACCTATAGCTGATAGCAGTTGTATAGGTTCAATAACGATGTCGACTAGCAAATGGCAAGCACATCGTCAGTGCAGGCGCTATAATGTCTTTAGATCCTAACAAGGTTAGGATCGCGCATGTAGGCGCACGCTGCGGAAACCTAGTTAATAGCTTCATAGAGCCTGAACAATGTTGATGAGTTGAGCATCTTTATAATTAATAGCTTCCCGTATGTAAGCGACTATAAATTATCGAGATAAGTTCAGACACCTAACAACGCTGAATGAAATTTGTTGTGCAGTTTGGATTCGGGACAAAGTTGGTACGAGCTTAGCGAATAAAATGATAAGCAGGCAGATAATCGGCAGCGAAGTCCTCTCAGACCAGACTCGATGGACCAGCTGCTTGTTTACAACGCGAATTTCGCAAGTAAAATGTTTGAACTCTAGAGAAAAGTTACGACTTTTCTAGGGTGCTCTCATACCGTTTTCTTCAAGCCATTTATTGAGATAATTTGCAGCCATGTTCGAATAGCCCCTATAATGTACATTTTCTCTTACAATAAAAATCACCTAGGACCTAAAACACTGCAATTTTGCGCAGAAGTTGCCTTAGTGTATAATGTAGACAATGATTAAGGTTGGATTTTTGAAATTCTTCCAGGAGCAAAGCTGCGAGCGATCACTAGTAGTGAAAACTGGATGCCTGTCAACACATTCAATAACTATTCACGATGTGATGTTATGCGACCGGATTTGTTAAATGTCGTTTGTAATATTATGCAAACAATTTATGGCAACGCAAATGTTTCCTGTAAGTATTACATATTCATAAATCAGGGGAAAAGCAATATATACGACTTTGATCAGTGGATATATACGTTACGAAGAAAGAAAATGGAGTGTTAGAAAGCATAGGATTAGAGGATTTGCGTATGTGGAGCACACGAGACTTTTCTAAGTCGGATTTGGAAAGTGATTTTTTACGAATATGTTAATAAAAGTAAGCTCTAACTCAAACGGTTTTTACTTACATGTTACACACATATTTTACGCAACATTAAACATTAATACATCTCTGAATCATTTTGATTTTTGTCATAAGTAGGAAAAGTGACTTGGCAATTGATCTGCATTTCTTATATTTTAAGTCAAGATATGAGAAATGCAGATCATATCCCCAAGTTTTGACCACGTTTTGGTCGTAACCAGTTTTGTGTTCATTTCCAGTTAAAAAATTAAAGTAAAAAATTCAAAATTCAAATGTTTTTTATTCAAATAGACTTTTAACAAGTGCTTATGAATAGATGGGTGCCCTATTGAAGCTTATCATCTAAGGTCACCCCCAAGAACACGGTCGCCTCTTCTATTTAACATATATCATTATTTACCACTAGATTAATGTTACGTGTATTCTTTCTATTGGGCAGTGCGAACTCAACACACTTAGTTTTTTTTTGTTATTTACAGTAAACCAGTGAGTGATCTGAGAAATTGCACTATTTACGTCATCAAAATTATCCATATTTCTATCGACTTTAAAAATTAAAGACGTATCATCAGCAAACAGCACATATCGCAAGTGTCCTGGACAAAATATGGTAAATCATTTATATATACCAAGAACATGGAGGGACCCAGAATGGAGCCTTGAGGGACACCCATTAACGAGGCTGATTCGGATGATTTCACATTGTTTACACATACCGTCTGAATACGGTCACTAAGATATGATGCAATGAGACTAAGTGCAGTCTTTGATTCCATAGTGGCTCAATTTGGTCAAAAGTGTCTCGTGCTCAACACAGTCGAATGCCTTAGACAAATCACAGAAAATACCAATAGCATTCTGTCAGTTCTCCCAAGCATCAAATATATGTTTTAGCAGCGCCGCGCCCGCATCGACTGTTGATCGATCTTTCGTAAAACCATACTGCTCGGAGTGAAGTAATTTATTTAAATTAAATTGCCGAAGCAGTTGGTTGAGCATCATTTTTTCAAATATCTTGCTTAGGGTTGGCAAAATTGAAATTAGTCTGTAATTATTTGGATTACTTTTGCTACCTGATTTAAAAAGAGGAATCAATTTACTACATTTCATGAGGTCAGGAAAAGATCCCAAATCCAAAGACTCATTAAAATTTGAGCAAGATATGGCGCAATAACATCTACAACATTGCCGCTAATTTTCACTGATATCCCCCATGATTCATTCATAGATTTGAATGGTTTTATAATATCATAGGGGGTCACGTACTCAAACTTAAACTTAACACTGCTCTCAGAGACATTACTACTGAGAATTCTGAGAAGAATGGAATGGTATAATTAAAATTGATAAGACACCTTAATAATCTTACAGTTTACTAAAGCCTTGTTTCTTACTTTATTTTCTTGAACAAGCTTATACCTACTTACATATTTTATTATCTGCCAAAGACACAAATGTGTGTGTGACTTTTACTAAGTCAACACTGTCTGTCTCGAGACAATACCCATAAGCCGCCCGGTTGCCCAGTCTGAAATGTTTGACTGAGTTACTGACTCCGCCAAATGTGTTGTAGTTTTTCCACTAGCATATTTGTCTGGTGACTGTAGTACTGTAGTACTGTAGTATTAGAGCTTAGGAATCAATTACAATTATAAATAAGAGACAAGAAATATTACCAGAATCCAGAATAGCGGCGGAACAGGAGCCTGGCACTAAAAAATTTGGAATCGAGCCATCGCCGGCCGATATACTCTGCAACATTATAGGGCTGTTACATAACAACTTTTGACTTTTTATGTCCCATAATATTTTTTAAAGTCGTCAAAACAGCAGCCCTGCAATCACAATCAGGGGGCTAACTACCATCGTTAAGCCGTTTTGTATTAATATTGTTGACGTTTTTGACGACCTCGGTGGCGCAGTGTTGAGCGCTGTTGCTTTAACGTGCGGAGGTCCCGAGTTCGATCCCCGGCAGGGTTTGGAAATTTATAATTTCTGAATTTTCCCTGGTCTGGCCTGGTGGGAGACTTCGACCGTGGCTAGTTACCAACCGGTAAAAACGTGCCGCCAAGCGATTTAGCTTCCTGTACGATGCCGTGTAGAAACCGAAGTGTCATAAGCGACGCGTCAGTATCGCACACATTGACTTAACAATATAGCACATTATAATTACTTAACTGTGCGGTACAAGTTTGTAATTTTCTATGGAGTCAAATCGCGTCACGTTCCGCTTTCGTCGCTCCCGTAGGACAACAAGTGTGCAGTGCAAAAGCCGTGAGAGGGATAATATGTCACACGTTAAAATAGTAACGTATAATAATAATATCACTATTGCCTATTATGTGGTATAACTAACTAAGTTAATAACTTAGAATAAATGAGACAAATTTTTGTAAAACAAAAATGAGTTTGTTTTAATTATTATATTTCCCTTTTTATAATAATGATCAAAACAAAGAGTTGGTAGCCCTATTTTGCTGGTTCCTTGACCTCGGAGGGATTTGGGTACAAGACGACGGCTTACTCCGTGAATTAGTGCAGGATTTACAACTATTTGGGAAAAGGGCTAGGGAACAGGAGCAGGTGGACTGCTAGATGATTGACTACATTTTTTTCGAAAAAATCTCATGACATGGTAAATAGTAAATTATACCTATACTTTTACACAGCTTTTTTCAGTGAAAAACGTCGCAAAAGTCATAGATAAGTTATAAGTACCATGATTTTTCTATCGTACCTACCTATGCTTAATGCGACGTATTAAACGGTCTTACGTTGTGCTCGGTGACGATTTAGACTAGGAAGTGGGCTTACCTAACTGGCTAGGATATAACTCGCCGAGGTAAAAATAGGTCATTTACTACATTACTTACTACATTTTATTTTCATTATATCCTGATTGGATTTGTTACGCTTGTATACGCTGCGCCAGTGATTGGTAAATGCGGCAAAATGCACTCTACGCCCTATGGGATAAGGACACAGGCTCTTGACTGCAATCTCACCTGATGAATGATGATGCCTAATTGATAATGCTCTCTCCCTGCGAATACCACAGTTTAATTCCCTAGTCTGAAAAAATAGCAATTGTGCTAATCATGATAACTGCCAAGTGCCAGGGCCCATGATAGAGCAAAACCTCAAGGTGAAGTCAGAAGTGTGAACGTGGTTTCGATGTCACGTTCTTTGTTTTCAACCGACTTAAAAAAAAGGAGGAGGTTCTCAATTCCACTGTTTTTTTTTTATGTTTGTTACCTCAGAACTTTTGACTGGGTGGACCGATTAGGATGATTCTTTTTTTATTTGAAAGGGCATACTTCCCATGTGGTCCCATATAAATTTTATCGAAATCGGTCGAGCGGTTTTTAAAATATCAACAATAAAATAAGTACTTTGTATAGCGTGTGCTTGTTGTTGTAAAGTTGGCGCGGGAGTTTGAAGTCGGTTGTTTAAAAAGAATTTTTTATATTAAATTATTCAATACCCAAAAGTAGATTTTTTGAGTGCGTAGACCTTAAAATAACAACAAAACCTAGGAACAATAAAAACATATAGATAAAATATTATTGTTAACAAGCTGATGCCCGCGACTTCGTCCGCGTGGATTGAGGTTTTTTAGTTTCCGCGGGAACTCTTTAATTTTCCGGGATAAAAGTATATGCAATTCCAGACTATAATCTGTCTCTGTGCCAAACTTCATCTAGATCCGTCCAGCCTTTCTAGAGTTCTATGTGTTCGAACAAACCCATAGAACATTATTTTCTGAGAACGGACGGACCAGAGTTAAAATCTGAGGGACGGAAAAAATGTAGTCAGGAATCAAAATAGCGCCATCTTACAGAATACATTGGTACTACGTTAACTAAGCAAAAGCACCACTTTGCTCTGAAATGTGAACGCAGAAGCATTATATTATCTTTACTACTTGGTACAAGCAATATCTGGTAGATGGCAGTAAAAGCAAATAGAAGTTTGAAAAAGCTTATCGCAACTCTAGTAGTAGTAGGTACACTTATTAGTCCACGCTAGTCGCGACCACAAATTAGTGATCTTCCTCATTGAGAATCTTGATCATAGATTATTTTATTCTATCGTCAATCTCATGAAAGCGCACCCGAAAACTCTACTTTCTATTTTTGGAGACCCTCCTTAAAGTTTAGATGAATACTTAGTTCACATGTTATAAAATTGAGCAGCTAAGCCTTGACCGATATTTCACAGGTGCACGCCAGACGCCTGGTGGCGACGTGTGAGATGCAGGCCGGTAGACTTCAAAGAAAGTATACAAACAAACGTTGATTGATTCCGCGATCCTTCGAAAGTGACGAGAAATAATGTCGATGTAAAATTATTTGGTCATATAGGTATTTTTGCAGGCTGTCAATCCGCACTTGAACAGCGTGGTTGACTATGGCAAAAAGTTTTATTAAGTACATTAATTGTCTTCAGGATGCAAGCTCTCCCTCTACCAGACTCCGTTAAGACCAGTTAAAGAGCGGTGAAAAAGAACAGACAAATGAACAAATAGATAGACATGTACACTTTGGCATTTATTAGAATTACCTAGGTATCCAAAAAGTATCCATGTAAAGGTACTTGGAATAATATATACCTATATGGTATGAGTAAGGTATGGCACGAATATTATTTACTGAAAGCTAGAGCGCATAATTTATGGAAAAGTTAAATTATATAAGTCCCACACACTTATCTGACCCGGTGGAATTAATTGGAACTGAATTGTATTTTTTTCATAGATACTAGTGACGATGTAACCGGGTCAGATAAGTTAAGTCACCTCCGGCCTTTAAAATAGTCAAACGATCACGAGATGGACGCATCCATGCATATGCGTCCTGATCAAAAGGCATTGCATCGATGTATGCAACCGGTCGCCATGGCAACGCGGCGCGGCCGACGACCCCGCGCGACGCGTCCCGCCCGCCCTGTCGCCGCCCTACGCCCGCCCTGCACATTTTATTTGTAAACAACAGAATTAAACCTATTTATAACCGTTTCTCAACATTTATAACTCTGGAGAGACTGTCGTTCAGTAGATCTACAAGTTAGTGTGCATAGTTTTGTCCAGTGCGTCTGCTATAGAGTTAAGCCCCCGTAGTAAGAGAAATTAGGGGGATATCGAAGTGTGCGTGTATTCGAAAAGTGAAGCGAAAATGTGTATTGAAAGCACGCTGATGTGAAGTGAATTAGTGCGTTATTTGTGATGGGGTTGATGGAATGTGTTATTAATGAAGTGGGCAGGGTGTTTAACGAGGGATCTTTGTGTTTGCGATACTAGTTTTGTCATGGTGTGTGTAATGGAATGCGTACTGAATTGGAATTCGAGTAAGTTGGCTTTGTTTTAAAAGTAGGAATACAAGTTGATATTCATGCTTCTTGTTTTGATTGATCGACAAAGACTTTAATCATGAATTTTGTGAACCCAGAGCCTACAAATATTATACGTGAAAGGGTTATTGGCTTGTCCTTTAATTACGCTACAACAGAGCTGCAAAACTACATGATTAGAGAGAGACCAGAGAGTGAGATAGGCAACTTTTTATCCCGAAAAATCAAGGAGGTCCCATGCGATTAGGTAAATGAAGTCGCAGGCATCATCTTGTTTTACAATGATATATATCACTATTATGATCTCTTCACTTCTCGGTGAGCTTAAATAACTGTTTAACGGAGCTTATAACTTTAAAATCTAATAAAGATTAGGTATATGTTTGTATGGTGATAAAAATATACTACTTATACTAAGTAAGACCGACTACTGACCGCAATATTCCATTATCCTTGTGATAAATACTCATAAATCTTATCTAAAGTCGGTATTGAAACTATTGTACTAAAGTAAGGCGCCAACCGTAATGCCTGTGGTAATGCACAGCTCTCGAGATTTATTGCGAATAACCATTCACGCTACTGCTCTATTCATTGATATCACTGTTGTGCCAAAACTATTTCTGAAAAGCTATCCAGCATGTTTATGATAATGTTATAACATCCTTGTTCAGCAGTTACGTGCACATTTACGTTCGAGAAACTTTAGTAATATAAATGGCCAAAAGTTACATAATAATTTGGTGGGTATAACAAATATCGCTCCTCGGTTTTGGAGCGGGCCGAAAGTTTGAAAAATCATTTAATCATTGTACCTACATAGATACCTACTCGTAGCACAAAATGAATAACCTCGCACCGATTACTTGCACAAACTACAATATATAAATGCGAAAGTTTGAATGGATGTCTGGATGGATGGATGGATGTATGGATGTTTGTTACTCAATCACGCGCCAACGGCTGAACGGATTAGGCTGAAATTTGGCACAGGGATAGATTATAGTCTGGAATAGCACATAGGCTACTTTTTATCCCGGAAAAATAAGGAGTTCCCGCGGGAACCAAAATACCTCAAATGGATGTTTGTTACTCAATCACGCCAGAACGGCTGAACGGATCTGGATGAAATTTGGCACAGAGATAGATTATAGTCTGGAATAGCACATAGGCTACTTTTTATCCCGGAAAATTGAAGAGTTCCCGCGGGAATCAAACAAATGTATCTGTTCAACTGATTTTGATAAAATTTGGTACAGGGATAGGTTGTATCCCGGGGAAGGACGTAGGCTACTTTTTATCCCGGAAAATTAAGGAGTTCCCGCGGGCATCAGCTAGTGATAGCATAAAAATTGTTTGTCCCTATTGTCCCATATTATATCCTTTTTTTCTCACCAGACTTCGTTCGCGTGGATTAAAATTCTTGAAAAATTCCGACGAAACTCTTAAATTTTCCAATTAAATAGCCGTCCTTCCCCGGAATGCAACCTATCTCGGTACCAACCTCGGAACAGATAGGCCGTGAAAGCGTAGCAGACAGTCTAACGCACACAAAAAATTCCATCGGAATCGGTCAAGCCGTTCTGGAAGTAATGCGATTTATAGATTAGTATGGATTTATTTCCATTACAGAAAGTTACACCTAGATTATGTTACCGAGTTTGATTTGAGTCACAAACCATGATTTAATCTCTATCACATTTAAACACGTAAAGTGTAATCCTTTTAAATAATTAACTCAAATATTACATAGGGAAAACCTACGAAATGAAAATATTATCATGAATGAATCAGCACGAATACCTAGTAATTACGGCACGGCAGCCGCACGCCATGGGCTTTGATTATAGCCATGGGCTGCGGGGCTGGTGAAACATGTACCGCGAGATTTGCGTGTGGCCAAATTTATAAGTTTTAGTTTTAGAAATGCTTTTACTTGGTACCTAGTACCTACGGCTTTTATTTTGGTAATCGTGTACGTACACGCTATGACAGAATTAACTTTAGTAATTCTGTCATACGAACTTAAGTACTTACACGATAACTAATTCGAACCGCTAGGATATGGAATGCCCTTAAGTCTTCCGTTTTCCCCTCCTCTTTTATTATAGTTACCTTCAAATCAAGAGTGAATGGGCATCTTCTAGGCGAGCATCATTTCAAGAGAATTTCACCACTATCTCGTTGGTTTAATACAGTTATTTTAACTTTTTTTTCTCTTGTTCTTTGGTTTTCTTTCGAAAACTTTTATTATAATATTATGTACTTAATACAATCTATCAGGTTCCATGAAAATTCCACGCTCTGACTGTATCTATTATTGGGACAGTCTAAAATTATAGAATCCACTAAATTTTATCATTTGTATCACAATCATAATTATTATTATGGAGGAAGATATACTACTTACTTACCTAGATAAATTAAGGACTTGTATGTGCTTGTATGCCGGAAAATTAAAGAGTTCTTAATGGTATTACCTTAAACCTAAATGAACGTGGACGAATTTGCGGGCACAGTCTAGGTCTCTAATGATCCCCGACTTTGTACAATGAGACAGCAAAAGAAAACTTTCGGTTTTCTTTGCAGAAAAGTGTAGGTTAAGTGTGCGGTGAGTCAGCGCGTCACGCGTCACCAAATGCAACAAGTGACCCGCACTGCACGCCACTGACCCCGACCTATTTATTAGGCAGAGCCCTACTTTGTGATGTCACGTGTCATGTTTACCCTCAATATCATTCGGTGTTGTGCTACTTTAAACGATAATTAGACGGCCACCTCTAGAACAGCGTCCCATCAACCTCATCTCAACCCCTCTCCCCGGAGTCTCCTTTCAGGACGGGACGGGTTTAGGTTTTAATCCACTATGCTGGCTAAATGTGGATTATCAGACTTTTGAAAATATATGGCGAGCAAGTTTCTCCACAATGTTTTCGATCATAGTTGAATTCCGTCACAGATAACAGGATATTGAAAAGCTTTACGTAACTCTGAAAAGTTATAGGTAACAAAAATAAGTGATTTTGGCTGGATCAGCTTATGAAATTATCTTTTATGAACCCTTCTGGTCTGGTGAGAAGATCAATACCAGATATACCAGTAATTTGTTATCATAGAAAAAAAATACAATAAAGTTATCATACTGCCAAATAATTAAAGCAAGTTTCACCATCTGGTAGCCATAAAAATATTACGTACCTCATACCTATCTATAATCATGAGATAACAATCTAATTTCTCCTTCAACAGTCGTAAAGTTACCGGACATAGATTGTAAACTTGAAAGTTACAAGTTTCATTGAATATGCTAATGTCTTAGAAATATTCATGGTGTATTTTAATCCTTTGTTGTGCTCCAGATACTAGTCTCTATATTATATTATCTGTACAAAAGAGGGATTATCTTTTATTACTTAATAAAAGTAAACTTTAAAAGCTTACTCAAACATAAATCCACGTTCATTTTTGTTTACCCAAAAAATTTTTTTTGTAATTATTGGGTTAACCAACCCAACTTCTCAGAGCTGGACGAAAAACACGAAGGACATAGAATATAATAAATACTTGCATTACCGTTAACCAAGTCATCCTTATGCCTCCAAACAAAGCAAAACTATACATGGAACAAAGTTATCAGAGATCAATACAAACAAGTTGTAAGTTTGTTTGTTTGTCTGCTAACTGGGTGACCCTTATCCGGCCGCCCTTGGGCGACTTGGCGGCGATGCGTCTACCGTGTTATCTCCACATCACATCACCTAACTAAACAAACCAACAAACTAATAAATATAGAAATACTATAATGTGTTTGTATTTAAATATTGTTTATATTAAGGGATGTGCTATCTAACTATCAGAAACTGATAAAGGATAAAATGATTCAGTACGGAACACCTGATGACAGGAGGTGATGCTGGATGCCAATAGATGGAGTCATCTACCTACTCACAGCTAGATATTCCAAATTTTTATGCGGGATATTAAAATAATATGTAACTTGGCAGTACGGCTTCGAAGATAGGATGGTAAATGAGTAATATATAGTACTTTCGCATTTAAAATAATATTAGTTTAGAATTATTATGGACAGTATGGATTATTCCGTTGACTCACTGCTAGAGATTCTCTGGAAGAACTGAACACTCTCACTACTAGAACATTTAGATTAAGGTTTAGGAGTGAACGGTTGAGACATCTTGAGGTGGTGCTTTATCTTTTGCTAATATTATTTGATTGAACTTTGAATTTACTAACTCTTATGTTGGATAGAAGCACAAGCTACCAGTTTAGCCAAGGAACGAAAATTTTAATTCGCTATAAGTAATCCGCTAAAACAGACAAATGTAACGCGCAGCTGCGATATACACCGCCCGCCCTGCCGCTTCTAAACATTCAGTCAAAGCGAGCAATACGCATCGTCGTTACACTAGGAAAATCTTCCAAACCATTCGTAGCCTATGTGTACGGAGATGTTGACTCAACGATGCACTTTCTTATATGATTAACTAGATGATGCCCGCAACTTCGTCCGCGTGGTTTAAGTTTTTCGATTCCCGCAGGAACTCCTTAATTTTCCGGGATAAAAAGTAGCCTATTTCACTCTCCAGTGTGCTTAGCATGCGCACAACGAGATTATCTCGCGACGAGAGAGAGAGATGTTGTCGTTGCCGGCAAATTTTTCATTTACCGTAACATGCACAAAATGCGGTATTTTACAAGAAAAAAATTATTATCGACGTGTAAAGGTTCGTAGACAAAAATACCACAGATAAGAAATATTACTTTTATCTCTACTTTTGACGCAACGAGACAAGTAACCATGTTGGCTTCGGTAGACATAGAGAGATAACGGGTAGACATAATTTTACTCGTAGTGCGCATGCTAGCCATACAGGTCTTCAACTATACCCATGGCAAAAATCATGTCGATCCGTTGCTCCGTTGCGGCGTGATTGAAGGACAAATCAACAAACAAACTGACTTTCGCATTTATAATATTATTATGATAATTGTAATTGTGAATGCTGTAAACACACTCGAAACTCTTCCGCATATAAATACCTATCAGTATGAATTTTATGCTCGATACCTTTTTTAGAAGTACAGGTGGAAAAGAATAAAACAGAATTTAAACATTATTTACAACGGTATTAACATTATTACAAACAAGGAGCAGAATAATTGTGAGTCAGGAGTCAGGACCTTTTTTGTCTCGCGGTCCAATTTAATCATTTCCAATTTATTGATATCAACCGTTTTGGGATGTTGAAATTAATTTCTTTGTGTAAGGTCGCGTGAGTCAAACGCGAACTTTGTCATCTCATTTCCAGGACCGAGAGTTCAATAACTCGACATGTAAGGGCATAAGTATTTCAGTTTATTGGAGGATAAGCTGACGATTCTTAAAAATTCTGTACTAAATTTTACTTATTTAATCGAATAAAAACTTTTCAATTTCTATCGCAGTCCTAAAAAATTATATAAAGTATCTTACTTCTTACTAATAGTATAAATGCGAAAGTTTGGATGGATGTATGGATGTATGGATGGATGTATGGATGTATGGATGGATGGATGGATGTATGAATGGATGGATGGATGTATGGATGTTTGTTACTCAATCACGTCCCAACAGCTAAACGGATCTGGCTGAAATTTGGCACAGAGATAGATTATAGTCTGCACATGGGCTACTTTTTATCCCGGAAAATGAAAGAGTTCCCGCGGGAACCAAAAAACCTCAATCCACGCGAACGAAGTCGCGGGCATCAGCTAGTATACTATAAAGATTGTCAACATCTCAAAAAGTTAGGGTGTAAATGTTAGGATTTAAATGAGAGATTTAAATCCTAACATTTTACCTTCACATCAAATTAATACAGAGGTTAATGACCTCTGATCCCAGATCCCACATCTGGGATCAAAGGTCATTAACCTCTAGATGCAATATACTGAACTTTCATTCTACAACGATCAAAATTTCTAGTTTGAAACTGTAAGCTTCAATTATATAAATTAAAATAATATCATTCGTAAGCTTCGCCGAGAGTAGGTAGGTTTTCCTTAATTAAGCCCACCGCCGACGTCGGATATCGATCCGATGCTATGCACGCCGCTTACTATTTTTAAAATGCCGCCGTGCAAACCGATAATTTAACAAGTAAATAATGAGTAAGTTACGTAAATTCTTTTTACAGATGTAAATAATGAGTAAGTTACGTAAATTCTTTTTACAGATGTAAATAATGAGTAAGTTACGTAAATTCTTTTTACAGATGTAAATAATGAGTAAGTTACGTAAATTCTTTTTACAGATGTAAATAATGAGTAAGTTACGTAAATTCTTTTTACAGATTTGATGAGTTGTTAATTTGTTTTTCTATTACTACAGCAACTGTAACAAACGAGCATATATTTTTGAGTTATCATTCATGTGTCACAGTTAATCCAGTGATAGTGATATCGTTCGTTGGCCGGGTACAGTTCATTTGTATTTAATGGATAGCTTCGAATCGTACGATTTGCCAGAGTAATATGGTGAACACTGAACAGTGGTGACAGCATAGAGTGATTGAGATGTCTCCTTCTTCACGAGGTTCCCAATCTTTGATCCCGGTCAAGCGCCTCTAATTTTTCGGATTTATATGCGTTTTAAGCCAAGTTTGGCCAGCGTGATGGACTATGATAAGGTTATACGAGTATACATAAATTACTGCCCTATCTCATCATAATCAAAATATATATAAATCACGTATCACGTTGTTTGTCCGCGATGGACTCCTAAACTACTTAACCGATTTTAAATTAAAGCACACCGTGTGCGGTTTGATCCAACTTGAAAGATATATAACTTACATCTTAATCCATACTAATATTATAAATGCAAAAGTGTGTCTGTCTGTCTGTCTGTCTGCTACGCTTTCCCGGCCTATCTTTTCAACCGATTTTGCTGGAATTTGGTACGGAGGTAGGTTAAATGTTCTGGGGAAGGACATAGGCTACTTTTTATCCCGGAAAATAAGGAGTTCCCGCGGGAATCAAAAAAACCTTAATCCATGCGGACGAAGTCGCGGGCATCATCTAGTAATATCATAAATGCGAAACTGTTTTTTGTTAATTTGTGCTTCAATGACGCCGCAAAGAAGCGTGATCGACGTGATTTTTGGCATGGGTATAGTTGAGGATCTGGAGAGTGACATAGGCTTTTTATCCCGGAAAATAGTTTCCGCAGTAATATAAAAAAACTCAAACCACGAGGACGAAGTCGCGGGCATCAGCTACTTAAGAATATTCCTTTAATAGGTAAGATTCTCGTACAACTTAAAAGACCCGAAGTTAGTCTGTGAAACCCACAGAGCATTCGTTTAGCTACGGTGGAACCTGAAAGACTAGCCGTAGCCCAAAGCCGTGAAACCAATCAAAAAAGTAACAATCAGCTGTTCGTTATCAGTCTTTCTCGTTGTTATCAGTGTTGGCGCGGACGCCGGCGCGGCACCACGCGTCCTTCCGAACCACGCCAGACACCGGCAAGTTTGTTATTGTTAACCAAGTAATACCCGATGTTCTAATCTGAGTGTAATATAAACAAGCGCAGGAGATACGCAACAAAGTCTCTCTCCGCCCACTAAGCTGAACGTGGCACACCGCACACCGCACGCGTGGCCCGAGTGTAAGAGACTGTACACATACTGAAACAATCCAGCTGTGAAAATTGATAGACTGCCAACGTTTTAAATGTAAGTTGTTCTTGGATTTTCTTTCTTTACTCTACAATTTATTTTATTTGTCAAGGATATGTTTAGGGCAGTTTAAGGAAAAGCCAAGGCTTAGGAAAACTGATGAGAGAATTAACTATTCTCTCATCTCATCTCTAATGTAGCAAAACCTGAGACATTTAAATATATTAATTTTTCAATATAAGACAACGTTAATAAAAACTTTATTTCACTGACTAAACTTTACACAAGACTTTAAACGATGTGTTAACTTTTTCTTGTAGTAATTAGTAGATACCTATGTACTCACTTGACGCTATCCAATCTAATTTACCCTTCGCCTATACCTACTTTTGACTTATGAGCAATAATAATACATCCTTCACCTATTGATGTGGTTTTTCCTAAACCGCAAAGTCCTTACTTCGAATATAGCTATTAATCACAGAGGTTATTAGGTTACACCTCTATTATTTAAAAATGAACACATTTAAGTAAGTACCTGTTGCAAACTAGATTTCAATAAATTAGGTTAGGGCAGATAACGCTGCGCTACCGCAAATCGCCTTTTAAATTTTAATACAGGTAACTCAAATCATTTTTACTATTAGTAGAAGCTGACAGCTGCTGTATGAAGATGTTCGCACTGAGGAGAGTGTGTATACTTAGGAGCCGCGATGATGAGGCCTCCGCTAGTGCCCAGCGGAACCTTACCTGTACTTAAAGCCTTACCTGTACTGTTTTATGTATTACCACAGAATAGGGAATACATAGTTGGTATTACCTTTTCAGTGCTTAACTAAACTTATTTTACTAACGTAAAGAAAGTGTGCTGTGTATCTTTTTGGATTTGAATGAATGCAGCTTTTTGATTTTGACTGTCCCGGAATATAAAGAGTTTCGTCTGGATTTTTAGAAATCCGAACTAGTGGTATAATAGTTCGCGCGCGAGTTCAATGCAGAGTAAATGTATAGTAGGACATTCAACTCGTGTGCGAACTGTAGATTGATAGATTCATATTTTGACGATCCGAAAGCACTCGAAAAAGTTTATTTTATAGATTTAGGATTGGTCTTCGTAGCGCTCGTAGTGTCAAAAGCACCTGTCAATGTCTACTTGAATAAAAATACATATTTGAATTTTGAATATCATTGAAAAATCTGATATCGTGTATAGGTAGTTTATTATAATATGGTTCACGCACAGATTTATAAAGATTTTGTCTGTGGGTTCACGATAATGACGAGTATAACAGTATAACAGCTATATACTCACCGACAGGAGATCATTTTGCTTATGGAACTAATCTATCTTCTTCTAGACATAAAATTCTTATGAATCGTTTGTGTGTTTACAAAGCCGTGTCAACAATACGGATACAGATAAATAATCATAAAATTGTACAGAAAAGATAATTTAAAGATAATAAAGTTTACCTGCATAGTAAAAAAAGAGAGAATTAGGTAGATTTGATATAAAAGAAATGGTAAAAAAAACTAATCCCAGGCTTTCAAAACTCCCTTTTGACGTATTTCCTGTAAGTACCGAAACTGCAGGTAATCAACCGTAAAAGCTGCTAATTATCCTTTACAAACCTAAGCTAAGTACCTTTTACAACCACGGTTTTTGAAATTCAAATGTATTTATTGCAAACTTGGGTTTTTGAACAGATGTTACACAAAAATTTTATTAAAAAAACTAGCGGGCCCGGCAGACGTTGTCCTGCCCTATCTTCCTCGGAATTTTGCCATATTTTCTCACCGTTTAAACCTTCCCTGGACTACGACAAACATTTCAAAACCCAAAATCAGCTAAATCGGCCCATTCGTTCTCGAGTTTTAGCGAGACAAACGAACAGCACTTGATTTTTATATATATATATATATATGTATATATATATAGAAGATGTACAGCCAAATTCTGTTAATGCCCGCATGCAATACCTCAATTACCTATGGAACAAGTTAATTGTACAAAGTAACAAGAAATGTCAAGTTCAATGTCATTACTACTAGTGTTTATTTGAGATCTGTATAGTGGGCTCGATTGATTATCTGACTGATGATTGATGACAACTACTCGTAAAATGTACCTACGAAAGGAGACGGTTCAGCTTTCTATGGGGCGTAGGCCAAGTCTTGTACAAGCAGAGAAATGAAGGAAAATAAAATACTAGACCAGTTTTCATTGGTCAAATCTACGAATTCATCGTAATTTCAATGGTAAGATTATTAAATCTTTCCAAGTTATGCAACACTAAACATGAGTGGGTAAGAATGGCGGAATTCATATTATTTGACGTTTTCAAAAGAAAAACACGTTCTTTTGATATTTTTAATGTTTAGTTTTTAGTTTTTAATTTAGTTTTTAATTTAGATTTAATTTAGATTTTAATTTTATCTACTTATAATATATTCCTTATGTACTTATCTATGAAAAGTCATACAATCTATGTATTTTCCTCAATGGCAATGGAGTGTACAAGATTAGGCCTAAAATGAACCTTTTCTTTTATTAAAATTGGTAGGCAGACTAGGTAAGTTATTGTCCTAGGTAATTTTTGTACTTATAAGTATTTATCGCAGCTAATGGATTTAAAATGATATATTCAATCAAATTTCCAGTAACCTGAGGGTCATTCGTTGATATAAGCAAACGGAACACAAAAAACCGGGCAAGTGCGAGTCGGACTCGCGCACGAAGGGTTCCGTACCATTATTAATAAATAATTACCTTTGTTAATGAACCGCAAGACTAACTTTGTTTGTAGAGGTTTATTGTTAATATCAAAAAAACTATGCTAGTTAGAGCATTGGCTATAGTTTTCCTGTAAAATATACGTAAATTCCTATTGACCATAATTATTTCAAATTTTTCGATTGGTAAACTCCGGAGATAAGGGGGGGGGGGGGGGGGAAACGGTATTTTTTAGACATTTTCCCCAATAAATCAAAAACTATCATAACTAAAAATAATTAAAAATCTGTTTTTGAATGTACAAAGTAAACCCTTTCATATTATGATACCCCACACAGTACAGTTATCTCACTTTTAAATTTCAACCCTCAGATTTTCCCCCCTTTTTAAATAAGAACAAAAATAATTTCCAATTTTTTTTAATTCCAGTGTCTTTGGGCCACTAATATACACAACTATTCCAAATTTCATGTCGATAACTTCGGTAGTTACTGAAATAATCGAGTGTGACGGACGGACAGACGGACAGACGGACAGACAGACGGAGAAAGTCGCACCATAAGGGTTCCATTTTACCATTTTGGTACGGAACCCTAAAAATGCTTCTAACTATACCTATTTGTTATAGACTTTGAAACCATCTAACTGATGTGCCCCAAACCGGTTTTATTAGAAAGGCAATAATGCCAAGATGGTTTGGACCACTAAATTTTTTTTTCTTTTTTTAGCGTACTAGCACACTAGCCGGGTATCCGCTTACCGCTACTTATAATAAATGTACTTATCTTTATACAATATTATATAAATTGTGGTCGGCTTATCACACTGTCTTATTTTATCATTTATGTTTTAAACTGATAACAATAAGTGGTGTATAACATTATGCGTGTAATTTTAATTAATAGATTCGTTAACACTATTATAATTTTAATTAAAAAGGTTAATACAATTTAACTTATCAAAAAGTTCAATGTTAAGTTTTGTTTGCAATTAATATCAATGCCGGATGTGACGTATGAGGAATATAAAAATAAAAAATATTAAATACCGAATATCATATTCAGACCCTAGATAAGAGTAAGCCGTCATTTTCACTCGAATGTATAATCATTAAGAGGAAAAAAAATAGTAAATTTTTTACCAAATATAACTATCCACAGAGCATCTGGATAGGATACCTATTCCTCGTGTGGACGTTTTTCTTCTTCTTCAAAACATACCTGTCTTTTTGGGGTGAAAGTCAGGTTATGTGAGATTTTTACCGAGATCTCATGAATGAGCGCAATCGAAGTCTCCCTTGCACGGCACTTGGGCTTGTCCCTCTCAAAGCGATCCTCTGCGGTCACTTCACGTACTTTGCCTTGAAGCACGGCTGCTTATGCTGCAAAAAACGGCTGGCTTCCTAGGTCCATGAAGATGGTATACTGAACAACTGGAGCCCCACTCCACGGTACTCATCGGTCATGGGCCTGTTGTCCCTTCGTCTGGGACTAGTGAACGGGCGGATGAATGGATGGATCTGGGCGGTGACTAGCGCCGTTTCGTTGGTCTCGTCTCCGAGCGGGATCGTTACGCTCGCGAATCCGCTCAGCAGCCTCCTTCTTACCCATTACGGTTTCGCAGAAGGAGACCACTGCCTTCTAATTCATTCGTGTGAACCTACGATACGAATACAACATCCATACAAATATTATAAATGCGAAATTGTGTCTGTCCGTCTGTTAAATGTCTGTATATCTGTCTGCTACGCTTTCACGGCCCATATATATTCAGCCGATTTTGACGGAATTTCGTATATCCAGAGGAAGGACATTCTTTTAATCCCGGAAAATTAACGAGTTGCCGCGGCAATGAATGTGATGACACGTGACAGAGAACAGGCAAATCACTGATTTTCCTCAACTTGTGCACATATTATTTCAGTCTCACACTTGTCGCATGTCACTTTTCCTTACAGCCTGAAATGTTATCTCCCTTGAATATAAACAACTCGAGATTTCATTTGTGAGCTTTAAACACAAGAGCTCACCACAAAAACTAAAATAATATTGTACAGACTATTTTTAAAAGAAATTTTGTAATAACATAATTATTTGAAATACTGAAAAACTTTAAAGACATAATTATAAGGAACTAGCTGATGCCCGCGACTTCGTTCGCGTGGATTTAGGTGTTTGGTTCCCGTGGGAACTCTTTAATTTTCCGGGATAAAAAGTAACCTATGTGTTATTCCAAACTATAATCCATCTCTGTGCCAAATTTCATCCAGATCCGTTCAGCCGTTCTGGCGTGATTGAGTAACAAACATCCATCCATTCATCCATTTAAACTTTCGCATTTATAATATTAGTATAGATAGTCGCTTTCTTCTTGTTATATTTAAAAGAAAACTTTGCTGACCTTGCGGTAAAAAAAGGCTTGACTTGAGTCTATAAAGTTAAAGAGGTTTATTTTATTTTGATATTACTTGCAATACTTAAACCCAGCTGGAGTAAATTGAAAATCCCGTAGTAATCTTTAAAGCATTTTTTAAAACAATTACTATTAAAAATTGTCAATGATAACAACGTTATCAAATGACGCAGGTTTCACCGAACAGTCATGAAAGTGCCGACCAAAATTACTGCTATCAAATCAAAAATAGAACAAGAGATTAAAGATTTAAGTTTATATTTTATCAAACTAGGTACGGTTTTTTACTAGTTAGGTTTCGGTGAAGGGATGTATTTCCCCCAATTTTTATTTTTAGACATAAAAGCGTATTCCAGCCTACCTGTTTTTTAGCATGACTGAAGGCGACTCTCGTCTTAATCCCCAATAGTTGCCTTAGTGCTCAGTGGTTTTGAGTCTATACTGTGTTTATAAAATATAAATGCATAGTTTGATATTTTTGATCCAATAGATAGTTAGTTTTAGCTTACCTTGTTATTTTCGTGATTGTGTGACTATTATCACGAGTGGGTTTACCTATACTTTATTTGTGTGCAGGATAATAACATTGTAGTAATAAGTTATGTAATTTATTATTATAGTAAAACTATTTATAATTATGTGGTTTTACCATTTGTATTTTGTACCTAAGTGGGATATTTCTTGAGTCAGACTTGTTATCTCATAGTAGTAATTTATATTCACAAACATTTATTTATTTGTCAATTAGATGATGCCCGCGACTTCGTTCGCGTGACTTATGATTTTTTCATTCCCGCGGGGACTCTTTAATTTTCCGGGATAAAAGGAGCCTATGTATTTCCCCGGGATACAATATTTCTTCTTTAAAGCAAATTTTATAAAAAAAATCAGTTGATGATGAAGAAGGGCCGGGAAAGCGTAGCGTAGGACAGACAGAGAGTCAGACGGACAGACAGACAGTCAACATCATTTTTATAAAGCCACAAGTCACTAGGCATAGAATATCGTCATTTACTTATTTAAGACAAAGTCTTCAATTTGGCTTTATGTGAAACAATAAGATCTTTTAATTTAGTTCAATGTCCTCGTTAATCCCCGCCTAGATTATATTATCTATGTACTTGCATAGTGCACTCAACATAGATCTGAGTCATTGAGGTATTCAGGCTATTTGAAGCCTAGTAAAAGTATGCGTTTTGTATTCGTCATTTTGGAGGATTGCGATCCCTTTCCATTATTGACAGTATGGCAGGTATTTTCTAGGAATTATAAAATTGGGTAAGGCTTCCAAATTCTTACGCATACGTCTCGAAAGTGAACTGGATTTCGACGCTTGACGTTTGATTATCCATACTGATATTATAAATGCGAAGTTATAATATCCGTGTCTGTCCGTCTGCTATCACGGCATGAAATTTGGCCTTCGGGAAAAATTCAAAAAATTCAAAATTCAAAATTCTTTATTTGCAGAAACATTTTTTACAATGAGATGTTATATTTGTAAGTTTAAGTATAAATGTTTCACCTTAATATCAGGCATTGCAAAATTACATATTTTGTTTATAATATTGTCTGTTATTTGAAATTTAAAAATTCATCTATTGTGTAGAAGCACCTTTCTGCAAGCCACCTTTTAAGTCTTGACTTAAATAGATTGAATGTGAGTTCTCTATAATTGCTTTCGGAATTTTATTGTACACTATAATAGATTTTACTGCATTTAAAAGGCATTTTATCCCGGAAAGATAAGTATGAACCGCGACCGAAAGCTTAACGTGCTCTCCGGGGCACGGAAAACGTACTAAATTTTGTCACCCTCCAGTTACCGTCTTGGGATAGCGCCATCGAATGCGTTATTGCAACAAACGTGTGATCTACACGTTTGTTAAAAAAAATATACTCAGTACAATTGAAGTGTTGAAACCCGATGGGGGGTAATAAGGTAGGGGTAAAACGTTTTACCCACTGTGGGGGGTGTGATGGGGGTGCAAGGTGTCAATGCCCGCTTTACCACAGTAAGCTATCATCAACCGATCAACGCACAGCAAGTATTATAGATTAGGTACTAAATTGTGTTACCACTTACCGAGTATTAACCTCTCGCTCAGCAGTCAGCACATATAATCAATACTCAATTTATTTATTCCATGTAGGACATACAAGTGTCTATTATATTAACGTCATGTTTTGATTCTACCACCGGTTCGGAAAAAAATTAAACTGAGCAAAATCCTTTTTAAAAAGTAAAATATGACATTATGTAGGTTTAAATAAATTAAATAAATGTATGTTTATTATACATAATATAAAACTAGAAAGCATAGCGGACTTCGTCCGCGTGAATTAAGATTTTTTGATTCCCGCAGGAACTCTTTAATTTTCCAGGATAAATTATAATTATTGCGAGAATAGACTTGTTACAATATGTGATCAAATTGTATGTAGCGACTGTGATAATAATAGATGTAACAACTTATGTAGTCACTATTTATTTATTGATAAGTTATATTATGATATTGTAGAAATTTTACAATCAGGTGCTAAACGCTCATCAAAGCGATGTCAGACCTACAATATCAAGCACAAGCAGGTCACAGGTTGGAATTTTCATGTTCAAGAAAGTCATAGCAGGTATAAGTTTTGCTTTGAATCATGGGTGTTGGCGGGTAAACCGTCTACTGGTACTGTGTATGATAATATGTTAAAATCACGTAAAATCTTTAAAAATAAATTACGTTGGTGTCAAAGAAATGAAGAAGCCATTAAATTAGACATTTTGGCCATGCAACGTAAACAGAAAAATTTTGTAAAGTTTTGGAAACAGACTAGGGCGTTTAATTACAAACAAAGCAAACCAATAAAAGTAGACGGTTTGCAGTGCCACAAACAGATAGCCAATATGTTTGCGGAACGGTTTAAAATCCAACCGCTGGAAGTAGATCCTATGTTAAAAGGTAATGACTATGTCCATTCAGTACCCAATTTTGACGAGGTTAAGATACGGTTTAAGACTGAAGACATAACGAAAATTGTAGTACAAATGAAAAGGGGGAAGAGCCCGGGATACGATGAATTAAGCATTGAGCACGTTTTATATGGTGGTTTAGTACTACATGAGAAACTATGTGGTCTATATAACTTGTGTGTAAGATATTCGTATCTTCCCAATAATTTAATGAAGACAATAGTTGTTCCAATTGCAAAAAATAAAACCGGGGATTTGGGTTCTGCTGCTAACTATCGTCCTATATCCCTGGGGACAGTAATAGGTAAGATTCTAGAACGTCTAGTACAACCTGAACTGCTTAGAAATGTGGCAATTGATGATGCACAGTTTGGTTTTCGTCCTGGTCTCTCGACGGACTCAGCTATTGTTGGTTTGAAACACGCGGTACAATATTACACTAGACGTGAGACCTCTATTTATGCGTGCTTTCTAGACCTGAGCCGGGCTTTCGATCTAGTTAATTATGATATTCTCTGGGAGAAATTGTACCGGTCTCAGGTCCCAAACGAAATTGTGGGTCTGTTGAGACACTGGTACGGAAACCAAACAAATACTGTGAAATGGGGCGAAGCGACCTCTAATTCATATAAATTAGACTGCGGTGTTCGCCAGGGAGGAATTACTTCTCCGGACCTTTTTAATATTTACGTGAACAACTTAATAGAGGAGCTGAGGGACACCAATGTCGGATGCCATATCAATGGTGTTTGTGTGAACAGCCTGAGTTATGCTGATGACATGGTGATCCTCAGCCCGTCTATCCAAGGCCTCAGAAAGTTGCTTTCCGTTTGTGAGCATTATGCGTATGCTCATGGACTGAAATACAATGTTGATAAAACTGAGATGGTAGTTTTTAGGTCAGGAAAAGGTCCGGAAAGGGTTCCAGGAGTAATGTTAAATGGTAAAGCAGTTCGGGTTGTACAGAAGTTCAAGTACCTTGGACACATTTTGACTGAGCAATTAAAAGACGACAGTGACATTGAGAGAGAAAGGAGGGCACTCTCGATTCGTTGCAATATGCTGGCACGTAGATTTGGCAAATGCAGTAAGGCAGTTAAAATAACATTATTTAACGCCTACTGTCAGTGCTTTTATACGTGCCAGCTATGGACTAACTTTTTGAGAAAGTCATACACTGCAATACGTGTGCAATATAATGATGCTTTCAGAATACTCATGGGGCTACCGCGGTATTGCAGTGCTTCTACAATGTTTGCCGAAGCGAGAGTGCCCGACTTTTATTGTATTGTGAGAGCTCGTGTGGCGTCTTTCTGGGAAAGGCTCCGGAGCTCCAACAATCGAATCCTCAAGGTCGTTTGTGAGAGTCCTAGCCCTATTTTTGACTATTGGCTGTCTGTGCACCGTGACAAGAACAGAAAGTAGTACCTACCTGTGACCTGCGACATCTGAAGTGTGTTTTTTAACCATTTCAGTTAGCCGTAAGTTTTGAATGTTTTTATATATTGTGTCTTTTGACTTGTGACATCTGAAATGAGTTTTTTAACCATTTCAGTTAGCCGTAAGTTTTGAATGTTTTATATACTGTGTATGTCTATAGTATTTTTGTGACTTGTTTTATATTGGGTTTTATATGCCTTTTAATAAATACATTATTATTATTATTATTATTATATAAAAAGCCTATGTCTTTCCCCGGGATACATGTAGATTCGTTGTTCTGTTTCGATGTGATTGAAGGACAAACCAACAAACGAACACACTTTTGCATTTATAATATTAGCATGATACACAATGTATGCACTGAAGCCTCAAAGAAGGGCTGCTTAGGTTTGAATACCAAAAAATGCAACGGTTTTTAAAAATAAATATTTAATGCAAAACTTTGGGGTGTGAATCAAAGGGAGCGTCGTATAATGAATGCAACATTATGGTTCCGCATGCAAAGAGCAGGCTTTGTGTGCCTCCACGTAAACCTCATTAGGACGCAAAGACGCGGCTCTCCACCGACAGACTGGTGGGCGCAGCTGTTTTGTTAACAGCCACGATCGATATGAGCTTACGCGCTTTTAATCTGTTTTAGCTTAAAAACGCAACTACGTACCTTTACTTACGCAAGGTAAAGGCCTTCATACTTTAGTTTGTTTCATTATTATCGTTAGAACTTGTGCAACGCACTATACTAATATAGGTCAACAAACAAATTATACCATTGGCTTCAATTAAGTAGAGCTCTTCTGTAATGACAGTCCAATGAAAAGCTATTTTAGAACCTAGAAGGCAATAATTATACGTCGCGAAATTGTTTGTATGCAGAGATGATTATTACTCAAAATTTATGTGTAAAAATGGCTTCGTAGTTCCGCTCAGACAATATACCTAAATTGACTCGGACGAATTCCTTGCCACGTATAACTTAAGTATCTTCAATCTTCAAGAGTGAATAAACATCTTCTAAGCAAGCGCGCTCCAACCTAGGCCTATCATTGCTTTGTATTAGGCATGATTGACGTCAAGCGCAAGATTATTCTGCAAAATATATGGAAAAAGGTTATAAGGAGTACCACGCACAATGCGCATACAATGACAACCAAATTAAGGATCCCCACTAGTACCTACCCATGGTAATTATGCACCTACCCAGTCATTTTTATGCATTTTGCTGTTATCCGTAAAAATGTGTAATCCTCATTACTGCAGTCTCGATGACCTCTCGAGGAGCGCCCGCCGCAACAACCTACAAGCACTCCACAATGGAGGCTTCGATCGATAGGTCAGAGACTCCAGCCCTTGATCGAGACAAAGCCTGCAATTCATGAATTGCAGCTTGTATCGAAGCCTCTGCTACAGGCAATGAACTGAACAATGAAAATGTTTCTATCTCGTCGTTACAGTATTGCAGCTTTTTCATTTAGCATTGAAAGCCTATCGCTGTTTTATGATAATTATTGTTTAGGAACAACTCCAGCGTACAGCAATATTTTTTTTTAATTTTCATAACTTACTAATTAATAGTTTTTGTTCCATAAAAATTTACACGTTCTACAAAATTGACTGTAGTTTTTTTTTGTACCTACCTATAGTTAATTTTTTGCAGATTTTAAGTGCGTTCATAAAAAAATATTATCTCGTCTTAAAATATAACTTTTTCTTAAGGATATTAATTATTGCCAAATTTGATTGTTTACTAGGCGAACTAGGCAAAATTTCTGTCCCCAGAATGATATTATCCTCTTGAGCTATTTAATTTGATAAAACTTAAATTCTGCCCAGCTGGGTTTTAAGGTTTTTAAAAATTAAACGTATGTAATATAATTCCTGAATTGCCATTAGCGAACCAGAGCTGCAAAGTTTATATTAATCTCAATAGGCCTCTTGAAGATGATTCGAACTTATATAAAGCTTAAATCCATCCTTGAGTTCCTTAATAATACGTTATATCGTCAGGTCACCGACTCCGCCCTTACTCCGCGATTACAGCAAAAAAAGCCAGCACAGATATTTCAGTTTTATACAAGCCTAGGACAATAGACTAGGGTTGTCAACGTGTCTATGATAGCTCTATTTTGTACTTGTACATTAACTTTTAATTCAGAACAAATAACCACTGTGGCTTGGAATTAATGAAAAATATTTTTTCTCATTATACTCCAGGACAAAATACGAAACCGTACTTATTACAGAACATTTTTGTCCACTTTATGCCTTTGTCCTGCCTTTACAAAAATGCCTGTATTCAAGCCAACGTTCTGTGTAATATTATTAACTGTATTCATTTGATTCTGAGATATTTTTAAACATCTATTCATTCTTAAAGTAGTAGACTTACCTTGTTTGTATAACTAAAACCACTTAAGTGTTTTAAAATCCCAAACATTAGAAAAGCTCATGTACCTACCCAGACTATATTTTAGGCAATAATAAAATATTATGATTCTTTATGTAATATCGAATGCTTTAACTTCACTCCATCTCTTTCTTTATGTCACCTATCTCCTTTTGACTCGATATTTTCACTCTTTAGTTACTACCACGTCTACGGGACAGAGGTTCCGTACTTAAAACTTAAACGGTCATTATTTCAAAAACGGTAGATTTTTTTCGGATTTTGAAATACCTACTCAACTACCTCAATCAATACAATTTTTCAACTCTCGCTTTTGCTTTTCCCTATTAATATAACTTAATGACACCTGAAAAATACGCAAGTGTCAGCCCTAGTCGAGAGCCATCGTAGCAAACAATACGTCTATTTCTGCTCGTGCTAATGTAGTAGCGAGTCGAGGCTTTTATACTTCGCAGCCTGTCGGCTGTCGACTGTCGACTGTCGACTAGAGATTGTTCCAAGCTAGTTGCTTCAGTACTAGCTAGGAACCATACAACTGAATTAGCCCTTGACTGCGACCTCACCTCATGATGTAGTCCAAGGTTATAGCGGGTTAACCTTTTAGGGTTAGGGTTTTAGGGCAGTTATATTAAACCCATACCCCTAATGGGCCCTACCCTACCTTAATCGGTTTATACACGGCATCGTACCGAAACGCTAAATCGCTTGGCGGTACGTCTCTGCTGGTAGGGTGGTAGCTAGCCACAGCCGAAGACCAAACCAGAGAAATTTCAGAAATTATAAATTCCCAAATTGATCCTGCCGGGAAGCGAACCCGAGACCCCTCATTGTAAGGCCACAGCGCTCACCACTGCGCCAAACGATTCGTATTCGATACTAGAGCAAAGCAAGTCCTCTTTTATACATAACTATTTAGTGATAATCTAATTTTAGCAGCGTAACTGTGTACTGTGTAACGTAACAATGAATTTTGTAGATATTGGTTATTGAAGTCTTAAATTGCTGTATCTGTCATTAAGGGTCGAATATGCTTTTTAAGGGCGAAGACTAAGTTGCTGTCTACGTATTGTACTAACAAAATGCCTTCAGGCGGACAAAAGGCCGAGCGCGTACTTACCTACTTTTATATCATGAAGCTGCACAGAGTACTGCGACCAGAAAAAAACCGGCCAAGTGCGAGTCGGACTCGCGCACCGAGGGTGCCGTACAAACCTGTAGAGTGTAGTAAGTTTAAAATTATTAAAAATGTTTTTATTTTATAATGTAACTAAAAATTTATGTTTTTCGCAATTTTTCCTTTATCTGTACTATAAGACGTTGATTCGTACCAAATTTCAAGATTATGAGTTCACGGGAAGTACCCTGTAGGTTTTGATTTCCGTGCGAGTGTCGAAAATTTGTAGCATGAACGGCTGTATCTTTTGATTGCGTTGGCTTAGAAGTTTGATTTTTTCACAGCTCCAAGGGGCAGTAGACCTGAGTATTTGATATGAATTTCAGCTTGATACCTCCATGAGTTCCGAGAGTGAGAAGAAGGGTCTTGACAGACCGACAGACGGACAACAAAGTCATCCTATGAGGGTTCCGTTTTTTCCTTTTGAGGTACGGAACCATAAAAACTTCTCCCGTACTACGCGAGCGTTCGCGTTGTATTGTCCTGTCCAGTCCGTAGCGTGCTTTAGGTCTATTTATGTATTAAAAGAAAAATCTATTTCTTTAACAAATTGAAAACACACCGTAAATATTATCAATAGCCCATATACCTAACGACTATTCGCTCGGGGAGCCAATGTAGTTTATATTTATGTGGCCTTCACCTTGAGAGAGGGATATTTGAACTCGGCGGCGTCGAAGGCGTGATTATGGTATCTCCATAGCGTAGAGCGCTGATAAACAATTAAAATATACCAGCTAATGCCCCCGACTTCGTCCGCGTGGTTGAGGGTTTTTTGTTCCCGCGGGGACTCTTATTTTCCGGGATAAAAAGTAGCCTATGTGTTTTCCAGATTATAGTCTATTGATTGAGTAACAAACACCATCCATCCAGCATAATATTTAATATTACAAACTTTCGCGTTTGTAATAGAGGTCGCCCGCGACTTCGTCCGCGTACAATTTTTGATTTCCTATGAGATTATGAAATTTTCCGGCTGCAAACAGCCTATCTATAGAGGCTTTAAATAGCTAGCAGGTTTTTTATTATTCAAAACTGATAACTTAAATGCTGATTTTCATGTCTATACTACAAAGTCATAGAATTTGTATGTAACCTTTCACCCCCATTTCACCCCTTTTGGGGTGGATTTTCGTAAAATTTTGCTTATACAGGTTATTATTATTTAAAGCTAATAACCTAATACCGATTTTCAAGTCTCTTACTTCAAAAACTTGGAACCCTTATGTAAGCTTCAACCCCCATTTCATTTCAGGTTTTTTTATTTATAACTAATAACTTATTTGCCAATTTTCATGTCTCTAACTTCAAAAAAAAAGTAATTTACAAAAAACAAAAAACCCGACTGCTTGGATACCAAAAAGTATAAAACAAGACATGAATTGAAGTATTTCATTATTATCAATTCAAATCGTAAAATATTAATAAAATGTATCAAGGCGCAGTCGCACGTTAAGTTTAGCTTTAGGACGTGCGACTGCGCCTTGATACATTTTATTGATATTTTACGATTTAAATTGATAATAATGAAATACTTCAATTCATGTCTTGTTTTATACTTTTTGGTATCCAAGCAGTCGGGTTTTTTGTTTTTTGTAAATGACTTTTTTATTTCAAACTTTTTTGTTAAGTATTTATCGGAAACAGGCGACGTTTTATCTGCCCGAAGTAGCACCTATTACCTATTCTGTGGTAGCACCAAAGGTACTAATAAGTATTTTGTATGAAAAGTAGTAATAAGCATCGGATTAATTTATTCGTAATGACGAGCGGTGATCACCATAACCATCATCAAATTTGCATATGTTATAATGCTAATATTAATTTGGTAAAGTTCGTAAATCTGCTATTTTTCCAAGAAATGTGCTTATTAATTTTCGAGAGTCCTATCGCATCGACGTCACGAGACCTCGGCAATGAACGTCGGCCACTTACGAAAATGCCCGTAACCTGCAAAAAAAGTAGGTATTTTTTATTATTTTCAAACACAAATTGTACGTATTTAGTACGTAGTGGACGTATTTATTTATTTAGTATTTAGTTTATAACTAAGTGGACTCGGAACTAATATTTAATGACATTAAAAATGTTAGTCGGAAGTTATGTTAGTCGAATATGCGCTGCATGTGGCATTGATGAATTTATTGATTGATCGATTGAAGGAGTAAAAGTCATCAAGTTTTTATATATATTGTGAGAGTACGCCCCACCTTCACCTTTACCTATCCGCTGTGGGCCGCGTCATTTTCTGATGAAGGTTACTGTATTTCTATGATATCTCATAAGATATTCATCTAAATTGAATGGTTTAAAGGACAATTTCTGTCTAAATTACATACCTCCTTGAGATGAGTAAGATATTTATTTTGATAAATAATTAACGATTAAAACTATGTTGGTAAAACACCTTCGCAAGTAAAGCAGTGACCAAATTTGAAAATCATAAAAATGGTTATTGTGAGTCAACCTTAAAAGATAGTTATATGCTATCGCGGACTTTTTTTTAGAACTTTTTGAGAGGAACGTGTCCACCATACATTGTTGTCGTGTAACTTTAACGATTTAGGCAGCGCACACCACGTAAGCTCTCAGATGAGATAATTTTTTCCGCCTTAACTCACATTATTGCAATTTTCGTAAGGATCTCTAATTTTTTTGGAAATAAAATATAGCCTATTTTACTTGTTAATAATGTAGCTTTCTATAAGTAATATAATTTTTAAAATCGTTGAGTGGTTTTTGAGATAATCCACCTAGTTTGATAGACATAGTGATATGAGTAGGAACTTTAAACATTTCCTTAGAAACCTCGTAAATTCTAAATTTTCATTTAAACGGAAAAATTGTCTAAGGAACCTAGGTGTGATTTTAAAAGACCTATCTAACGATACCCCACTTGCTATAGAGTCTATCGACTATTGATAGGCTATAGAGCCTATCGACTTTTATTTATTAATTGGCTTCTAGTGGACGCCATTTTGTTTTTTTCAAATTCGGCCTCCGTAGTGACACTCAGAAGATTAAGATAAATCTAGTGGTGCAAGTATTATCAAAATCGGTTCAGCCGTTTTGTCTGTAGTGCGACACAAAGGAATACACAAAAATGGACCTTTGAAACCTCGTAAATCCTAAATGATCGTTAAAATGAGAAAATGGTCAAGGGAACCTAACTATGATTTTGCAAGACCTATTCATCGATACCCCATTTGCCATAGTCTATCGACTTTTAATTTTTAATTTTTTACATTATGGCTTCTAGAGGCCGCCATTTTGTTTTTTCTCAAATTCGGCTTCCGTTATGACACTCAGAAGATTAAGATAAACTTAGTGGTGCAAGTATTATCAAAATCGGTTCAGCCGTTTTGTCTGTAGTGCGACACAAAGGAATACACTAAAAATGAACCTTTGAAACCTCGTAAATTCTAAATGATCGATAAAATGGGAAAATGATCAAGGAAACCTAACTATGATTTTGCAAGACCTATTCATCGATACCCCACTTGCCATAGTCTATCGACTTTAATTTTTTATTTTGTTACATTATGGCTTCTAGAGGGCGCCATTTTGTTTTTTCTCAAATTCGGCTTCCACAGTGATACTTTGCTGATATACTCGGCATAAACTGGTGCAAGAATCATCAAAATCGGTCCACGCGTTTAGGCTGTAGCTGTCCTGCAAGGAACAAAAATACATATATTGACTGATGAACACATAACCCTGTGCGTTCCGCAGTCGGGTAACAAATTACTTTCATACAAACTTTTAACCCCTTAGGGGTGGATTTTCTCAAAACCCTTTCTAAGCTGACGTCTACATCATAGAAGAAATCTACCTTCCAAATTTCAAGTCTGTACGCTTTATAGTTCCTGAGATATATCGTGATTAGTCAGTCAGTGAGTCAGTGAATGAGTGGTATTTCGCTTTTTTAGGGTTCCGTAGCCAAAGTTGGCAAAAACGGAACCCTTATAGATTCGTCATGTCTGTCTATCTGTCTGTCTGTCTGTCCGTCCGTATGTCACAGCCACTTTTTTCCGAAACTATAAGAGCTATACTGTTGAAACTTGGTAAGTAGATATATTCTGTGAACCGCATTAAGATCTTCTTACAAAATAGAAAAAAAAAATTTTGGGGGTTCCCCATACTTAGAACTGAAACTCAAAAATTTTTTTTTCATCTAACCCATACGTGTGGGGTATCTATGGATAGGTCTTCAAAAATGATTTTGAGGTTTGTAATATCATTTTTTTCTAAACTGAATAGTTTGCGCGAAAGACATTTCCAAAGTGGTAAAATGTGTCCCCCTGTAACTACTAAAATAAGAGAATGATAAAACTAAAAAAAATATATGATGTACATTACCATGCAAACTTCCACCGAAAATTGGTTTGAACGAGATCTAGTAAGTAGTTTTTTTTTAATACGTCATAAATCGTAAACCGCAATTTACCTTTCATTCAATCAACTCAAATATTTAAAATAAAAATTGTTTTGTACAGGTTTGTACGGAACCCTCGGTGCGCGAGTCCGACTCGCACTTGGCCGGTTTTTTTAATACTATATTATACATATTATGCTATTCGAAGTCCACACTATAATAGTATTTGACGACCCCTCAGGCCCTCAAGCGCAGTGGTCCTATAGATGGGAAGTCTCAATTCAGATCCCCGGCAGGGTGAAATCAGGACTTTATAGTTTCTAATTTATTTCCGGTCTGGCCTAGTGCCGTCGACGTGGCGTTAGTAACTATTTTTATTTAATGAGAAAGATGCTATTATAATTTAAACAAAATACGCTTTTAATCCCATAATAATGTGATTATTAAGTACGTAGGTACCTATATTTTGTTCTCCTGTTGATTTACGTCATCTGTTTTAGGCCCTTTTAAATGATCAATATAATGATTTACTTCGTAAACACTAACCCAATTATATTTCGAGGAATTCCACACAGTACATGTAAATGATATTAATTCGGTTATTCTATGGTATGTTTTATGGTTTTCCCTGTTTGCAAATTATAATTCTATTTAATAATTCGAGGGTACGGATGGTGTTAGATGATTCAGTGATATATTGTGTCGCGAATATTAGTTGTATAGGTACCTACTAAAAATTTGGTCTATATTATTTTCATACACTTTTTCCTCAATATGTTCATATTTTATTAGATACCAGAAACTTGAGAATTCTGCTATCAAACAACATAGAACAAAGTTAAAAAAAAATTGTTTTTAAATAATTTAAACAGTAAGAAGTATCATATATTTTTTAATCTGTTATACCTACACAGAGCTGCAATTTACACACTTTATGATTGGCCTCGTTAGACAAAAACCGAGGCATACTTTTATGTATACGTAGGATAAACATACTTTTTTTGATTACACATCCCAATTCCGCCAAAAAAAATCCGTTCCGAAAATAGTTACCTACTTAACTAAGTGATTTTATAAATGTTCTCTTAATTTACTACTAAACAAGTTCGTATCATTATTATATTATTTACACGTAGGTATTGTAAATTCCTATTTACCGCAGACAAAACAGCGGTAACTAACCTGTTCAAATAATAAAAACAAAACCAAACCGCGCCACTTCTCGGTAATGATATGAAATTAAATTAATTCACTTCGAAGTTCATTGTATTATATGAAATGCACCAGTTACGAGCCTGATAAGATAAAAGTACCTACTTTTAGTTATTAGCAAGTTTGTCCGCGTGGATTAATATCTAAACTAATATTATAAAGAGGAAAGATTTGTTTGTTTGTTTGTTTGTTTGTTTGTAATGGATAAACTCAAAAACTACTCAACCGATTTCAAAAATTCTTTCACCTATAGAAAGCTACTTTATCAGCGAGTAACATAGGCTACATTTTATTTTAAAATAAATTAGAGATCCTTTCGAAAATTGCAATAATGTGAATTAAGTCAAAAAAATTCACCTAATTCAATTTTTTACGTTAAAACTCTATTCGTCTATTAATTCAGACTGTCTTTTATGTCATATTTGTCAAGACAAACATCCATACTAATATTATAAATGCGAAAGTGTGTCTGTCTGTCTGTCCGTCTGTCTGTCTGTCTGTCTGTCTGTCTGTCTGCTACGCTTTCACGGCCCAACTACTCAACCGATTTTGATGAAATTTGGTACAGGGAGAGGTTGTACCCCGGGGAAGGACATAGGTGGCTTTTTATCCCGGAAAATTGAAGACTTCCCGCGGGAATAAAAAAAAACAATCCACGCGGACGAAGTCGCGGGTATCATCTAGTATCTAATAAATACAAGAAAACTTACCAACATTTTTGTAAACATTTTAATATCTAACTGCTGTAGACAGACTGCTAAAAGCCTAAAAGATCAAGGTCTCAACTTAGGTAGTTGTTAGTTCTAAACATAGTTCCCAGGCGAGGGTGCCAGCGAAAATACGTCGTATTGGAGACTCAAGTGCCAAGCGTTCACAGCGGTTTACTGAACACAATTTGAGAACGTATGTATGGTGGAGTTGTTCGTCTCAGTGCCGACTGACCATTATTGGGTATGGACTATTTTGATCAAGTGCTACCCGTGCGAAGCCGGGCGGACCGCTAGTATTTTATAAAAACTGTTATTTCCGGGATGAAAAGTGGCCTATATCATTTTCCAGGTCATTATTTGTGTTCGTGCAAAAAGTTAAGTCAATCCATTGCTCTGTTGTGGCGCAATTGAAGGACAAACACAGCAAACCCATTTTCTCATATTTATTATGCTACTGGCTGATGTCAGCGACTTCGTCTGCGTGGATTGAGGGTTTTTGGTTGGGTCCGCGGGAACGCTTTAATTTTCTGGAATAAAAAGCAGCTTATGTGCTATTCGAGACTATAATCTATCTCCGTGCCAATTTTCATCCAGATCCATTCAGCCTTTCTGGCGTGATTGAGTAACAAACATCCACCCAATTTTTCGCATTTATGATATTACTAGCTGATGCCCGCGACTTCTAGTGTAGTTAATAGTGAGAGTAGCCTTGGCCTACTGTCCGCGTGAACAGGACGATAGAGAAGATAGTTCAACTGCGATAGAGAAAACTATTTCTGTTGCATCAATATAATGAGAAGAGAGATAATGTCCTCCCGACCGAGTTTTGGCCACGGACGGCGGCCTATTTCCAGATACATGAGCTCTATGCCGAGATTTTCTCTCTCTGTTACTTTACCCTCGAAGCCCGATAGGACAGAAAATCCGACAAGAACGGAGAGAGATCAGACGCAGGACCGACGGCTTAACGTGCTCCCTGAGGCGCGGGGGAAAATAAATTAAAATAAAATATATAGGTAGTCAATGGAAACCAAAATCGTAAAACTTTCAATACCTACTACGATGTTTATTAATATCTGTTGTATAAACTCTTCCAACCATAGTACGTATAGGTGATTCATCTCGGCGGGTAGTCTTACAGAAACGATTTGCCGCACTTAGCCCCTTGTTCAGTTTTAATGGCTTATTATCGCCAGACAAGAGCTTTCAGTTAAAAATAAAACTAGCTAAAGTCCTCGACTACTCGTCGTTATCCCGCTCACAAAGTAGCCGTAATTCTACCTAGCCTATTGGCAGACATCATCATCGGAACGCTAAATCACTTCACGGCACATTTTGGTAATCCGCGGCGGTAAGCCACGGCCGACCAAACCAGAGAAAATTCAGAAATCATAAATTCCCAAATTGATTCTGCCGGATATCGAAGACGGGACAGCTCCCATCTTAAAGATAACAGTGCTTACCACTGCGCTAGGGAGATCGTTAAAGTCACAATTCCTTGGTGTTCTCGTTATATGGAAGAAAATAAAATGTATCCCTATTTGGTTGTTTACCATTTTAAAATTATGTTGAGGACGTCATGGATCAATCAAGCAAGTTTCTGAGCGCCATAATTACTATCTAAACAATAATCCATGCTCGGCATCAACTGGCTAGTGGCTACACCAAAACAATAACTATTAATCAGGCATACATATTCATAAATGCGCTGTAATCGCAGATCCTTCCTTATGCATATCTGATTGCTTGGCTATAACAGACGGACACACATACCTGACTAGGAAGCTAGACACACACAGGACTTTTATTCAGAGAGATTGTGGGTAACGAATGTAATTTATAAAAGCTGTTTGTATTTCAATAATATGAAATACAAACAGCTATGATATTCGGTTTCTACCCGAGTGCAGAAACCTAGACTTGCCAGCTTCTATGAAAGATTTTATTCAAACTCAAACTCAAACTCATATTTTTTTATTCAAATAAAGTTATTAGAAGTGCTTTGAATCGTCGCGTCGAGTGAATCTACCACTGGTTCAGAAGGACATTCTTACCGAGAAAAACCAGCAAAACAACTCGGTGGTTGCTCGTTTCATAAAATTGATTTACAATTACATCCATGTGTAGATACATAAGTAACCGCAGTCCTAAGCATATGATCTAAGAATTTAGTTTGTGCTGCTAGAATTAATAGGGTTAACGTGATGCGCGAACAGACAATCAGACAAAAGACGATGATATGTTTATATTATATTATTAAAAGTTCTGAAATCGTCCAGTTTGAGATGTTATCAAAGAACAGTGACATCAGTTAATAACACGTTCTCAAGTATCGTTCAATATATGCATAAGACCGACGTTGAGAACCTATTCTTATCTGATGCCGTTTTATAATTATTATGAGTCTTAGATTATCCGCGTGCTCCTGTATGCCCCACCGGCCGGCATCACTGCAACAACAACTGCATACAGAACGCCTGTACACGCAGCACGACACTCAATTACACGGGATGCCTAACTGTCAATGCTGGACCGATTTGGATAATGATGTTTTATTTAGTAGTGCATTTTGGTGCACTGCCGCATGCCGCGCATGCCAATCAGTTATCGCACCGTTACAATAGGAACTAAGTTATTTTTTATTTGTAATAGTTTTAAAAAACTTGGACTCGTATAGCGATAAGTTTTGTTTTGAAAACCTTGTCGCAAAAAAACCCGTAGGTCTTGAACGCGTTTTAGATATAATAAAAACTATTTTTAACTTGACATTAATAAGCTACTTAAATATGTTATGATTTGACAATGATTAGACACTATCAATGATAAACGAATGACAGTGGTAGCCTGAGATTATTATTATTTAAACAGTGTTTTTGTTAAAATAATTAAATAATAATTAAAATGCTGTGTGATATTGAAACAATAATATTATGATAGCTTGATATAAAAGCCGTAACGATATTTTTAGTTTAGTTCGTTAGATAACACTTATCCATTCAGTGACCACTGACCAGTGACCACCCAAGACATTTACTCGTATCATGATCGCAATTTTACAATGTTTTGTCCCTAATTATACAGCTAGCTGATGCCCGCGACTTCATCCTCGTGGTTATTTCGTACCCGCAGGAAATCTATAATTTTCCGGGATAAAAAGTAGTCTATGTGTTATTCCAGACTATACCTAATGTATCTCTGTGCCAAATTTTATCTAGATCTATTCAGCCGTTTTGGCGTGATTGAGTAACAAACATCCATCCATCAATCCAAACTTTCGCATTTATAACATTAAAATACCTAGATAAACACGTGTAATAATTTAAATACTATCATTATGTATAAAAAGCTACGAGTATAACTATATACATGTCCAATATACCCGTACTTATTTATTTTGGTGTAAAATGGGGCAACAATAATAAGCATTTAATTATTTGAAGAGGATATTATTATGGTGGAAAACCAATGTGGAAAACCCAATATTTAGAGAGATATGAATACAGGGTTATTTTAATTAGGCAGTACAGTCATATTAATATTGTGTTACTTACCTTCTACCAGCTACCAGCCTATGTTTTATTGTTTTTGTGACATATTAAATCACCTAAGTAAACATTCAGATATATCCTAGTAATTAATCTCACATTATTCCAATTAATCTGTGATTAACTGTTGAGTAAATTTTTGTTAGTAGGTAAGTAGGTAAATAATTAGATTAGATACTAATTATAATATCAGCTAAAGTAGTTATTTCTATTTTGCATACTTTTTAATATAGCTTTTTGGATTCCTCAAGTAGGCATTTTTTGATCAGTGACAGTATCAGTGGTATCAGCACATCAGGTCGTTTACGAGGTACTTCATGCATTGCCCCTCATTTGATGACGCGAGGGCGCGGCGTCGCGGCGTCCAGTTCACCGTAACTTAGCGGCTATTCAGTACAGACTAAGTGAAATTACGTCTTTACGTTATTCGTATTCAAAATACCCAGATGAAGGCCGCGACTTCATCCGCGTAGATTTAGGTTTTTATATTTTGTCTGAACTGTCTTAATTTATGAGGTAAAAATCGCCCATGACCTTTTGCGAGATGCAACCTATCTCTGTACCAATTTCGTCAAAATCTGTAGAACAAATGGGCCGTGAAAACATAGAAGACACACGGGAATACTTTTGCATTTATAATATTAGTATGGAAGTATCGTTTATACTTGTTAAGCTACGTTTCCAGCCTTTGTTGTAAATATGAAACAAATTAACTCTAGGAATTCCGGCATCAAAATCATCAGGTGTTTTCGCCTTAATTCCTGAAACGCATTGATAAAACTAGTAAAGGGTAAACTACATAATCCTTCAGAAAACCAATAAGATAAGACGCCATATGGCCATAGACTTAATACAATAAATCTGTGTCCTTTTAAACGTAAACCACAATAGTTTATTATTAACTAATTTCCGGGCAAATTAAAGGGAATCCCTAATTAGGATGTTAAATATAATTAATTATTAGATTTTCCTTTAACACGGTATATATTTGTCGGGATTTGACGAGAGGTATCATTTGTCGTCAGGATCTGTCGGAGGTATGGTGTGAAGCTCTTCTGATCTCTTCTAGAAGATGACCAGAGTATCGTGCGCGGCAAACAATGGCTCCGGATGCGGAGGACTGCGAGCAGGTGTGTACGAAATGGATTGAATGATAAAATAATCGAATTTTCAAGTGATTCCTAGCACCTTTCCTAAGACTTAAATCCAGTACAAATTATAAAAAAAGTGATTATTAAAGTAAAAGTTAAAGATAGTTTAGCTGAAAAAAATGACTTTAATGAAAAACCCGAAAAACAATTTCAAATAAATTTGAAATGTCTCTAGATATTTGGCCGCGTAATTTTCATTTTTTTTTAATAATATTTATTTTGTACCATAAAGTTATTAAATGTCTAGAAAAACAGAAACATAGTACAAGGAAGCACTTATCTCTGTAACAGATCTCTATCAATGACCCTTGGCACTGGGAATTTTGTAAACGAACAATAGGAACAACAAAATATTAATTCTCGTTGAAAAAGTCTTACAAATTAATATCTTTTCGTAATCAGGTGGAGCGGCTAAATGGAGATTACCAAGAAGTTCCAGTACATCAGGGCAGACGGATCCTGCCAGAAGAGCCGCCCTCAGCGCAGGCCTGGGCCGAAAACGAGGAGTTGGGACTCGGGAGCGATAGCAGAACCAACAGTCCCGGGGAGAACCGACGGCTCCTCGGAAGCAAGCCTCTTCAGAAATCCTCATGTCGTCTCCAAGCCGGTCTCACCTTAGGAGTTTGGGGAATAAAGAAACCAAAATGCTCTTCAATCAAGGTTGGAATAAAAACGCAAGCAAAAACGAAATTCCAAAAAAGGAAGGAAAAGCTGAAAGACGTTTTAAGGCCTCCTTACTTCATCATATCCATGCTGTTTCTCATTGTAAGTGATATTTTGGCTTTATAATACTACCTATCATTGATAAATGATTAATAGACTTTTATTGGAATAGCTCATCCGGTGAGTCTTGTAAAATAGTAAGCTAATGGTAACCATTGCAGGTGCATTCGAAAGCGGCGCTCAGGGGTTCAATTAGTTTATCATTATTGATTATTATACAATGGCTTCTGATGGATTGATAACAAAACCTCCAAACTTTATATGAAGGTTTAACTTTCTATGACGAACTACGAAGTCCGGTTATGGGTGGAGGCAGTTAACTCACCACAAGCTTTGGTGATCACGATCCTCAGTCACGAGGGACTGACTGGAGAGTTATTTGTTTTTGTAATCTGATTCATTTGTGGGCTTTTCTTTATCTAACAATGATCGCCGGCCCCACCGTTCCCTGTGAGAAACTTATAACCTAATTATTTATACATTACTTTACTTCTACTGCTTATCTTAATTTAAAATCAAAAAGCATTCTGGCAGTCTCTGCAGCAGGGTTAGCCAGTATGAGAGTGAAGGTTAAAAACATTTTATTTTCCAGGTTATGGTGCACCTGTGCGGGCCGGAGGAGTGGCGCGCCAAGCTGGAGTGGGCGCCCGGCGCGTGGTGGCAGGAGCCCTGGCGGCTGCTCACGTACGGGCTGGTGCACGCGGGCGCTGCGCACCTCGCGCTCAACGCTATCGTGGCACTAGCTGTAAGTTACAATTTACCCTTTTATTTTCATCCACTACAAGTTAGCCCAAGACCCAGTTCTGTGGAGATCCCACGCGGGAGACCTTCGTCCAGCATTTGACGTCTATAGGTTTATAACTTTATACAACGACGAAAAGTTAGCCCTTGACTGCGATCTCAAGTGAGAGCCCTGGTGGTAAGTGTTGATGCAGTCTAAGATGGTAGCGGGCTTGCCTGCTAGGGGTATGGCGGTACTATTAGATCCATATAATAAATCGTAATAAATCGGTAATCCCATACCCCTAATCGGTAGCCTGCGGTTGCTTCCTTACAAATGTAGCTAATTCTAGGTGATCTAGTACGTAAATGTTAATATTTTAGTGATTTAAAGTGTGGTGCCCAACTTTCCCTATTCTTCAATGTCCCTGTATTATTGTAATTGTTCGTAAGATTTATTCAGAATGTTCGTCTTCACTCCAGGTCGGTTGGCGGCTGGAGCGCGAGCAGGGCTGGTCGCGCGTGGCGCTGGTGTGGTTCGGCGGCGTGGCGGCCGGCGCGCTGGGCGCGGGAGCCCTGCAGCCGCGCGTGCGCGTGGTGGGCGCCTCCGCCGCGGTCTATGCGCTGTTGACTGCGCATCTACCCAACGTGTGCCTTAGGTACGGGACTTAACTAACGTAAACTTTAATTTGCGTCAATGGTGAAGGAAAACATTGCGAGCAAACCTGACTGCCCGAGAGTTTGCTCTCAAAAAGGTGTGAAGCTGCCAATCCGAACTTAGCCAGCATGGTGGACTCTCATTCTGAATGGAGACTCGTTCTCAGTAGTGAGCCGGCAATTTTTAGGGTTCCGTACCAAAATGGTAAAATGGAACCCTTATGGTGCGACTTTCTCCGTCTGTCTGTCCGTCTGTCCGTCTGTCCGTCTGTCCGTCTGTCCGTCTGTCCGTCCGTCCGTCACACTCGATTATTTCAGTAACTACCGAAGCTATCGACATGAAATTTGGAATAGTTGTGTATATTAGTGGCCCAAAGACACTGGAATTAAAAAAAATTGGAAATTATTTTCGTTCTTATTTAAAAAGGGGGGAAAATCGGAGGGTTGAAATTTAAAAGTGAGATAACCGTACTGTGTGGGGTATCATATGAAAGGGTCTACTTTGTACATTCTAAAACAGATTTTTAATTATTTTTAATCGTGATAGTTTTTGATTTATCGGGGAAAAAGTCAAAAAAATACCGTCCCCCCCCCCCTTATCTCCGGAGTTTACCAATCGAAAAATCTGAAATAATTATGTTCAATAGGAATTTATGTATATTTTACAGGAAAACTATAGCCAATGCTCTAACTAGCATAGTTTTTTTGATATTAACAGTAAACCTCTACAAACAAAGTTAGTTTTGCGGTTCATTAACAAAGGTAATTATTACCGTTTTACATCTTTGGTCGTTACAGTTTTAGTCGTGTTACATCTACAGTATTACGAACGAATCTTAAAAGTACCTAGCTATAACTACCTTTTACAATTTTTATTTTAAATTTATTTTTTTAATACGTCATAAATCGTAAACTGCAATTTACCTTTCATACAATCAACTCAAATATTTAAAATAAAAATATTTTCAATAATTTAAAACTTACTACAGGTTTGTACGGAACCCTCGGTGCGCGAGTCCGACTCGCACTTGGCCGGTTTTTTTGAAATTATGAGACTTAGTTTAATTTTGGTTACTTTAGCTAATATAACATTGATGTTGCTTCCACAGGTTCGGTCACATCCCGCTGTGGTGGTTCCGCCCGCTCAGCGTGGTGGTGCTAGGCCTGTCGGAGGGCTGCTGGGCGCTGATGCGCGCGCCCGAGCCGCGCGTCTCGTACGACCACGTGGCGTGGGCCGCGCACGCGCTCGGCGCCGCCGTCGGCGTGCCGCTCGCTTTCCTCGTTTTCACAGGTACCCAGCTCACAACAATATTTATTTTATAGTCCACTTCACGGAAGAAATCCCGCGACAATTCGTGGAACTAACCCGTTGTCCTAGGTGATCGACAAAAGCGACGCCACGTGACGCGACGCGATGCGACATCACGGAAAATGACAGGCGTTGTCGCGTAAATGCGTCAGTTTTCTATGGCGTCGCTTCTGTCGCTCACCTAGACAACGGGTAAGACATTTTTCATACATTAATGTGCTACTACTAGCGCCTCTCTTCTTTCGTGACACGGACTAGGTATACCTATCTTTTCCTGCAATGTTATTAGTGTAAATTGAGGTTTCTTTGAGCTCCCAATGGGACTTTCAAAGTTACTGAGACTATATGGTTTGTGGTATTGGTAAGCTGTCTGTCTGTTATTGCTTATTTTATATTTTTGAAGATTACGGATCGCAATTTTACTTGCGTAGTTTAAGTGTGTGCAAACTTTATGATAAACTAGCAGATACCCGCGGCTTCGCCCGCGTAAATTTTAGTTTTCCCTATTCTCACGGGAACCATGGATTTTCCCGGGATGAAAAGTAGCTTATGTGCTAACCCAAGATGCAATTTATCTCCATTCCAAATTTGAGCCAAATCGGTTCAGTAGTTGCGGCGTGAAGGAGTATTGAAGCTTGGTAAAATACGAACTTTGGAGCCCCGTTTCACCCCTTTAGGGGGGGAATTTTGAAAAATCCTTTCTTAGTGCACCCCTAGACCTCATAAGGAACCTGTGTGCCAAATTTGGAGTCTCTAGACCCAGCGGTTTGGGCTGTGCGTTGATATGTCAGTGAGAGCGTGAGTCAGTATCTTCTTTGATATACCATGAAATTTTCCGGGATGAAAAGTAGCCTATGTATCAATCCAGGATAAAATCTATCTCCTTTCCGAATTTCAGTCATATCAGGTCAGTAAGTGCAGCGTAAAGTAGTATTTTTCACGCGTGAATATCAATTTTTCAGTTTTCCCGCAAAAACCATGGATTTTTCCGGGATGAAAAGTAGCTTTTTTATTAACCCAGGATATCTCTATGTCCATTCCAAATTTCAGCTAAATCGGTCTTGTACTTCCGGCGTGAAGATTTTTTTCCGCGTGAATTTCGGTTTTTAACTAACCCCACGGGAACCATGGATTTTCCCGGGATGAAAAGTAGCTTATGTGTTAACCCAAGATGCAATTTATCTCCATTCCAAATTTGAGCCAAATCGGTTCAGTAGTTGCGGCGTGAAGGAGTATTGAAGCTTGGTAAAATACGAACTTTGGAGCCCCGTTTCACCCCTTTAGGGGGGGAATTTTGAAAAATCCTTTCTTTGTGCACCCCTAGACCTCATAAGGAACCTGTGTGCCAAATTTGAAGTCTCTAGACCCAGCGGTTTGGGCTATGCGTTGATATGTCAGTCAGTCAGTCAGTCAGTCAGTGTCTTCTTTTATATATTTAGATAATGTATTTTCTCAGTTAAGGAAAAGTATGTCTTCTCCAGAAATGGTAGACTGCTAAACCAATTTTGAAAATTTCCGAATCTTCAAAATCTATTTTTGCACACATTTTTTAAAGATATTAAAATATAGATCTATCACTCCTCCTTTAATATTACTACTACTATTCGAGAAAGTCCTAATTTTAAAGATCGAAACTATAGTTTGTGACAAACTTAAACCTTACTCAATGTTAATAACGATATTAACTATAAGAATTGTTCTTTGTTCCAGGAGAGAATTCGTCTGAACGAAGCATAACAGTATGTAGAATATCATCCATCATTCTGCTGGTGACAGGCGTGTTCGCTGCCGTCGCCCACTACGTGTATTGGTACGAGGTTGACCACCTCACTTGACAAGAGAAGAAAATGAAGTTTAGGATCCATTGATTTTGACTCCCTTCGCGAGGGGACGGAGACCTCCGCTACGGGCCACCTGATAAGCTCCACGTTGGTACCAACGAACGACGACGAATTGGTTCTTAATGCCAATAGAGATATTGTGATAAGTATTTCGAATTTAATTAAAATGTGATGCCATTCGAAATAGATAGATTCGATAAAACCAAATCTAGCTAGGAATAAAAAAGCTAAGCGTCAATTCACCTGGTGTCTTATATGATTACTAACAACAATAATAAAATTCGTATACTCGATAATAGAGAAGAAAATACGAAATCTAATAAATGAATTAAAAAGAAAGTCTACTATGTATTAGTTTACCTGTTTGTATTGATAGAATTTGAACAAAAACAGAAAAGATGTCATAAATAAGCTTGTGAATTGCTTAGGTTCATTTTAGGGCTATCTGATGTGAAAAGAAATTTCCAAAGTGATGAGCAAGTTAGTAAAGTAAAAAAAAACAGCGATAGGCACAAGTCTTCCAAAAAGTGTAATGAAATAATCTAAGCATTATAATATTAACAAACCTTTTGGTACAATACAATGCTTATAACTGATGACAAACTAACCAAAGTGATTGTAATAGACATAAGAACAATTTTGAACCAATCGATGTTGTGTATGTGATGTTATAAACATTTATAATTCTAAACTGATGGGTAACTCTAATGCATTGTATGATTTAGTTATAAAAACTCCCCTTAAAAATAAAACATTAAATTAATCAGGGTAGATTTTTTACTTTAATATATTATAATATAATTATTATGTTGTTAATTCATTGCATATAAAGTTATCTATCATTATTTTAAAATCCTTTTTTTTTCTAATTTCTACGAAATTATTAAGTTTCAATCGTTTTGTATCAAAACATTCTACTGTTATGATTAACTAATTAAAAATGTACATTAAATGTGATAATAATAATATTTAATTCTTTCGTAAATACTTATGTATACTTATAATACTTCACGAAAGAATTTCTAGGAATTGCTGATTTTCCCATTGATGCTACAGATCCAGATATATTTGTATCATTTGTGATGTTTTTGGAAGAAATTTATTCTTTATTTGAATAAAAGAAAAATCTTTAATTTAAGACAAAAAACGTTTTGTAGTCATAATGTAAACACATACAAATTAAGTTAGGTAAGTCACAGACAGCCAAAGAGATTCATGAATAATAATCTAGTCTAATTTTATATTTTTCAAATCGTTGGGAGTTTCTCTAAGCAGTCTATATAGTAGGATAATAATTTATTTATATTTTGGATTGCATATCAATAACACTGTTATAAGTAACATAAAAAATCGTAGGGATAAGCTTTTACAGCTTAATTAGATATAAATTTAAACGTTACCCACTGTCATTTAAGGATTCAAATGATACCTTCTGAAGTGTTCTTAGTCTAAGGAATATGTGATTAAAATGACCTTATTCAAAATTTTACAATTTTCAGTTTACGTTGAAGTTTTGATGTTGATATCTTTCACTTTTATATAAACAATCATATTATTCTGTATAAGTAATGTTAATATTTTGGCAACATTATTGTGATCTGTTGTTAATAATAATAATAAAAGTCATTTTTGTACTAAATCTTTCATTCATTTATTTTACTACTCTCCTTTTGTATTTTTACATTAAGAACTACAATGGTAAGTTCATGAGTTCACCGAATGAAGAAAAACTAAATTTTATTAGTCAATTGTTTATTTTTTCGCAAATAAGTTTCTCCATTATTTCACTTATTATACCGATCTGGCAAGCTATCATTTTAGTGGTTAAAAGATATTGTATGATAGTAGGCTATTGCAAAGTATTACTATTTGAGATCAAAACCAACGCGCGACGGCTTGTAATTTCAGGTAATTTCACATAATTTAAATAAACTTATTAATATAAAACTAACTTTGAAACTTCTATCTATAACTAAAATCTATAAGTACACACAAACTCACACACACTGTACAAAAGTCAATTCAACATATTTGAATGTAAACAATTTGCCGTTTAATCTTACTAAATGGTCGAATATCCTCATTATTTCTTTGTAATTGTGTACGCCTTTAGTTTTTACAAAAAATATCACTTATCGTAGAAAGATGTTCTACAATTTCACCATCATACCTTTCAACAGGTTAGCGATCGACACTGAACACCGAATTCGGTACATTTGCATTCCTGGCAGGGGGACGACAATTCGGCAATAATTCTACCCACTCGATACATTCGACCATAAATATTGCAACCGGCGAGTTTGGGTAATCCTAATCCTAACCCAGGTATGAAATTGGGTGGAGGAGGACGCACCTCTACAGGATGCCCTCCAAAACCCTCTTTACTTGAAATCTCTACAGTCTTTGAAGTAATCGGTTGCGGAGTGGTTTTAGTACTAGTTACCACTTTTCTGGTTGTTGATTGTGTAACAGGCTTAAACGTTGGTTTTAAGGTCGATTTTCTAATGGCATTTGATTCTCCGAGCACAAGATGGTCAATTCTGTTTATTGTGTTTTGTGGATATAACCTTTTCGGTGGTATATAAGGAGAACGGTGAGTCACAGGAACGAAACCACTTTGAGATGAAGTAAATTGCTTTCTTTTAGTTGTAGGAACAGATGGAGAAGTCATTGTAGGTGTCTTGCTTGTAACTACTGTCGTTATCTTGTTCTTGGGTGCTGCAGTTGTAGTGTCGTATGTTTCACTAAGCAAGAGCTTAAGAACACTTCCTAAGGAAAATCCTTCATCATCATCTTCATCGTCTTCCTCATCGTATTCTAGAGAATGGTTACTATTTTCCGCCACCCTATTAGGGGCTTCAGTGGACGTTGTATATAAAATTGATTTTTCAGTGGTGCTGGACGTGACTGATGTTATTGGTATCGTGTCTTCAAATCTTTCATTCGATTCTGAAATATTCGTTTCTAAGCTCATATCTTTCACTTTATCAATTTTTGTATAAACGCGTGGTGTTGTTGTACTATCTGGGTAAGTGAATGATACTTTTTCATATTTAATTGTTGTTTCTGTCTCATTTAAATTAGTTGCAATATCTTCCGTTGTCATCAATGGCATAGATGTTGTATTGTTCACTGAAAATATAGTTTAATTAATAATGTCATTCAATATTTACAGTTGTTATTTTTAAAGAAAATAATAAAATAATTTTACATCCTATACTTACGTTTATCACAGATTAGTTCCCCACAGCATAAATCGGTTGTGCTGATACTTGCGGCCCTTCTCCTGCATCCCGGCGGCGTGTTGCACGGTCGCGGAGAGCAGTGCAGCTCACCCCATGCACAAGTACATATTGAGCAGGAGAGAGAAACTGATTCTCCTTCAGAGATGTGTCTCCCATCGCCAGAGACACATTCATCTGAAATTTCATCATTGATTACTTATTTGAGAAATTAGAGAATTACTATTATACAAAGAGAAATTAAAAAACCGTAATATAATATAATATATTAAATTATAATATAATAATCATAATACCCTTTGGCTCCAATTGCATTGATGTCGTTAAATGAGGTATAATATTTGTTGGCGGTGTGCTTGGATACACAGAATAATAATCATCTACAATCCCAGGGCCCTTCGGTACAAAACCACCTGAAATATTTTTTTAAAAAATTTACGTGAATTATAAACAACTATATTTTAATTATTTCTTCAATAATAACAACCGACCTTCGGTTTCTATTGGTGGCGAAAACATATTAACAGCTGGTGGCTCAACTTCAAATTGGGTGTTTGTAGAAGATAGCGGGTTTTCACCTTTATAGTTTATCTTAGCTGAATTTCCCAGTGAAGCAGTAACCGTGTATTCCTGAACAGGAGCTGGCATTTCATTAGTTATGCTTGGATAAGGTACTTTCACATCATCGACTTCTTGTGTCAAACTAGAATATTGCGGTTCAACTTTCTTAGATATAAATATGGGATATTGCGTGGGATTATAAACGTCTACTTTACGCGTTGCATAAATTGTATCTTTTGTCTCTTTATTTGGATAATATACTGGGAATTTATCTTCTCTATCAAGTATAGAATAATCAAGACTTTCTTTCGATGGTACATCATCTTCCACAACTGCGTCAGCTGCTACAAAAGGTATAATTCTGAAATTAAAAACTATTTTTATAATGCGCTCTACAAATAATTCAACGAAATTTATTAAAACTAGATTGCTGCAATTACGTTCACGTAGATTTGGGATTGAAAAAGTCTGGGGAACTTAAATAAAAAACCTTATGTCTTTCTCCAGGTCTTTAACTATGCTCTATTGCCTGATTAAAGGCTTAGTAAACAAACAAACACACTTTGGCATTTATAATAAAAGAATGGATATTTACTTTAAGTTCGGCAGTGATGGAGGTAGCGTTGGTTCCGTATAGTCGTAATCATATTCATCTTTCTTTGTTTTAGAAATATTTACGTTTCCAAGAAGTACAGGTGGGGCAGTTTTCGGAACGACAGGCAAAGGTTTTATCGTCGTCGTCGTTAAGTGACTTGTATTCGTTCTTAAGGAGCTGGTAACATTTATCGTAAACGTTTCATTGTCATCAAATCCCTCTTTATAACTTCCCTCAGTTATTATATCATTTGGTGGAAATGTGTGGCTTTCGATATTAATTATGGGTATCCGTGGTCGAGTCTGACTATCAATCCACACAGTGTCATTTTTATCTGATACGTTTAAGAGTAGAGATGTGGAAGATAGTTCCGTAGTGCAATTTATTGTCCCATTAATTATCACTTTAACTGATCCTGGAGGCTGCTCTGTAGGGAGTTCCTCTGAGGATTCATCCAATGTTGTGGTTTCAGTCGCTAGTGTTTGTGTTACTTCATTTAATTTTTGAGTGGTTTGTGCAATCGTTGAAGTACTGGTCTCACTTTTCTCAGTTCCTATGCTTGAACTAGTAATATTTGGCATTTCAGTTTCCCTTTTCACCTTAGCTGTAGTAGTTACATCTTTTTTAGTCACAGTAGCAGTTACTGTACTTTTATCAGTTACAGTAGTCTGCTCTTTGACTGTCGTCTCACGTTTAGTTGATTTTGATGTGTGGAATGATCGCTCCTCATCTTTTAACGACATTAATATGTTTTGGCGTTGAGGATATAAGCTTGATTTTGTACCTGCAAATTTAAATACAAGAATTAAACTAGCTTCGAAAATATTTTGTCATTAAAGACGGCATAGAACCAACTGATCTTCATCACTACATATTATAAAACAAAGTCGCTTCCCACTGTATGCCCCTATGTATGCTTAGATCTTTAAAACTACGCAACGGATTTTGATGTGCGGTTTTTTATAGATAGAGTGATTCAAGAGGAAGGTTTGTATGTATAATACATGCATAATACCACCCTCGTAGCTTTAGTTTTAAGATACTGTAACCGATTATCATCATGTTTTATAAGCAAGTTATTTTTAACGTCTATAAGTGTACCTACAGTGTATCTACAATTGAATAAATGATATTGAATTGAATTGAATATAGTAGAGAAACACTGATTATTTTAGAGGTTTCTAATGTGATGTCGTAAATAAACACATTTTTTTGCGCTTACATTGCAAACGCTGGCTGGCTACGAGATGGATCAAAATAATGTACACCAGTATTGTACACCTTAAAAAGGTCTACTAAAAAGTCCGCAATAGTATATGTCTATCTCTTATACCCACAATAACCATTTTTAACCTCTAAAGAAAACATGTTTGTATTGTCCAATGGGAAAAAAGCTGTGAACGTTGTATCTAAAGAGATTCTGTAGTAATATTTAGCATCAGCATTGCACCCGTGCGAAGCCGGGGCGGGTATCTCGATTTATCATTATTTCTAGCCAAAAAATATTTCGTCTGTAAGATCCAACGATACTGTAATGCTATACACATACTATTACTATGTCGGTCGCATTGGTACTGATGAGGGCAACACTGTCCCGGTTGCACCAGTGGCGTGCACCCCTGCAACGCTGGAGCACAGGACAGATGTTGGCATCGTATTGAGCCGCGAAGACAGAAGCATTGTATGCACTTTAAGCCACTTTCTGCTGCTTTTACCCGCTCTCCTTCCATCGCCCAAGAACCTTCCGGAGTAACGCAGTCTGAAATTTAAAGAAAATTTAACTATGTTATTTTTTCTCATAAAATAATAATAACCTATTTGCCACTGTATAGTCTAAGCCTGAGCTGATTTGCTTTTTGCAACTTTGAATTTAAGGTCCATAATTTTAAATATTATCTTAATCTTGTAAACTTGCGGCTATTATGCTTTGATAAGTCCAAAAATTAAAGTAAAAATTTGTACAAATAAGAAGAAAGAAGAAAGCTGGCAAAAGAGTAATAGAGTTGTCCTTCATGATATAAATATTATATTACTGTAGAGGCCGGAAATAAAGTAAAATTTACGGCCGTTTAATATTAGAAGGACGAGGCGAAGTTGAAGACTTCCCAAGTGATTATAGAAGGATGACTGATGAGGCGCTAGCCGAGGCATTTTTAAGTAAACGAGGAGGTGAATTGCTATTTTGCCGAGACTTTACGTTCTTTTCTCTTAATTATTTGCTAGGAAACAGTTTTTACTGTTTCCTAATTAATAAATTATTACTTGAATTGATTCTTTTGAATCAATTCAAGTAATAATTTATTAATTCAAGGTTCAATACATATTATTAATGGAAAAAAGTGAGGTTCGCGTAATCGGCAATAGTTACATCTTCCTTTTATTGCACTCACAAATCATTGAAATATGCTAAAAGGACAATGTCCAAAAAAGGATTCGCTTTTTTCAGTTTTCCACTGAATGAAACCTTCATACGATTTTTCATACTTTTCTTTCGATTTTACTGGAAACAGGTCTTCAGACACTATTTTTGCTACTTCCTTCATATGTGGCAGCGTAAAATCAATTATTATTGTCCTCCGGACTTTATTTGGGAATTGCTGGCGTGCGGCTATAAAGGAGCCAATATACGTATTGTGTTTTTTAAATAATGAAGCAATTTTCGAGCGAGTAGGAGAAAATATCATTTCATTTCAAAGAGTTTATCTCGTGGTCATAAATAAGTGCTGAAGTGTTACCGTGTGAGTTGTTTTCGTGTGGCGGCGTGGTGAGGTGGTCGCAATAGTACCGCTGTGGGCAGCAGGCGCCGGCGGCGGCGCGCGCGCGGCAGCCGCGCGGCGGCGGCAGGCAGCGCGGGCGCACGCAGCGGCGCGCGCCGCCCAGGCAGAAGCACTGCTCGCACGCCGTCGCGGACGCCATGGCCGACCCCGCCGCGTACACCGTGCCGCCCTCCACGCACGCTGGAAACACTCACCATTCACATCACTTTGAGGCCGCTGTTTAGTAGCTCGACAAATACTATGGAGATACAATGAAATATAGCATAGTGTGGCTTAGACGCCCGGAGCCGGCTTCCTATTCAGATGGGTAGGTTTCTATTTGGGTGGTGGCAGTCTAAGATACGACCAGGAGATTGCAGTCAAGACCTAGTCGGATAAGTAAGTCAAAATATATTTATTCAAAGTTGGTAGGTACTTAAACAGTACATTTAATGAACTTCAACTATTCAATGTATAAGATGTGATGGTGATAAAATAATTAACCACGGTATCTTAAAACTAAAGCTATGAGGGTCTTGAGAAGATCCCACAGCAAACAGCCGGGAAATAAAACACTTGCTTATACGTTGAAGGAACACATCGTGAGAAAACCTGTACGCCTGTGAGTTCTTTTTAATGTTCTCAAAGGTGTGTGAAGTTTACCGATCCCTTGGCCAGCGAGGTGGACTACGGCTGAACCCTGCTCAATTCAAGAGGAGACTCGTCCTCAGTAAGCAGGTAATAGGTTGAACTAATGATGTTAACCATGGAGACACATACCGTGGCCCATTGATGTCGGTTTCTCGATGTTTGTGTCGTCTAGTCTAGCTGACGCCTCCTGCTGATGAATAACGCCATCTGAAAATACAGTTTAACGGATTTTAGACGAGATAAAAGCAATTCAATGATTGCAAGAGGAAAATGTGTAGTAAGTAAGGTTAAGATACTTGAAATTTATCCTGGCATGTCAGTAGGGACTTCTAGGGCCAAATTTTCAGCCGAAATGATGCTGAAATGTGGAAGGGCAAAAATACACACTTCGGAGGAAAACAACGTTTTGACCCGTGACCTAATGAGCACGCTCCACGTAAAAGTGAATCACGTGGACGTTTTGTCCGTCAGGCATTTTTGTTTTATCCACACCTTTATCCAGCTGCACTGTTCTTTGGAACAACATGGAAACTCCAGAAAGACAACTACGAATTTTGTACTCTATACTTCCATGCTAATATTATAAATGCTAAAGTATCCGTCTGTCTGTCTATCTGCTACGTTTTCACTTTTTACTTGCTAAAAATAGTTGTGTTTGTTTTACTTGTGTTAAGTAAAACTCCGATGGCGTTGAACTCAAGACTGATTTATTCATCACTATTTATGTTCGACTACCCTCAACATATACAAATTATACATTACACTATCACGACCCACCTGTTTATCTGATTTTACGTAATTTTGTACAAAAACAGATTGCATCCCAGGGAAGGAAATAGGGTACTTTTTATCCCGGAATATCAAAGAGTTTTCTCAGGATTTTTAATAAAACGAAGACTAAGCATCATCTAGCATAGAATTGACGCTAGGCAGGCACGATTTCTCAACCAGTTTCGTAGTTCGCGACAGCAGTCTCCTTTTCGATGTATGGACATGGCACTAGGCATGGACGATATTATACTAACCAATAATAATACGCTACAAATAAATAGTAAGCCTTGATATACTAACCAGGGCATCGCAGTTCGGGACAGCAGTCTCCCTTGCGATGCAGCACATGGCACCTGGGCGGCGGCTCGGGCAGCGGCGCGCACGTGCGGCGCCGACACGACAGCGCGCCGTGTGCGCACACGCACGACAGACACGCCTCTCGCGTGCGCACGGACGAGCCGCCCGCGTGCCATCGCCCCTCGTACACGCAGCCTGCTTGCTGCTCGGATTTACCTGCAACAATATTTGCTTATTATTTTGATCAAAGAGTTAGCTGCACAGGTTAGCAAGTATTTTGGTTTGTCTAATTTAGGATGAAAATTTTGCCTCATGAGAGGTGTATAGCAAAAGTGAAGGGCCAGAGTGAGACAGACTGTAGCAGTAAACATATTACGGGTAATAGCACCGGGTCTTGCTAATCTTGGGTAGTTCTGCAGCGATATACGGTAGGTACTGGTAATAAAATTCACTCGAATCACACATACCTACTATAAGAATTTACTGAGCACCGCTGTCAACATGTAATAAAAAAACCGGCCAAGTGCGAGTCGGACTCGCGCACCGAGGGTTCCGTACTCAAGAAGTAGGTACTGAAGCAAAACAATCAGGCAAAAACCAATATGTTTATTTGACGACGAGTACGAGGTTTACTGTTAATATCAAAAAAACTATGCTAGTTAGAGCATTGGCTATAGTTTTCCTGTAAAATATACATTAATTCCTATTGACCATAATTTTCCCCGATAAATCAAAAACTATCATGACTAAAAATAATTAAAAATCTGTTTTAGAATGTACAAAGTAAACCCTTTCATATGATACCCCACACAGTACAGTTATCTCACTTTTAAATTTCAACCCTCCGATTTTCCCCCCTTTTTAAATAAGAACAAAAATAATTTCCAATTTTTTTTAATTCCATTGTCTTTGGGCCACTAATATCCACAACTATTCCAAATTTCATGTCGATAGCTTCGGTAGTTACAGAAATAATCGAGTGTGACGGACGGACAGATGGACAGACAGACGGAGAAAGTCGCACCATAAGGGTTCCATTTTACCATTTTGGTACGGAACCCTAAAAACGATCATCTGCTCGATAGTGACTTTATTGCAGTGCAATTGTTCAACTACCCACACGCAACATTATAATTATTTTATGACTAAACTATCTAGTTCTAGTGTAACGAAGTCGCGGGCATCATCTGATGCCCGCGACTTCGTCCGCGTGGATTAAAATTTTTTGATTCTCTCTAACTCTTCTTTTCTTCTTCTTCTTCTTGAACTCTTTAATTTTCCCGGACAAAAAGTAGCTTAATATAAATAACTTCCCCGGGATACAAACTATCGTTATACAACATTTCATCAAAATCGGTTGAACAAATGGGCCGTGAAAGCGTAACAGGCAGACAGACAGACACACTTTCACATTTATAATATTAGTATGTATTTATATAAGTAGGTATACACAACAGTACACAGTAGGTACTCACCTAAAGCTCTGAGGACTCTACTGCTGGAAGGGTATCGGCCGTTCTTGTGACTCTCTGTAAAGTAAATAGCTTTTTTATTTTCCGAATTTCCCTTTTGTACATATACCTGCATAATCAAAACAATTAAGATGCAAGGATGAACGCCATTTTTTTTACAAATTGTCATGAAAACATTTAGGTTGATTTGGAGTCTACAAAATCCATCTTGTTTATATTATGATGTTCTTGAAATCTTTCAAGAACATCATCATCAGTCTACTATTTGTGTGTAAAAATTATACCTAAGAAGCAAAGCCTAATCTAATCTGCGATCTCACTAGCACAGTCAGTAGCTCGTGCAATTGCTTGCTTTTCGTAATATTTGAAGGTTTCATCTAAGTTTCATCCGGTCTTTGTGTACCATCCTATAAAAATATCAAATCTTCAAATCTTTTATAGCCCACATTAAAATCCACGGTTGTTTGGTAAAATGTGTCTCCGAATATATATGTTTACCTTGGACAAACTATTACGTCGGCCAGGAAAAAGAGGAGATACCTAATGCAGATGAATTCAACTCGATTGGGCGTTTACTAAACTTTCCAACGTTCTGAAAGAAGATTTATGTAGGTACTCCAATACACTTGGAGCGGAAAGTTTTTGACAAATCTCCTACCCAATTTGACGTAATTGACACTATGGCGAAGACGACGGCCCTCCCAAAAAGAACGGTACATCAGCTACAAGTTGCACAGAGAGGGGGATGGAAAGAGCTATGTTGGTACGAGCTATAAGTATAGTCCCTCAAACTTATCTGACCGGGTGAAAGCGTCGCTAAAAATAGTCGTCACTAAGCATATAAAATAGTTCTGATTTTGGCCACCGGGCTACATGAGTTGGTGGGACTTATAATAAGATTTGAACTTTCACTTACACCCTATACACTTTCAATGCACTTGGATATAATGTGCGGTCCATCAATCCCGTGCAACCCGGTTTCTATAAGGAAAGTTTAAAACTTGAAGGAGCGACACGGTGTTAATTTACTAAGGGTCTGGTCACTGTGGGCACCGCGGCGCAAACACTCCTCATAAAAACTGGCGCCACAGCGCACCGCATTCTTTGCCTCATTCTCTATCTCCGCGCATAGCTCATACTTCTCCGTAGCGAATATGACTAGGATAACTCATGAGTTTGAATTGCATCTCTCACTTTCTCTTACAAAAATCTACAACAATGTGACGGATTTTACTACGTCTAGAATTTCTCCTTTCATATCTATACTAATCAATCAAATAGGGCTGGATGAAGCCCACAACTACATCTGCATGGACTTCCGGGTTAAAAAAATGTCCTTCCCCGGGATTTAACCTATCTCTATACCTAGGTACCAAATTCGACCAAAATTGATTGAACAGATGGGGTAGTAGATCTGGTTGTATGCTCTGAGGAGAGTAGACATAAACAGGCAGGACTTCACATTTTAGCATTAATCAAATTAGTGTAAAAGTTTAGATTAATATAATATTGTAGTATCAAGGTCAAGCACTTAGGTGTATTGAAAAAGATTAGAAAAAGGTCGGTAGGTGTAGATTTTCCAAAATTTAAAATTGGACATCTGTATCATACTACGAGTAGGTACATAGCATCTCTATAAAACATCTATACGCGAAAACTGCAAGTGAACAGCTCAGATGTTTGTTTACACTTTGTGTTTACCTTGCTAGAAACTGTCGAGATTGGAGCTCGCTATAACATTAACTTGGCACAAATCCACCCATAACCAAGCCCAAGAATCAGAATAGTATTGCAAATAGCCGTCGGACGTCGACTGGTCGGAGCGTGGGAACAGCGTCCGTGAATGGATCGCCTGGAGGGACCCGTCTCACTGTTACATTACTCCTGATTCCGACCACCCTATCGCGAGGGCCTTATGCCCTGTATGCGCAGTAGAACCTGATTGTGCTGGTGGTGCCAAACATAACAGTACCGTACCCTGATGCTGACCCTTTGAGACATATGGTGTTAGTACTGATTTTCTAACAACGTTTACTCACTTTGACAAAACGTGCCCGATTGACAAACTCATGGTACGGAATTATTCGCTTACACTTGGCGTGGTGAGCTCTCACGTCGATCAATCGAATTTGCAATGTAAAAACTCGGAGTAAACGTACTGTACGATTTCTAAGATTAATTTTGCTAAGCTTAATGACAACATTATAAGTTGTAGGATTTTCTTATTATTTGACAAGTTATGTTTCTTCGTATTATTTATCCCAAATGACTCTAGACCACCATTGAAAACGAATTTATGTAAACTTAATCGTTTTCAACATTTTATCTTACCCTTTAAAATAATCTCGTGTTTCTCAGTTCAGACTTTTTGCCTGAGGGAATAGTTTACCGTCGCTTCAGGGAAGCCAGATTCAGAACCCCTACAGTTGTGTAATATATTCATATGTATTTATTTTATTTTAAGATTTTGTATGTTATATTATGTTTATATTTCTATGGGCCTAGTTGCCTGATTTAAACAAATAAATAAAATAAAATAAAATAACACCTGAAGCCGTTTGTTAACCACTTATATATTGTATGTTGTATCTACTCATCGCGTAGTAACTACTCTCTAATGATGAATGTGTCTAATATTTTTAGTCTAATAGTAGGCAATGAAATGTAGTAGTGAAAGTTGCAGTAGGTATTGTATGTAAAATAATGTCCATCTTGGCCGTGTTATATTCGCTTAATTAAGTGTAGATACAAAAGAGATGGCAACAAATCATGAGAATGCAAACATGGAAACTGTTTTAATACGCAAAATTAAGGTTAAAAAATATTTCCCACATTCATGCTTAGATAAACACAATTTCATGAAGTTTTTTGCTGTCGAGATTTCATTAATAAAATAGAACACTTAACATAAATTATAACGTGAGATCACGACCTCATCCTATACTTATGATATTAAGAAATCATGTTATCTGTGCAATTAAGTATTAAAAGATCGAATCACAAACAATACTGTAATGAAAAACTTTAAGTATCATCAAGAGACGCGGAAGCGTGTCCAGCCAAAGTTCATCAAAAAAAGAAGGAAGAACTTTAAAAAACTGGCGAGCAGCACCGTGTGTAATATTACACGAACCATTTGGAGCCACTTTTGACCCCCTCATAACTCAAAAACTATTTCACATAAACGTGTCAAATTTGGCGCATATATTGAGACCCGCGAGATACATATGTGCTCCAAATTTCATAAGTACACCTCAAATGGTTATTTAGATATAAACGTGCAAAAATCGTCATTTTTATGCTCTACCTACGTATAGATCAAAACTCTGACACGGGGCATACTACCATTGCATAAAGCCGTATTATTTTAATATTGTTGACGTTCATGTTGTAGTGTTATAATCATTATTTTAAGGACGTCAAAGTACGTGACATTCAACCGTTATTTTGAAACAATACTGCTTTAAGCGGTGGTAGTAACTCCATCGTCCACTTCCTGTGGCAACTTGCATTACATTCTACGCATAGTGCATGCACAACTAAATAAAACAAGAGTTGTTAAGTAAAAAAAAACTCCGATTACATAAATCATACTGCAGGTCTTTGTTTACATTCGTTATTTTGTGTTGTTAACTATTGAAAATGACACATAATTATAATTTTAATGTAAATAATAATGAATAATAATATAGTTGCATTAAAACCTTACCTTCGTATTCACGCATTTTGTGCAACGAAACGTCATTGACCGAAAAGAAGAAGAAACGTATTTGAAGTCGTCAGTTCAAGCTGTCAGTCATTGTGATTTGTGTTCATTGTTTATAGTGGTTTTAGTGATATCGACTGTTTACCGTGCTTGTTTTCAATGTTTCACTAAAAACTTTTGCTATACTATAATATGGATTCGATCTCGCCGACTTCGCACTATATTCCATGGATGACCATTGTTTGCAATTTGGGTACGTTACGTTGAGGTGCATAAATTGTCACCTGAGTGTAAACAGGATGCTAAGACCTGTTGTTACCATGGGTGGGCTCACCATCGAAATGATATTGTTGCACCGGCAGCTTTCTTGATAATGTAACGACAGTGATTACCTATTATTATGAAGATGAATAAATCAATGAACTAATAGAAAAGTCCTATTACAGTGTAAAGGATTATTTTAATGATAGCAAGGCATGGGTATGAATTGTTACAGCGGCTGATTATGTAACTGTTATATTATAAGTATATATAATTTCAAATATTTGTGAGATGGTGATAATAAAAAAAACACAGCTGAGTTTGTTGCGGGCTCTTCTCAGACCAGGGCACGTTTGGAACCCTCGTAGCTTTAGTTTTAAGATACCGTAGTTAGTTATCACCATCACGTCTTATGCTCTGTAAGCATGACGTTCAGAAGGTGTACTTTGTAGGTACCTATTTTGAATAAATATGTTTTGAGTTTGAGATTGTGTTCAATAATTTCTGTACAAAAAGAAATGATATCCCATCAAAAACATAAATGTAAAATGAGAGCCAAATCCAAAATTGTGATATGTATATAATATATGCATTGGTTGTTGACTTCAGCGACAAAAGAAGTGAGATCTAAATGGGTGCCAAAGTTCAATGGTCAGTCCTGCAATTTATTTATAACAACATAAAATATTTTATAACAACTTAAAATATCATTTCTTCTTATAACTTAGGATAATATTATGTTGAAGACTAAGGTTTGACTTGGCTAGTTTTCATAGATGAATAATATATAATAGACTTCGCAAGTTCTAAACTGTACTTTTAGGTACTTAATAATAATTCGTATATGAAAACTAGCAAAGTCAAACCTTAGTCTTCGACATATTATCCTAAGTTATAAGAAGAAATGATATTTTAAGTTGTTATAAAATATTTTATGTTGTCTTAAATAAATTGCAGGACTGACCATTGAACTTTGGCACCCATTTAGATCTCACTTCTTTTGTCGCTGAAGTCAACAACCAATGCATATATTATATACATATCACAATTTTGGATTTGGCTCTCATTTTACATTTATGTTTTTGATGGGATTATGTTTACCGAAATTAGTCTTTATGGATATAGCAATAAGAATTATGAATAAAACCTCTTTGGAATGAATAGAATTTCCTTCAGATCTTGCTTCAGATGCGCGATGATTCTAAATTCAAATCACATTATAACCCTAGGGAATAATGGATTTCAGTACAACATTATAACCCTAGGGATTTAATGTCTTACTTTAACCTTAGATAACAGGCCATGTAATAAGGCATTGTTGAGCGAGTGGTGTGAAAAACTCTTTTATGTGAACTACAAACTTTTTACCTAAATGAAAACTTAATAATATTCATGTCTAGTTTCTGGTTTCACTGTTTATGACTAGTCAAGGGAAACATGCGGGCGGAACAGTTTAAAGTACTTACTTAGTCTGCCAACCTATTATATTAAGTACTCGCTTCAAACGGTGAAGCAAAACATCGCAGGGAAATCTGCATGCCCGAAAGTTCTTTTAAATGTTTTCGAAGGTGTGTGAAGTGTGCTAATTCGTGCTTTTAATGGACAAACCATTCTCATTCCGAGTTGTGAGAGGGAACTTGTGCTTATTAGCGAGCCGGCGATGAGTTGAAATGATGATGATGATGACTACGTCATCTGTCATGGGCGTAACATACCTAGACGATACAGCCACTCACGGCCTGATGTGTAGTAGAACGGTGATGTAGGAACAAGGCGGTGAAGTCGTCCTCCGTCAAATTTTTATCATCGAACCGCAAGGCATCGACAAGGTCTGCACCCTTACGCAATCGAAATTCCGCGACGGCGCGGCGGCGATTTGCTCCCTCGTTCCTAATTCGAACCGCTACTCGTTCCTAATTCGAACCGCTAGGATATGGAACGCCCTTCCGGCTTCCTTTTTCCACTCCTCTTTTAATATAGGTATCTTCAAGTCAAGAGTGAATAGGCATCTTCTAGTCAAGCGCGCTCCACCATAGGCCGCAAGCAGGTCTGATTGCAGCCAAGCGCTAGCCTACATATTAAAAAAAAAGATCTTACGCGTTTCTTGTAAATATAGCATGACTGTAGAGCGCGTCACGTTTTAATATAATGTACAAATATTAGAACAATGAGTTCCCAGCGGTGGGACGCTCAACCGGACAGCGGAAGTACTCACACGAATGTTCCCATGACCTCGACTTTGCATGGGAGCCTGTTATATTGTTTTTTTGCTACTTTACTTATGTATAATGTATTCTATTTTAGTATTTTTTGTAAGTTTTATCTTAGGTTTTGTTTAGTAAACATTATCCCATCAAAAACATAAATGTAAAATGAGAGCCAAATCCAAAATTGTGATATGTATATAATATATGCATTGGTTGTTGACTTCAGCGACAAAAGAAGTGAGATCTAAATGGGTGCCAAAGTTCAATGGTCAGTCCTGCAATTTATTTATAACAACATAAAATATTTTATAGCAACTTAAAATATCATTTCTTCTTATAACTTAGGATAATATGTCGAAGACTAAGGTTTGACTTTGCTAGTTTTCATATACGAATTATTATTAAGTACCTAAAAGTACAGTTTAGAACTTGCGAAGTCTATTATATATTATTCATCTATGAAAACTAGCCAAGTCAAACCTTAGTCTTCAACATATTATCCTAAGTTATAAGAAGAAATGATATTTTAAGTTGTTATAAAATATTTTATGTTGTTATAAATAAATTGCAGGACTGACCATTGAACTTTGGCACCCATTTAGATCTCACTTCTTTTGTCGCTGAAGTCAACAACCAATGCATATATTATATACATATCACAATTTTGGATTTGGCTCTCATTTTACATTTATGTTTTTGATGGGATATCATTTCTTTTTGTACAGAAATTATTGAACACAATCTCAAACTCAAAACATATTTATTCAAAATAGGTACCTACAAAGTACACCTTCTGAACGTCATGCTTACAGAGCATAAGACGTGATGGTGATAACTAACTACGGTATCTTAAAACTAAAGCTACGAGGGTTCCAAACGTGCCCTGGTCTGAGAAGAGCCCGCAACAAACTCAGCTGTGTTTTTTTTATTATCACCATCTCACAAATATTTGAAATTATATATACTTATAATATAACAGTTACATAATCAGCCGCTGTAACAATTCATACCCATGCCTTGCTATCATTAAAATAATCCTTTACACTGTAATAGGACTTTTCTATTAGTTCATTGATTTATTCATCTTCATAATAATAGGTAATCACTGTCGTTACATTATCAAGAAAGCTGCCGGTGCAACAATATCATTTCGATGGTGAGCCCACCCATGGTAACAACAGGTCTTAGCATCCTGTTTACACTCAGGTGACAATTTATGCACCTCAACGTAACGTACCCAAATTGCAAACAATGGTCATCCATGGAATATAGTGCGAAGTCGGCGAGATCGAATCCATATTATAGTATAGCAAAAGTTTTTAGTGAAACATTGAAAACAAGCACGGTAAACAGTCGATATCACTAAAACCACTATAAACAATGAACACAAATCACAATGACTGACAGCTTGAACTGACGACTTCAAATACGTTTCTTCTTCTTTTCGGTCAATGACGTTTCGTTGCACAAAATGCGTGAATACGAAGGTAAGGTTTTAATGCAACTATATTATTATTCATTATTATTTACATTAAAATTATAATTATGTGTCATTTTCAATAGTTAACAACACAAAATAACGAATGTAAACAAAGACCTGCAGTATGATTTATGTAATCGGAGTTTTTTTTTACTTAACAACTCTTGTTTTATTTAGTTGTGCATGCACTATGCGTAGAATGTAATGCAAGTTGCCACAGGAAGTGGACGATGGAGTTACTACCACCGCTTAAAGCAGTATTGTTTCAAAATAACGGTTGAATGTCACGTACTTTGACGTCCTTAAAATAATGATTATAACACTACAACATGAACGTCAACAATATTAAAATAATACGGCTTTATGCAATGGTAGTATGCCCCGTGTCAGAGTTTTGATCTATACGTAGGTAGAGCATAAAAATGACGATTTTTGCACGTTTATATCTAAATAACCATTTGAGGTGTACTTATGAAATTTGGAGCACATATGTATCTCGCGGGTCTCAATATATGCGCCAAATTTGACACGTTTATGTGAAATAGTTTTTGAGTTATGAGGGGGTCAAAAGTGGCTCCAAATGGTTCGTGTAATATTACACACGGTGCTGCTCGCCAGTTTTTTAAAGTTCTTCCTTCTTTTTTTGATGAACTTTGGCTGGACACGCTTCCGCGTGTCTTGATGTGTTCTCAGCAGGCGCGGCCAACTCGATTTTCGAAAACCAAAGCCGTGGCCCACTAGATTCGCACTGACGAAATTTGTTTGTCAAATCGAGTAGGCCACGCCAGCTGAAAGAAGTGGTTGTATCGCGAGGTGTGAAAAGTAGAGTATTCACCGTAGGGGTAATGCTGTATTAATCTTGGGCGCCCCTAATTCCCGCGCTACTCTCAGGATTCTAGATGCAACACCCTCGCTACGCTCGGGAGTTACTCTAAAATCCCTCGTTCCGCTTGGGATTTATCCCGGCGCCCGTGACATAATACATCGCATTACCCCCGTGGTGAATAATCTACTATTATTTATCTAGGTATATAGTATACCTGTATCACTCACCACATTACAATGCCCACATAAAAAAAGAAATACAATCACGCCGCAAATGAGCAATACCACAGTGAAATGGCATCTTTTTATCTTTGAAAATAAAAGAGTCCCGCGGATTACCAAAAAATCTGACCCCACGTGGACGAAGTGGCGGGAATTGTCTGGTCACCTAATATAATTGTTGTACAAAATATTATAATAAGCATTTATAACTGGCTTTAATCTAGTATATTGATATGAAATTATTAATTAAGTAGGTATTGAATCAGTGTCATTAAACTTTGTCTGTCGAAGTCCACTTTCTAGCCGATCAGGAAACCCATTTATATACCTCAACATTGCTAAGCTGATATGTATTCTTGGGAAAAATAGGCATTAACTTAATTTATCTATAAATTTATTATAGTATAGAAAGACTGGCAGACTCTACGTTCAGTTCTACGCGTTCTACGTGAATTGTTAATCTGCTTTCCAAACTATTTATATCAGTATCTATGTATGCTTATAATTTTTTTTTTCTTTTTTTTATCGCTTGACGAATATGTCTATCTGTAGAGTAACAGAAGTTTTAAAATAAGTAAATACAAATTATAAAAACAATTACACACTAATCATGGAGGAAGCTTTGTTATCGATATAACATAGTCCAAACATTTTTTTTGGCTGTCTTTTTCGACATCACGCTGAAATACTGAACGGATTTGAATGCAACATATTCGTTTTAAAATGGGTATTAAATGGTAAGCACTGCTAAAGCGTAAGCTTTTCTTCAGTATTGGAGCACGGACCGTAAAACAGAATTCGCTGCCAATCGAATTAGCATTTATGATACCGGTTATTGACGAAGTACAAACATTTGTATTGGAAGTCATTCACTAGTATGCCACCGACTACCACCACCACTGACTTTACAAGCCTTTATCACGATACCAAAAAGTCCATTTTAGGCTGACTTTTCATCTTACCGGAACAGTATGGATAAGAAAGTACTTATATTAACATGGTAAAACAGCTCATTTTTCAGTGGTAATTTTGAATTACTCGTAAGCCTTTTGATGTTAAGCAGTTTCATATTATACAAGGGAAACAAGGTTGGTTTTAAACTAGTTTTCTTGAAGAATGATAGCGGGAATAGCGGTCACATTTGCTTAAATTATCGCTACGAGTGGACAAACGGGTATGTATTTGGTGTGGGTTTGAATGACGTAAGGTTGTTTACACCGATAACTTATAGTATAAGCTTAGAAGCTTACATTTATGAGTATTTTGTAAGTTACTAAGCTATGAAAATCCTGCTTAACTTGATCCCTAGTACGAACATAATAATGTGGGTCTATAGGCGTAAATTTTATCAAGTGTGTAATTTTTTAGGTTAACGTTATCATCTTCTTCCCATCGTCAGTCTAAAATGAGCCCGGGTCTCCTCTCAAAATGAGATGGGTTCATGCCATAGTCCACCACGCTGATTAAGTGTGGATTGGCAGACTTCACATTCCTTAGAGAACATTGTGGAGAACTTTCCTCAGGATTAAACTTAACTCCGAAAAGTTAGAAGTCTCGCAGGGATCGGAATCCTGGCCCTCCCACTGCGGGGTTGAATCTTTTTCACTGAGCTATCCCCGCTATAGTAACGTTAACTTACGTTTTTGTAAATCTGCCCAAATTAGTTAGAACTTCGGACTCAAAGAGAGCCAAGCTTGGAACCGCAACTACATAAAAACTGAGTGCCCAGTGGCAGATTTCTTCTCATTCGATTGCGTCAACGTTAACTACGATTTCTATGGGTTTTGGTTTTTCATATACATATACCGACGACGCCATCACTGGGTCATATGAGTTAGAAGTAGTACTTAGTAGTGGCTGCTATCGAAAACGTAAAAACACTCCCACTCGGCCTGCAGAACTATATTTTTAATGTTAAGTTTAAGAGTAATTACTTTAGGCTAGTCGCGAATTTCTGAGGTCCACTATCCACCAAAGCGTAGCGGAGCGAACTCTACTCTACTTTGGTAGATACCGACTGTAATGAAATTGTTTGGCGGGTGCTAAAATTATTACCCTAGTAACAAAGCCTGCCTTTACTGTGTTTTGATGCAACAGAAACCTCAATCCACGCGGACGTAGTCGCGGGTATCAGCTAGTGTTTTATAAGTTACTAGCTGATGCCCGCGACTTCGTACGCGTGGATCGAGGTTTTGTGTTTCCCGCGGGAACTCTTTAATTTTCCGGGATTAAAAGTAGCCTATGTGCTATTCCGGACTATAATCTATCTCTGTGCCAAATTTCATCCAGATACGTTCAGCCGTTGTAGCGTGATTGAGTAACAAACATCCATTCATCCATACATCCATCCATACATCCATCCAAACTTTCGCATTTATAATATTAGTAAGATTGGACGTCAATAAGAGTACAGTGTACCTATTTTGAATAAATTAAATAATATTAAATTGTATTGAATTTAATGTTATGATTCATTCCAACTTTATAATCCTGTCTCATTACGATCACAGAGTATAGCTATGTATCATGTGTAACATACATCCATCCACACATCCATCCAAACTTTCGCATTTATAATATTAGTAAGATTGGACGTCAATAAGAGTACAGTGTACCTATTTTGAATAAATTAAATAATATTAAATTGTATTGAATTTAATGTTATGATTCATTCCAACTTTATAATCCTGTCTCATTACGATCACAGAGTATAGCTATGTGCCATGTGTAACATACATCCATCCACACATCCATCCAAACTTTCGCATTTATAATATTAGTAAGATTGGACGTCAATAAGAGTACAGTGTACCTATTTTGAATAAATTAAATAATATTAAATTGTATTGAATTTAATGTTATGATTCATTCCAACTTTATAATCCTGTCTCATTACGATCACAGAGTATAGCTATGTATCATGTGTAACATACATCCATCCACACATCCATCCAAACTTTCGCATTTATAATATTAGTAAGATTGGACGTCAATAAGAGTACAGTGTACCTATTTTGAATAAATTAAATAATATTAAATTGTATTGAATTTAATGTTATGATTCATTCCAACTTTATAATCCTGTCTCATTACGATCACAGAGTATAGCTATGTGTCATGTGTAACATACATCCATCCACACATCCATCCAAACTTTCGCATTTATAATATTAGTAAGATTGGACGTCAATAAGAGTACAGTGTACCTATTTTGAATAAATTAAATAATATTAAATTGTATTGAATTTAATGTTATGATTCTTCCAACTTTATAATCCTGTCTCATTACGATCACAGAGTATAGCTATGTGTCATGTGTAACATACATCCATCCACACATCCATCCAAACTTTCGCATTTATAATATTAGTAAGATTGGACGTCAATAAGAGTACAGTGTACCTATTTTGAATAAATTAAATAATATTAAATTGTATTGAATTTAATGTTATGATTCATTCCAACTTTATAATCCTGTCTCATTACGATCACAGAGTATAGCTATGTGTCATGTGTAACATACATCCATCCATACATCCATCCAAACTTTCGCATTTATAATATTAGTAAGATTGGACGTCAATAAGAGTACAGTGTACCTATTTTGAATAAATTAAATAATATTAAATTGTATTGAATTTAATGTTATGATTCATTCCAACTTTATATTCCTGTCTATTGGATCTGCGTATTGTTCTTACTCCAATTTACCAGACTAACGGTGTCTTAATACAAGGCTCCAACGTCTGCAAGTTATTAAGATTAGCACTGATAAATAATAGTACATTACATCGCGAGACCGGGAAGTACGCGTTTTCTGGTCGAGTGTTAGTTAGCTATATACGAGGCCAGAAATGCTCTCCCGGTCGAGGTGTGTACATAGTGCTTTTCTAAAAAATGAAACAAGTGACTTTTCTTTGGATTTCGGCGGAAGTTAATTATTTTTAGCTAATTCGACCTCCGCTCTCAGAAAAGGAGGCGTACAATCTAAATCCATAATATCCTCATTCGAACTCATTTTTTCGTCACTTTTAAATAATAAATTATAACGATTAGGTATGTAGTTAATTCCAGCCTTTCAATATTATAAAGATAAAAATAAATATTATACTTTTTTTTTGCGCTGTGAGTGCTGAACGCGTAATACGGTAGAGTTCCAAATTTTAACTATTTTAGGCCAAAGAACATTATAACAAGTTACAAGATATTCAGGAAGAAATATTCCAAATTCAAACTTATGATATGTAATGAAAATACATACATTCTTTACTGGCCTAGGCCGGGAAGTTTAACTTTCGAACTCATTTACAGGGTATGAAATGTGCACATTTCATATAATTTTTTAGAATAGGTACTTGATTTGTTACACATGACACATAGCTACTCTGTGATCGTAATGAGTCGAACTAAAATGCCGAAAGACCACCTAGGACTTTGTTTACATAAGAAAAGGAGTTCACGACATCGTACGCGTGGATTGAGGTTTTTTGATTCCTGCGAGAACTCTTTAATTTTCCGGGATAAGGGTAGCCTACGTTCTTCCCCAGGTTACAAACTACCCCTATACCAAATTTCATCAAAATTGGTTGGAACGATGGGCCGTGAAAGCGTAGCAGACAGACAGACACACTTTCGCATTTATAATATTAGTATGGATTATGGAAGTATAGATTAATCAACTATCCAAGGCTTAAGTGTGTCTGTCTGTTTGTCTGTAACCTTCACTTCGATTAACCGCTATACAGTAGCCCTATTACGTAAAACCTTTATCAATGTATTGTTACAGTGACAGTCCCAATATCGTTGTTAGGCTTTTTGTCCTGTCGCGCTAGTGTTCTCGATCTAAATAAAAATGAGTGCCGTAGGCTTTTTGTGCTAGTGTATTTTCGCTCTAAGACCAGCAAAAAACTATTCCTTTTTCTTTTCTAATTTATATATCCAGTAACGAGCAGGCGGATCACTTTATATAAAGTGATTATCACCGCCCATGAACATTAATTGCAATGCCAGAGTAAACGCCAATGTGTGCTTTTAATTTGTTTATTCGTCTCTTGGATAAACCCATATTAGTTTTGTACACCTCAGGTGAGGCTGGTTCTATATTTGCAGTTTCCATAGGTAGGCGAATCTAGCCAAAAACTGTATCAACATTTTAAGGTTTTTAGCCGACTTATTGCAATGGTCAATGAGACTCTCCAAGGAGTTCAAGCGCCTCACTTTTTCCGTTCTAATGAAGCATAATTACCGCTGAGACAATGGGCATTATTTATAAGCAAGTCGGATCCCGCCCGCTCTGCCCGCTCGGCCCTATTCCCAGAAATGCATAGTATTTTTTTTAATTATCTTCACTTGCATCAAATTTTTAAGTCTGCCTTTGTGTTAATCTAAATATTTCGGGTTACTTTAACAATGTTGCTACAAAAAACGTTATATAACAAGTAATAAAATTAAAATTTTTAAAAAACCCACGACGATCTGTAGAGCTCCATTATGGCCTTTATAACTTTGAAAAACAACAATTAAAACTTAGCGAAAGTATAATATATAACATAATATCTAAAACACAAAACTGCATCAGCGTGGTGGACTATGGCCAAACCCTTCTCATACCGCGATAAGACTTATGCTTAGTAGAGGTGTCAAATAGTGTTAAATTTTAATATTCTGATAAATAATTGTTAAAAAATATATCAGTTAAAAAATACGTAAAAAAATATCTTGGATTAAAAACCAAACTGTGATCACTTAACGGGGTTTAAAGTGCTTGTCAAGATAAATCAAAAGAGTCCAAATACGACGGGTTTACGATGAGAACTTAAGGAGTTCCTATGACTACCTCCTGGCTCCATCATGAGACCCTGGGCAGCATCTGGGTGCAAAGTGCAAGTCAAGACAAATCAAAAGAGTCCAAGCACGACGGGTTTACAATGAGAACTTAAGGAGTTCCTATGACCACCTCCTGTCTCCATCATGAGACCCTGGGCAGCATCTAGGCACAAGCTAAATATATCTAATTCTAAAACAGCATCTTAGTTAACACAGTAGTTTTTGTGAAAAATGGTAACATATTGAAAAATTAAAATCATAGACTACATCTCAGCGTGGTTGTCTATGGTCCTAAAATATATCTAGAATCCTTGTCACAAGCTATACAATAAATCTAATGCAAAAAACCGCACCTCAATCGGCCCAAAACTTTTTATGAAAAATGGTAACATATTGAAAAATTAAAATCATAGACTACAGCTCAGTTTGGTTGCCTATGGTCTTAAAATATATCTCAGAGCCTTCTCTCAAACTATACATATCTAATGCAAAACATTGCATCTCAATCGGCCCAGTACTTTTTGAGAAAAATGGTAACATTTTGAAAATTTAAATCATAGACTACAGCTCAGTTTGATTGTCTATGGTCCTTAAATATATCTAAGAACCTTTTCACAAACTATACATATCTAATGCAAAAACCGCATCTCAATCGGCCCAGTACTCTTTGAGAAAAAATGGTAACATATTGAAAAATTTAAATCATAGACTACAGCTCAGCTTGATTGTCTATGGTCCTTAAATAAATATCTCAGAACCTTCTCACAAACTATACATGTCTAATGCAAAAAACAGCATCTCAATCAGCCCAGCACTTTTTGAGAAAAATGGTAACATATTGAAAAATTAAAATCATAGACTACAGCAAAGCTTGATTGTCTATGGTCCTTAAATATATTTAAGAACCTTCTCACGAACTATACATATCTAATGCAAAAAACCGCATCTCAATCGGCTCAGTACTTTTTGAGAAAAATGGTAACATATTGAAAAATTTAAATCATAGACTACAGCTCAGCTTGGTTGTCTATGGGCCTAAAACATATCTAAGAACCTTGCCAGAAGTTATACTTATCTAATGCAAAAACCGCATATTAATCGGTTCAGTAGTTTTCCAGGAAAATGGTAACAAAAAAGTGCACAAACAAACAAACACACAACCTCTTAGGGCAAACACATATACCGTCTCCGTTTCGTCGAGGGTAAAAATGTTATGTAACAAAATGTTCCTTGTTAGATTTTCCTGAGGCAATATTATTCAAAACTTACAGTAGAGACTAGAGTCGTCAACAGCCATAAATGTTGATCAATCTATCTAAATTTGGGACTAGCTTTTGCCCGCAGATACGCTCACATTAATTTCGATTTTCATACTACATAATTTCGAACCCCCATTTTACCACTTTAGGGGTTGAATTTAAAAAAATCCTTTTTTAGCGGATGCCTGCGTCATAAATGCTATGTATCAAATTTCAGCCCGATCCGGCCAGTGGTTTGAGCTGTGCGTTGATAGATCAGTCAGTCAGTCAGTTTTTTTCCTTTTATATATTTAGATTCAGAAAGTGTAATTATACAGTTACTGCATTCTGCAATCGCTAATGAAATAACAGAACAGTTAATGCTCTCTAGGGGATATCCGCTATGTATAGAGTACAGTCTTACTGAAAGACGTGCAGATATTAAAGTTAAGCAAAAATTATTATACAATCCTTAGTCCATACATTTATTGATTTTATAAATCAATTGCAAAATCCCTTCAATATTCAACCAATTCAAAGGCAAAAACTAAATGAAGGACAAGTTTTATATAAGTCAAACTCAATGATGGCTTGCACATCGACGATGCTTGCCATACCTTAAAGTTTTATCATCGACAAGTAGTTATTGCCATATTGAAACTTGAAGACACTCTTTATACCTACCTAATTACAATTGGAAATTTAAAAAAAATAATGGCGGAAAGGCTCCTAATGTTTTAAAAAGGCTGTGTAGACGTAGCTGACAAGCAGAGAGGCATACTTTTCACTTTTAAAATATTGTGATGGATTTGTATGGATTTAATAAGTGGACAAATTGGTGATTATAATTTTGCAAGGTTGCCCGCAACGTGGTCCGCTTGGATTTAGTTTTTGAAATACCGTGGAATATCTCTTTTTTTTTGGAGTAAAATGCCTATGTCCGTCTATAAGATGTAAATTTACTCTCTAGCAAAACTTATCAAAATAGGTTAAATGGAGAGGCTGTGATAATGTAACAGATAAGCAGGCTCACTGGCTCACTGACCCGTTCATAATATTAGTATGGATAAGCCCTTGAATCTCTCATAACGCTCCGAAAAGGTTGAAAAGCGACACAGCAAAAGCTCAAGCCCGCATGTTTGTATATGTATTATGTGTTCGTGGTACAGTAGTCTATTGTAGTGGTAATGGTCCTGACAATGCCTGCGCCACTAACACACTTACCGTAATGACTCTGGCATCAGAAGGCATGTATGGAAATTAGGCATATATTTTAACCTCTTTAACTGTAGAAGTAATTGTGTATAGCTTGTGTTTTTCTATAATAATCAATCTATTTGTATTACTGAAAGCATTATAGTTAGGAAGTGTATCAATCAAATCAAATTTAAATAAACTTTTACAAGCTGCAGACCAGGTAGATTCACTCAACGATTCAATTGAGTGAATCTACCTCTACTTGAGTTTATAGTCAATAGTCAATATCATTTATTCAATATAGGTACATGACTGTAGGTACACTTATTGACGTTAAAAAATACTAACTTTAAAAAAAAACATGATGGTGATAATCGGTTACGGTATCTTAAAACTAAAGCTACGAGGGTTCCAAACGCGCCCCTGGTCTGAGAAGAGCCCACAGCCAACTCAGCCGGGGTAAAACTCGACAATGCACGATTGTAAAGTTACATTTTACAATCTCCTGAAGATGCTCCGGTGTCGGCATGAAACGTACGTAGAGAATAATTTGGAAGATTTGTGTGGTGTGGTTTTGAGCCGGTGCGAATTACTGGCTTACTGGACGGTGACTATCGCAAGCTACACGCTGTACCAGATAGATTTGTCTACTTTGTTTGTTGTTCGTAGCGAATTAAACTTCTAGTTCCTTCATAATTCAAAATATATTAAAATTATTTGTATGTTATCCATAGATTTACTTAAGACTATAAAGTGACCTACTTTTAGTCAGGTGCTAGTCGTTGGTGTCGGTATATTAATTAAATATTGCAGGCAGCAATGGAAGGTAAACAAGGCACTGGCGACCCTCGCGCGCGTTGAACTCTACTCTGGGAGCGAACGACGCCCAATCCAGTTCTCGGGTTATTACGATATTACTAAACAAATAGCGACAAAAAGATGGAATTGTTATATTGTTTTTATCTTGGGATATTAGTTTAATCGTCTTTTTTGGTAACACGCGGAATAATAATGAGGCTGTTTCTTTACCTAGCTGTGTGTCTATGACCTTACTAGTACCACAGCTAGTACTATTATATAATTATAAATATCCTGTAGCATTTTTAAGGAATCTATAATAAAGACATTTTGCCATCGTAAGGTATGAAAACATGACATGATGTTAGAGAAATTTCATTTTTAGGTCGGCTATTTGAAGTTTTCCTTATAAAGTGCTTTGCTTTTTTAGTATAAATACTAACTAAAAGGCATCAAGCAGTCTTGACATATGGAATAATATATAAAACCAAATTATCTAAAATTCAGATCTATTCAAGTTGACTTTGACAAGTGCTTTTGAATAGTCGAGTGAATCTATCACTGGTTCGGAATGCCACTGTTTTGTATTTAAAAAACAGGTTCCACATAGATTAGAAAAATTAAATCGTTTTCTAAAATGCCTTTTTTATAAATTAAAACAGGTCAAAGTCCTGCGAATAAATGTTAAAGTTCATCGAGAAGAATATTATATTTTATGTAACTTATACTGCAGGATGTATCGGGATGACTACAAGCTGAACATACTTACGGCCGGTGGCTTCTCTTGGTATAGCAAAAAATAAACCAAGGCAGCGTCTGGGCTCAAGGATATTCGCTCGGCGGTTCACCGACAAATAAACTAACAAAGCTTTATGATATAGTAAATCGAAGATCCTTCGCTTGCTTCAAATGATGATTCGCACTTTTTAACATAAGATTATGCAGAAATGACAATAATTATGAAGACTTACTAGGTTGATTAATATCTATCAGGTTGATTTATCAGAATGATAAATCGTTAACTATTGCAAGATTGTTATTTTCGTAAGTATACGTTATTCACTACAGGTAAAGCAAGAAAATGGGATAAAATTATTGGAATTTACAAAAAATCACACCTATCAGGAAATTTCGTAGGAGTTTTTGTTTTCAGTGAGTGTGCATTTTTTGTAGAATAATAAAAATGAACCCTTATGTAAAATTATACGACATACTATTACATCCTCATTAGATTGTGGTTACTCAACAAAAATTTCTAATTCCTAAATCTTTCGTTATTCATATCAATGAAAGATAAAGAAAAATGGATTAAAAAAAGTGGAACTATCGGTGTCGTATGGGTGCGGGCGCTTATCCTTAGCATAAATCACTGGGGTCATCGACCGTGTTTCGCGCGAACTACGAACCTGCGACCAGCGCGCCCGAGAGCAAGAGCACGGCGACCCACATGGCACGTGCGTTCTCCGCGCCGCTCCGCCACACACTGAACCGATTACCGAACTGGACACTTCGTGGGCCCACTGAGGCACTGACACTGACCATCCACAGTATCACTGCACTCCTGGGATAATCGACCAAGCGTCAGCTTATGGTAGATCTCCACGCGCGAACATGCTCGACTTTGTATTCGAGCAAATCGCATACCACCAGGACCAACCGCACCTGTACCCTACATCTCAATTTGTACAAAACGTGGTTGCATGAAATTGCACTGCTGCATATTCTACCAGTCTTCACCAGTCGTCATTCATTTAATCTAATCAGTGCTTAGTAGCGGCGCACCGACCGGCGGTGCGTCGCCAATAGAACCAAGAAACAAAAGCAACCTATCAAAAGCTGATATTCCTTGTTTGACAGCAGATTAATGGCCTCTTAGATTTTCTTCAAGGCTTCGAGGCAAGTTAGGCTTCTATATAGTGAGCTCGGGTATCAAAAATGACAAACCTTGCAACAATTAGAGCACTTATATACGTATGCAGATACTTGCGGAACCCCGTCCAGCAGAAAATAAAGAAGCAAATTAAAATGTGTGAATTGTAACGTCAAGCATTGCTCTACGAATGCACGAAGCTTGCTCGAGCGTAGTCTGCGTGGGGACCCAGCTTTACAACCTTCAGAGTCTAAAAGCGCCGCACTTGCATATTTATGCTATGTATGACGAATCTATACTTACAGATAACGGCTAATTGTTAAGGCTGTTGGATGTTGCAGAGCATAAACGAATCTATAATAATAGCATACTGATGCGAGATGTTTTGATGTGATTGAACTGAAATATCAATACCTACTTACAAAATAAAGTTCACACCACCTATTTGCAAGAGATCACGATTATATTTGTGTGTCACGGTTATATTTGGTGGAAACAATGGGTCAAGAAAGCTTCATAAAGAGGATCATGGAAAGCTTTGGGGGAGGCCTATGCTCGAAAAGGGTTCTCATCCCAACATGATAAAATTTAAATATTGTGTTGCATGACCAGTTTGTGAATTGTGAGTTTGTGAGGTTGTAGGGGGTAATCTTTGGATCTACTGAACCGATTTTGATAATTATGGTACCAATAGATATTCTATGGATATAGAAGCTAGAGTATTTGGATTCAGACACCAATTACTCATGTTGAGAAATAAACGGCTTTTTTACAAATTATTTTATTCTTTATCCTTTTTCCTCAATGCCCTTGTCTGCCTGGTCCGGTCTGGTGATAGTAACGAAGCAGCTTAAGAAGGAAGCGGCCTAAATAAAAGAGGGCAGTTACATTAAACTTTTACCCCTAATCAGTTTAACGTGGCATTTTACGGTAAAAAAACCGCAACACTAATTGCTAGGCGGTATAAGCTGTGAGTTTTTGGGTCTTACTTGGTAACTAGCCACGACCAAAGCCTCTCACCAGACATGAATACCTGTATACAATAACCCTTATATTTTCCTGTAGAGATCTATGGTGAGCAGGTATGCAGCCACAGTGTACATAACAGTTGATGATAGGTAAGTCTAACAAATACCATTTTGCCACTTAATGTTAATTATGAATGGTGGCCGGATGGCTGCGGCATCTAACGGGACGGGCGGCGTGTGTGTCCTGCCTTAATTGACGAGACAGATTACGGGCAAAAAGCGTGAGTGGACCGCCTTACTGCCGCACGGCTGCCAGATCGATTATATCGATACCGCTTGTTCGAGCACACTTCTCAGAACACCGCTGATTTGTATTTGGTCTTATAGTTTTTTTTATATTAACTAGGTAGGTATCTCTCATATCTACTGTTCGAACGTTTTGGCTTACACTTTTGAGTATTTTAGTGTTTTGTGTCATCATCACGATACACCAGCTTTTACGATAAATGGTTAGTCAGTGACATACGCGACAATGCGACTCCATACAGACAGTAGACGCTTGACCCTTCACCTACGTTGGCGCGTAGATAAGTTCTGTCACTTTCTATGGAGTTGTATCGTGTCGCATTGCATCGCGTCGCTTTCGGAGCTTACCAAGGATCACGGGTAAGTAATCATAGCGAAACACAAGCGTCAAGGCGATGGATTTTAGCCAATAATTGAAAGAGAGAGCACTCGATTAATCGCTCGCCTAAGGTTTTAGTCGCGGAGAGACTTGGTCGACGGCACCTGGTTATTGCTCTAACCTATTCTTCAGGCGCAACACATACAGGCAGAACTGGAGCCGCGACGTATGCATGCATATGCATGCTTATGTTATGCATCGTCGTCGTCGTATCAATCAATAGACGTCGTTGGACATGGATCTCCATGCACAATGTCAGAACTATTTACAAGAAGATGTAGAACTTTAGATGACAAGGTGGAGTACTTGGGTTCCGAACTAGGTAGTTCGAAACCCATGTAGTTATCTTTTAGCCAAAATCTCCTATCATAGGGTTATACCCGTCCATGGTCACCCTAGTTGAAATAGAGCACATATAGCAGTTTTACCCGCGGCATTCCTCGTACAGCTAGCAGACATTACAGCCTCCCATTAGGGTACGATGATATTTATTACCCTTTAATTACACTTAATTTCCTTTTGCACATCCTTTCGGCGTTTTAACTAATGCCTCTTTGAGTGAAAAAATCTTTACGTTACAAAAATTCATATTGTCTTATAGTTGAATATTGTCATGGATTATAGGAAAGTACGGTAGACTTCAAAAGTCCATAGTCCATACATAGCTTAGCTGCTAAAATTGTGTGCAAGCAATCTGAATCACTCAACCTTAATTTAACAACAATAAGATTAAATATGGACTTTTGACGTCGACTGTACCTTTATTAAAGCAGCCGATAGAAAATAGCTAATGTTTATTATTTACCTTAATTTAACAACATTTAGATTATTTACGGACTTTTGACGTCGGCTGTACCTTTAGTAAAACAGCCGATACAAAATAGCTAAAGTCGTTTGACCGTCGACGCGACGTTACCCTTCTTTTCCCTCGCTGTTCTACTTTTTAACCGACTTCCAAAAAGGAGGAGGTTCTCAATTCCACGCGTATTTTTTATTTTGGTTTATTTAGCTCAGAATCCGAGGCTCTTAAATTAATTAACAATCTTGGCGCTGTGTGTTAAACATACTTACTAAGTACTGTTAAATGCGAGAGCAATAAAATTATCTACACAGTACACACTTAATTGTCATTTAGACGAGGAATATGTCGCATACTTCACGACCTCACGACATTACCTCTTACCAGAGCTCCTCAGCAAAAAGGCTACGATACGAAACCTTCACAATTTTACTAAATAAATAATATATTTACGGTATTTTACAAAACTTTATGATTGTTAAGATTCATAACCAAAGTTTTGTTAGTCTGTTTGGAACTTCATTTGGAAGCTTCGGTCGTTGATTGAACTACATTCTGGTATGAAAAACTGTTTAAATAAAATAAATACGCCAATTTTTCCTTGCTTTTCCTATTGAGGAGGATCATGCAGTCTAAGATGGCAACGGGCTAACCTGAGTTGTATGGCATGTTATATTAAGCCCAGACCCTTAATCACTCTCAACATAGCATCGTACCGAAATACCTACCCGTAACTACCTACGGCTGAAGACAAAATCCATCAGACAAAATTTAGAAATCATAAATTCTCAAATTGACCCAGCCGGGAATCGAACTCGAGACCTCCCACATAAAAGACGGAAGACCACAAAGCTCACCACTGTGCCTAGGAGGTTTTACTGGACTCTACACAGGATGATGTGCCGGTATCAGGCACGCTCTGGATAATGAATCTAGGTACCATTAAAATTTCGCACAGTTTTAAATTTCATGACAAAGGTTTTATAATCGACTCTTACTTAACCAAGTTGCGTTCCCTGAAGTTGACACAAGAAGTAGAGACTATGTAAACAATTAGCACTATTCGGCGACAAGAGAAGCCGCTGTGAGGATTAATTACAACCTAATGGGTGTGCTCAGTGTGCATGGGTGATAAAAACATGTGCGTGATTACAGCTAAGTACTCGGTACTTATGTACTATTAAGTATACTGTTGGAGGTGTGCCGATGTTGCTATGTTGCAAGACGCCTAGCTAGTTTGATGAGCCTGGCGTAACGAGTCGTCCTCCCGACGACGACTTCTCAAAATTGGAAGGTTCCCGGATTCAATTCCCGGCAAGTGAAATTTAGGAAAAAGTGTGGTCAGTCAATATTATCTTGACGGAAAATATACTGAGGGGAACCTCCATGCCAGCCAGCCAGACTTCAGCGTGGGACTATGGCCTAAATCTTGCTCATTCTGAAAGGAGGCCCAAGTTAGCCAGTAAGCCGGTAATCGGTTGACATGATGATGATGATGAATTTGACTCAGGTCTGGCCTGATTGGAGATATCAGCCGTGGCTGGTCTATCATGCCTTGTGGCACTACCATGGATGTCAACAGGGAAATATATCTACGTGTGGTTCAGTAGTGCTAGAACCTCCTACTAAACAACAATTTGAAGAAAGTTAAGTAACACCATCTTTCAAGTAGTTTAAGAACTAAACCACTAATCAATCGTTGCTTTCCATTTTCATTATAGGCACCTTCGTTGTAGTTACAGATGACGGTCACAGATGTCGCCTCTACAACGACCACCTTTCAATTCTTAAGCACTTTTCACACACGCAAGGTTTCCATATTAACGGTACCTTCGTCACGGCGTTGTTACTTGAGTAACGTAGGAAGGCAGCAGCAACCGTGTACGTATGAAAAGGTCTACGTCCGTTTAAACGGTCGCCGTTAATACGGATACAGTGTGTTTGGAAAGGGCCTTAGGACCATCAAGCAGCACAACTCGGAGAAGACAAAGGGAAACTCGTATCGTCGGACAGTTCCAATACTTCAAACGAGATTTATAACTAAACATAGTTTTATAACTCAATAGTTTTTGGGGCGGATGAATCTTACATTTAAAATCCACGAATTCCATGGTTCTCGCAAAGCACCTTGTCCTTGTACGTAATTCATTTAATTATTTGTGAATAGTTAACATTTGAGTTGGAATATCAGTATCCTTCAATGTAAACGTACATAAAGAGGGCTAAAGGTAACAGACAATTTTTCGTAAAAATAGATAGATAGGTACATTAAGTTCTGAGTTTAGCTTCTATACAAAAATTTTATATTTCACAATGTTATACAAACTCTACATCTGTAAAAGAAATTTCTACATCATTAAGTTTAAAAATTCATGCACTAAGTAATACGTTTTATCAATTTTAGGTTCTCCACAATAACAAACCTTGATGAAAATACACTGCTACGACTGATCATTAATTTTTTTGACTTTATTTTATTGGTCCAATACTTTGTCAAGGAGGCGAGACAAGGTATGAGTTTCTCCACTTCAAGGAGTGGTTTTCTGTTGCTATTTGAAATTAGCATAACTTCCTCTACTTTGCGTATGAATCGCTCGATGAATATTGCACGCCGCGTTTTCCTTTGAAATCCACTCAGCTAATAAGTTGCTCTTTAGTTCATTTGTTGCTCCTAAACGTAATCTACATCTGCATTCAAAGCGATTGAAACACGATTGCAGCGAGAAAGTATGCAAAAGTCTCGACAGTGAGGCGTATAATATTAGGCATTAAATGATTAGATGATATCCTGAAATCTTCCTCGCGGATTTAGGGTTTCTGTCTGTCCGTATGTCTTTCTGTGTGACTGTTTGCTACGTTTTCACGGTCCATTTTTTCAACCGATTTTAGTGAAATCGACATAGATATGGTTTCAATCCCGGGAAACGATCAAAAAGTTTCCAAGGGACTTTTAAAAGTGTAAATAATCGCGGAATATGTCTCGGACATCATCAATTCTAGTTTTATTTTAACCGACCTAGGTAATTGTAAATCTCATATTGCATTCTCATTATGTATATTTTATGGTTAAGAAGAATTCGTGTACCCGAACAGGATTGGATTGGATACAACTTCTGGCTGCTAACAACTTTTACTCGGTTGCATCATTGGTTGTACTTCAACTGATATAGTTACTCGAACAAGTTTTGCTCCAGTACTTCCTTCCATTGTTCATGTTATCTTGATTTGACGTTTGATACATCGGTGCAGGCTCCACTCAACACACAGTATGGGTGTAACATTACCTCAGTTATTTTAGCTGGAGCGAATTTTGTACGATTGTACATAGCTATAACCACACTATAATTTCGAGAAAAGGATGGTACGTGATAAAGGATCGTGTTGTTTGTTCGTTTGTCTTAGTGAAGGCACTGCCGTGCCCCCCGGTAATTTAAATAGAAATTGATTTATCGACTTTTACACAACCCTCTTCCTATTTGGGTAGTCGGGAGTTCGATTCGAGTTAAATGCGTTTTTAGAATTCAAAAGTCACAAGCTTTTACAGTGAAGGAAAACATTGTTAGGAAACCAGCTTGGCCGGAAGTTCTACATAATTGATGCCTAAGAGTTCTTCATAATTCTTCTCAAATATTATGTGTGAAGTCTACTCGTGCTCAGGTACTAGTGAGCTGGCATAGGGTTGAAGTGATAAATAATAATGTATATGTCACCGTAAGATTGCAAAAACCGTTAGACCGTTAGACGGTTTTTGCAATCTTACGGTGACATATCCAACAACAACATGAGTTGTTCCGTACTTATACCATGATGTCTCTTTTTTATTTCCCAACCAAACAATACGGCTATTATAATTATAAACTATTTTATATGTCTCTATCAAAGCTTTAAATCCCTCAGTAGGCGAGCCTATCTAGCCCGTTCTTATTTATGGCTATATCCTCATAAAACCGTGAGATGCCGTAGCGCCCTCACAGGCTCACACAGTACTTTCTCCTTAACGTCGCTCGACGCAACGATATACATTTATTATTATTCGATCGGCAAACGATGTCGCAATTGATGCAATGGTACGTAATCCTCGACGTATGCGCACGCGCAGCCGAAAATGCGCGCATACGAGTACCTAATACATAGACAGCCTACGAACAAGCTGGCTTTTGAATCACTTACTTTTTAAAGAATAATAAAACATCGTCATCGTTATTTATTTATATCAGGCTCACTACTGAGCAAGATTTAGGCAATTAAGGTATCATGTACTAGGTTTAGGTTTAGGCTATTGTACACGGCATTATAAAAAAATCTCAGGCATACCGGTTTCCTCAAATGATACCCATGTACCTTACTTAATATCGAACATGATTCCAAAATGTAAGAGAAACTTTGAACACACTAAAGTCTGGAACGTTAAATTTTCGTTTGTCTAATGCTCCATTTGATTTTAAGCTCTTATATACAACTTTTGTTCATTTGTCAATTTTCTCAGGCTGCGGTGAAAGCTAGATACGTAAGTTAGTAGTGATAACCGACCAAATCGTATCATAGAACGAGATTATTTTCATAATGTCTTCCGAAAATCTTATATTGAATATCGATAAATCGTTCTAAAACATAATGGGCTACTTTTTATCCCGGGATATTAAGGAGTTCCCGTGGGAAATTTTTCTACACGGATGAAGTTCCGGGCATCAGCTAGTATTTATTAAAAAATCTCCGTCGATTTGTATTAAACGCACGTGCAGCGCTCATCTCGGAGTCAATAAACTTTTTATCTGATCATCTGTCAAGCTTCCAAATTGATATTATCTCTGAGAGACATCTTTCGAAATCGGAAAATATGGACTAGGACGATTGGAATTTGCTTGTACCTGAAATATGTCCGTGTGCTGGGTCCATCAAAGAGTACTGACTACATTAAAATATTGTTTTTTTATTCCACTATAAGTTACCCCGAGTAAGGCTGTTAATCTTACTTCTTACTTCAAATAATCAAATAAATATTATAAATGCGAAAGTTTGGATGGATGGATGTATGGATGTATGGATGTATGGATGTTTGTTACTCAATCACGCGCCAACAGCTGAACGGATCTGGCTGAAATTTGGCACAGAGATAGAATATAGTCTGGAATAGCACATAGGCTACTTTTTATCCCGGAAAATTAAAGAGTTCCCGCGGGAACCAAAAAACCTCAATCCACGCGGAAGAAGTCGCGGGCATCAGTTAGAAACATAATAATGATAAGTAAGCCTTTATGCTGTGTATGTATAAGTAAGATGATGCAGTCTAAAATGGAAGCGGGCTAACCGGTTAGGGGTATGGCAGTTATTATTAAACCCATAGTCCATACCCTAATCGATTTCTACACGGCATCGTATACCGGAACGCTAGATCGCTTGGCGGCACGTCTTTGCCATTACAATGGTAAATAGCTTCGGCCCGAATCTCCATAAAGAAAATTCTGAAATTATAAATTACCAAATTGATCCTGCCGGGGATTAAACCTTAGGTACACAGCGCTCACCTCTGCGCCAACTCAAAGTACTTACACTCAAATCTAATCAATCAATTTATTTATTGTAAGTAGAGAGCGCTCTGGTAAAGTTCAGAAGTGGGATAGTTTCATAGGTAAACTTTTCAGTCTTGCTATAGGTCAACATGGCCTTATATATTATGAACGGTATATTAACTAATACGCCTTACTGTTTACATTACTAGTGATGAAACGTTTGATAAAGCTTTCACACACCTATTTATTGACATCGTGTAGCTTGTACCTACTCGTACATTGAGGATGCGAATGTTTCTTTCGTAACTATTGATAGGTAAATAGTTGAAAGGTTTCAATGATTCTTCATTAATTATTGTGACTGACAAAATATGACACGGCTCCTCGTTGGTCTAGTCGTCTAGTGGATAGTACCATGTTCGACTGCGGCTGACGAGGTCCCGGGTGACGAGACACGAAATTCTTAGTACTAGTCCGGAGTTTGAAAGTTGGCGGTGTTTCATCCCCGTGGCTCGGAGCACGTTAAGCCGACGGTCTATTCTAAAAATTCAATTCAAATTTAAAAGCAAAGCTGTCAGTTCGGCCGTCCTGAAAACAGCACGTCCTCGTGTTCAAGTCATATCACGGGCGTTTATGCCCCAAATCATGATCAGGCGTTCTTGCCTGGGCGTTCTTGCCTGGGCGTTCTTGCCTGGGGCGTTCTTGCTCGAATTCATGATCAGGCGGTCATGCCTGGGCCGCTCCTGCTCACGATTACTTAATAATAATAATAATATGTAAAACAATCGTCAAACTGCCGAACTTTCAGTCTCATCGAACACTCAATAAGCTATTTTCAATAAACTGAAACCACTGACCACCAGATAACTGATCTCCAGAGATTAGCCATCCGCGCGGGAGATATAAACTGTAGTGTACTTGTGTGTACTTGCGCAAGCAAATACAGGTGCACTCTCCGTTCCTTTACTCTCATAGCCCGATGGGACGGAAAATCCGACACGAGCGACGAGAGAGATACCGAAACACACTACGAGTATATTATACACAGCCAGGTGTTTTCCATAATATCAATAAAAATATTATAATGCTACTATAACGTACCAAAGTATATCTAGGTACTTGTACCTACTTGTACAAGGTATAGTAGCATTTTGTATGTAAATGAAATTTAGTCATGCCTGAGCTTTAAAGTGAAACATTTGCGGTAGAAATATCTTTTACTAGCTGATGTCCGCGACTACGTCCGCGTGGATTGAGGTTTTTTGGTTCCCGCGGGAACTCCTTAGTTTTCCGGGATAAAAAGTAGCCTATGTGTTATTCCAGACTATAATCTATCTCTGTGTCAAATTTCATCCAGATCCGATCAGCCGTTCGAGCGTCATTGAGTAACAAACATCCATCCATACATCCATCCATACATCCATCCAGACATCCATCCAAACTTTAGCATTTATAATATTTAGGTATATTTGATTGATTGATTGAAAGTAATTTTAAGAGTTAATTTTATAACAGCTTCCAGTAAGTTTATTGATTTGTCTTGAGAGTAGTGCTATAACATGAGAATACCTATAGTTCCCGAGGGAGTTGAATGCAGAGTAAATGTATGTGTCACCATACATTCACTCTGCATTCAACTCGCGCGCGAACTATACAATAGGTGCCAAGATCCCTTGCTACCTACTTTTATACGTAATTTTATTGGTATGTTAGGAGTAGTGCAATCTGAAGCATACCTACTTGAGCCTTTTGAGATGGTACTTCACTAAAAAGCTCAAGGTGGCGTATATTATGAAGTATTCTCTGGCAACCTTGTAATTGTATCTTATTGCCAAAACTGTTTTGTGCAATTATATACTTGTGTCTATTGCACTTTCAATAATAATTTACCAAGAGGTAAATTGATATAAAATTAAATCACACTAATTAGCAGTGGTCAGTAAATTTTTTCTTTATGATTTTTTCTTCGACAGATGACAGTCAGGACATTTGATCATGACATGACCTCATAGTACCTACCTACTCAAAAAATCAAGAAACAACTACAGTTCGCGCGCGAGTTGAATGCAGATTAAATGCATGTGTCACCATACATTTACTCCGCATTCAACATATAACAATTGAGTTTATATCAATACTATTCCAAATATTTATTCGCATTCTTTGATATGTGAATGTATAAATACCAAAATATTGTATCACTGTCACGTCCACTGCCGTTAACGTAACTACGTTACGCAATCCCAGTAAAACAAGCCTTGGTTTTAACCATTTATTATTAAAATCTTTATCTACAAACATATAAAAGATGTTACATTATCACATTCACTGCTTACTGCGACACCAATAAATTAAACATTAATCAACAGGTTGGACCAACGGCCCATACAATCCGAAACCAATAACAGATTATTTTACGCAATTCCAAATATATGTAACTTGCAAATAAAGTTTAAAATTGCAAAGATGCTGAAAGTGCAAAGTAGAAGGTTTTAGAAGCAGAGGAAGTCTAGGAAGGTAGGTCGTTGGATTGACGGAATGGGGAAGGGTACCAGGAGTGGAAGGACTTGAGGAGGTGGAGGATAAGGTGTTGGGAGTTTGGGAGTGGAAGGAATCTGCTTCTGAACGCCTCCGATGGAGAAGTTTGCTTGGATGATTGATCAAGGCCAAGACCCACTGTGGTATGTAGAGCTAAAACCTATGTTGCGTTTTCATTTCCATGATAATATACTTCCGAATAAAGCCTTTGTTAAAAAATCGACGACGGTTGAACCTTACAAACATCAGTCTTTTTGTTTATTCATTAAAATTTTGAATGATCTTCTCAGAATATCAATGCTTCATTTATGACGATACAATTCTTCTCACTTTTTTTCCTTGATAATACTTTCTGGGGTTCTTCAAACACCTTTAAATTATGCTTCATGTTTCTGTTACTGGTTTCCAACTATAAACATCGATATCCTACAGCTAGATGGGCTACTGCTGGCCAACGTGGTCGATCTGGGACTGCAGGTTGTTGATCACTTCTGAAGGCAGCTGGTCGCCGAGGATCTCGAACAGGTTGATCTTTTGGTTGCCGGGAATGGACTCGTATGCCGCGAGCTCTACGCCTTCTTGTACCTGGGTAGTGACAAAAATGCGCATTAGCCGCCTAAATAAAAAATAAAAATGCAGGCAAAAAATAAAAAAGCCAGGCCTAAATAAAAAATGGGCCAGTGATGCTCAAAGTGTCTGACTTTCTGTCACACTTATTTTATTCAGAAGTATCTACCTACCTGATGAGACTTTGAACTGAAACTTAGTACGGTTGTGGAAAATTATTTAGGCAAGTAACTTCCAAAAAAACTTCTATGACCAAAAAAAGAAGATAACATAATATAATACACCCGAATAAAATTAACAGATTTTTTTAACATAAAGGTATTGGTAGAGCATTGATAATACCTATACAAGAATACGGTTTGTAAAAGTTTGACTGTTGAAAACAGTAACTGCTGATATACATGCCAGCTTTTTTCAGAGAAATAAGCTTTGGTACAGTTTTTGGTGCTCATTTGACATGTGAATACTTTGGGATATTTTTTTTTAAAAGTCCTCAAATTCAAGTTACCTTTTGTATAACAGCGTCCTTGGGGAGGAGGTGGGTGCTCTGCGCCTGCTTGATGGCCTCCTTGCTGTAGGCGGCGCCCTCGCGCTCCGGCGCCGCCGCCGCCGCCGCCACCAGCACCAAGCACAGCACTACTGTCCTCATTGTCACGCGGTGTTCTGTACAACACAATGATATGCTTGAATCTATCTATCTATCTATTTAAACTAATATTATCAATGCGAACGTTTCGATGGATGGATGTTTGTCACTCAATCACGCCAGAACGGCTGAACGGATCTGGATCAAATTTGGTGAGTGTAAATAACCTTTTCACGGTGATCTGATGGCACAGAGATAGCGTGCATTCCGGAGGCGTATTTCCGGATATGTAGGCTAAGGTTTCTCACGAGATTAAAAAAGAAATCACACGGATGGTGTTCATCATGTAGTTTCGTCAAAAACAAACCCTTAACTAAGATTTTATTTATTTATATCCGAGCCGATTTATCTAAACGGAAAAATATTGCTCAAAAATATTTATCACAAACTATAAAGTCATCTCGCATAAGCTGTTATGATGCCGCGACTTGGGTAACATCAATTTAGAAAGATGATAATACGCAACGAGAGCGCGACTGCGACTTGCGTAACTATGAGCAAACATAAACACAAACGGATAAATAATTTAAATAAAGAAGACCGAGAGAAAGCGCAGTCACGATCCTGGCACGGCGAAGTGAATGTTGTATCAACAGGCAAAAACTTCGAACGAGGTTGATTTAAAAGTTGAATCTAGACTTCGATCTTTTGAACTGACTTCAAAAAAAGGGGGTTCTCAATTCGGTTGTATTTTTGAAGTGAAAACTTCTTTAGCCGCGTTGAGCAATTTTTGGTAGGGAGTAAATTTGTGGAAACGCGTCACCGACACCGTGACCGACACCGTCACCGACACCTCGCGTTGTTACGAAGACAAAAGGTATTAAATATAAATATAGTACATTCGAGTTTCACTTCTATTGGCAGTCCCTATCGACTGCCAATTTTTAAGTTTGTCACCTAAACTGTATAATTCAATAGTTATGAAGTTCAGTTATATCATGGGAACAGTATTAGTTATAGTTGACTGATGCCCACGACTCCTGCCTCTGCGTGGATAAAGGAAAATCCTTTATCCACGCAGAGGCAGGAGTCGTAAAACTTCACTCATCTATTGATTTTAACTATATCGATGCGAAAAATCACGTCGACCGTTGCTCTTTTTTTACGGTGTTATTGAAGGACAAACCGACAACAAACTTTTTATCAGATTAAATACAGGACATTATTTAACTCGTGTGATCGAATAAATTATAAAAATAATTGCGTTCACTCTAAAAGTAAAAGTCTTAAGATGCCATAAGACCATAGTGAGTAATTAGTTATTAGCATATTATGTTAATTAATTAATTAGCTTTGAATTCATTACGAATCGGATGTTTATATTTCCAGATATTGACTTTTTCCTTAATACTTGAAGAGCTGTTTATGTTCAAGATTGACTAGGTCAAGATAGCTTAGTGCAATGCCTGTCTCTAGCATAAGCCTATAATAAATAAATAATAATATAATAATATTTATTTTACACTACCTTACCTAATAAATAAAATAGTATTAATAAATGTAAATGTAAAATATAAACTAACAATTATGTAACTTGATTTTTTAAATCACTAGTGATGATAGTGATTTAAAAAATCAAGTTACATAATTGTTAGTTTATATTTTACATTTACATTTATTAATACTATTTTATTTATTAGGTAAGGTAGTGTAAATTATACAGATGTAATTTTCCAGTTGCTATTTTTTTATTACCTGGGCTTCTGAAGCTGAAGTAAGGTATGTAAGGAACTGTGCTTCAGCCTATATATTAATTATCAATCAAACCTATCGCTTATGCATTGTGTACATTATTGTATATTATTCTGATAACCTAAGTACTGAGCCGCTTTATTTTAATGAACACGAACGGTGATTCATTTGCATGGATAATTGAAATAATTACTAGGTACCATAAACAGTTTGAGTCTTTCGCTCTGCCTATATTGAGAATCTAGAGCATCTAAGAACATCTGCGCTAAAAGTCTCTGTTTTTTTTAACTTAAATATAATTCAATGTGTAGGAATTAGTATGAAGCTGGTTTATAGACAGTTAAATCAACAAGCCTTAACCTCTCACTGGATGACATTCCAACATACATATACATACATATACATCGTAAGGTACATGCAGCAAATTCAACCGATTCGAACGTAAACATTTGCATGTCCATATTTAAAAGTCATCTTTGAGCTCATAATTATTTACTTCAAACTTGTCAATAAAACTAGGCATATTGCAGAAAATTTTGGTACGGTTTACTTACGTCTATCCCATGAAACAAATTAAGTCTTTATAAGACCATATTTATACTTCACTTCAATTACATTGAACGAGATGTATGCACCTTAGATATCAAAAGCAGGGATATACATACAATAGGTGCGTTAACTTACACTTTTACGACGTATTTTACATTTTATTTACGTAACTAATTACTTAAGATACATACGGTCACTTCATGTCAAGTACAATATATATAATCACTAGTGACATAAGGTTTTAAAATGGTCACTTCATGTAAACACGTATGCACTCTTACATTAATTGCAGGAAACAATTAAAACTGAGATGTTAATTAACAAGATTAAGTAAGTCTTATCGTAACTATCCAGCAGTTAAGAATCTTTCGATAAGAAAAATTAAGGGAAACAATAAAAATTGAGTTACTTTTAAAATCAGTAAATGTTAACAAAATGGCGAATCCTCTGGGAACTTCATACTTAGTTTAATTTTGATATCCTATTATGACGATAAAAAAGGTTATTATAAAATCAAACAGTTAATTAAGATTCTGTTAAAGTACTTATTTAGTACTATTTTTGTGACTCTATCTTTTTACTATGAACTCTGTTATATTTTTGGCAATTTCTAATTATAATCTAAATCATTAAGTTATAACCTGTTATAAGCCCCGTTCTACAATTTAATTAAAATGGAAACTAAAAACTCTAAAAGATTAAATTTATAACAAATAATAATAAAAATTAAATACCTTATTAATGTCAATAAATCACGACGTATCTACTATAAACTGTTCTAGACACTAAACTGTTACACTGATAACTCGGATACGTAAGGACTTACCAGCTAGTTCGTTTGCCGAGTGCGGCGCGCGCAACACAGCCCTCCTCATATAGACACCCCCTCTTGGGCAAAGCTCCCGCCAGAAGCACTTTCACCTTCCCCGTCCCGCCGCGCGCCACTCCTGCGCAAGCGCAACTCCTCGCGCGAGCGATGGAGCTACGAAATATGATCTGCGGACTCATCATAACATAACCTTTGTGATGAAAACGTCAGTTTTATGTTCATGTTAACTATGTTTTTGTATATAATAATAGGCTTTATCGTATGGTACTATAATATGATCTACGATTTGTGGGTAAATTCCTTACTTAATATTTCTAAGAAATCAATTATTATGAAACATTTTTATAACCACTTTAGTGGATAATTGGTATGTTTTGTTGCAAATTGTAGATTACGATTTTTTATTTCTTGTTTTTATGTTGTTGTTTAGGTAAATGTATTTCTCGTGTTTATGGCGTACAATAAAGAATATTTCATTCGTTCATTCACTCAAATTGTAGAGAAGTTCTAAGATTTGTGATATAGGTAATAGAGTGGAATCTAATTTCTATCCCACATAGGTAATTTAGAAGTGGATGTCCGATTATCGAATACATTGTACTATTACCTATTCTGTGATCCAACCCCGACCTGCGTATACGATATGGACGTCTAAACCAGTACACCTACGCGAGCTGCAAGATTTCCAAGCATTGACTTAGTTCACATGTCATACTAAATTATAAATGCGAAAGTGCGTTTGTTTGTTGGTTTGTCCTTCAATCACGCTGCAACGGAGCAACGGATCAACGTGATTTTTGGCATGGGTATAGTTGAGGACCTGGAGAGTGACGTGTGCTACTTTTTATCCCAGAAAATTAAGGAGTTCCCGCGGGAGTCACAAAAAACTTAAACCACGTGGACGAAGTCGCGGGCATCAGCTAGTAAAGTATAGTTTATGTCACCAATGATTTTATCAAAACCGGATACATTGGAGTATGGCGCCTCAAGACGATGTGACGTCACAATTCACAAATGTCACGTATACTTTCATATTGTGTCCGATAGCATTCTAATGGGCAGATCAAGTATTAAGAAACCTCTTCGCGTTTATACAAACACTAGCCGTATAAACAGATATCTAAATATTTACACAACTACTTCGTCACCTTTTTTTTCGAGGGTGAAATCTTTCTAAGATACTCAACTTCTGGGGAAGAAGTCGGGTTATGTAGGATTTGTACCTACTAAAATCCCCTCGGTGGCCACCATCTGCATACATTGAGAGGCTCCGAGATCTCATAAAGAACGCATCGGTGCCTCCCTGCGCAGTGCCCGTCGGGCTCATCCCGGTGCTGGCACACCAAGCTGCACTCGTTATGAGCTATGGCAGCTTGAACTACCTTGTCACCTACCTACGTCGTTGTCATCTCGACCATTAGACGTCCACTGCTGGACGAAGGTCGTCTACATGGATCGTCATAGGACATGATCTCGTGGAGCTTGCTTCCAGCGGCTCCCAGCTACTCCCTTGAAATCATCCGTCCATCTATTGGGGCTCGTCCAACGATGCGCTCTCCGGGCCTTCATTTGAGCACCTTGGAAAACCCAACGCCTGTCGGTTCTTCGAAATATGTGCCCATTGGCATTCCTTAAGAAGCAGGATCTATCTAGGTACCTGCAATTCTTTTGAACTATATTTAGGATACGTATCTAACTACTAAATGGAGGTTTTCTAATTTCAATAATAATAATAATAATGACCTCCCGACCGAATTTCGGCCACGGTGGCCAATCTCCTGGAGAGATTAGCCATCTGCGCGGGAGATATTATAGTGCATAAGTGTGTGCGCAACCACAGGTGCACTCTCTGTTCCTTTTACTCTCATAGCCCGATGGGACGGAAAATCCGACACGACCGGTGAGAGGTCAGGCGCAGGACCGACGGCTTAACGTGCTCTCCGAGACACGGGGGTGAAACACCGCCAACTTCCTAACTCCCTGCTAGTACTGAGAATTTATTGTCAGAAAAACCCAATACTTGTTGTGACCCGACCCGGGACTCGAACCCGGGACCTCGTTGGCCGCAGTCGAACATGCTAACCACTAGACCAACGAGGCAGTTAGTTTCTAATTTTATATCATAAATGGCTCTATGTGCAGGGGATGTTTTCAACGTGGAAAAGGCTTTTGAGCAGCGTATATTATGAAATCTTATTTATCTAAGTACCTATGTGGTTGTAGTCTATCACATACTTAAGCCCTTATTAGGTACAAGCCACCCATAATGTTTTATCATAGTCCGATCTAATCCAAGATATTATTATATTATTATAACCAAATAAATAATATAATAAATATTATAAATGTGAAAGTTTGGATGGATGGATGTATGTATGGATGTTTGTTACTCAATCACGCCCCAACGGCTGAACGGATCTGGCTGAAATGATTGGCACAGGTATAGATTATATTCTGGAATAGCACATAGGCTACTTTTTATCCCGGAAAATTAAAGAATTCCCGCGGGAACCAAAAAACTTCAATTTTTCAACGCGTTCAAACTTCAACGCGGGCATTCGCTCTAGTAGTAGTACCTAATGTACATTATTATAATGTTCTCAGTCATTCCTAATCTTAATTTCTTAAAACCGAAAGCATTTTTAGCCGACTCTGAACTCTTTTAATATTAAACTATCGTGAGAAATATTACTTAAACTATAAATACCTATGTCGCCGTTTGTAACTCATTTGTTTTGTCGGAATATGCGCGACTAGTTTCGAACCCGTCCGGGCTCTTATTCATGAGCCTGTTCGCGCGACTCTGAATTCGATCCCCGGACTTCTCGGTGCGCAGCTAAATGCTACCGGGCCAACGAGACAGTCTAAGAAAGCATCGATGTAGGTATCCCGTGCGATCGGTCTTTAAGATGCGAGATACCTACAGCGACGCGCGTTAGAAAGGCAAAAGTGCATAAATTCAATCTTTAATTAGTGATGTTCTCGGGTGAAGGTAGGTCCGCAGCCTGTTGCAACCCGCCGGTAGTCGGTACCTAACAGCAGGCGATTGTGTTTCCGCAATCACTGTTACTTCATTCGAATACCTGCCACTTTTACTGGCTATCTGGAGCATCTTCATCGTAGAATGGACCAGTTGTCTTACCTTATAAGTTCAATTAGCATAATACCTACCTTTTCACAGTGAGTTTCATCTTTTAGAGATACTATTCTATTGTATTATGTTTGAGGATGTAGTTCGGAGCGGTGGGAGGCGAAAACTTTAACTTTAAAAAGAGGGAATTTCTACCCAAGTGTGTGTCGAGCCACGCGCAGCGTAGGGTTTCGTAGTTAGTCCCGTTATAACACGGGCATATAACATTTTATGAGTTGGTCGACTATTACTCGTTAACTTGAAAAGCTGTGACAGTATTTCTTTCAACTTAGTTGTAACACATTAATATGTATAGCAACCGTTTAGCTTGCAAAGGGTGGGACACACTGGACTCTAAAAAAAATTACCACTTTCAAGCTAAATATTTTGGAAACGGATCCCTGAATCGAAAAATGGTATTCCCGCAACCACAATATGTTTGAACGTCCAATCTCATACACAGGTCGCTAAACAAACCCGCGCTAAATCTCAAAAAATCTTAAGATAATTACTGTAATAATCGATATACCTACTTAGTACATTTTTGAAAATATGAAATAATCAAGGAGCGCTACATTTCCAAGCCCGCAAAGTTTTCCACCTAGATTTAGTTAGTGGCTAATTCTGCTGTGCACTATCTCTAATCTAAACTAAAATGACACGTCTAATTTGACTGATGCCCCTTTCATATGGCTTCCTGCTAAAAGGGACAACACTTGTTTAGGGATTGCAGAATGGCCACAATTATTCTATCTTTACATCACACATACAGACACCCTCGTTACGAGACCTCTTTTAAAGGATTTGAACATTCGTTAAAATTTTAAAAGCGCGCTAACTTTAACATCTTTTAATTTATTAGTGTAAATCCATGGTAAAAATTGTGAATCAACGCTTTATTTGACTAAAGTTCGATAACGCCATATTTAAGGGGGTTAGGTACGTGTCCGTCAAAATAGTATTATGGTAATGCAACCCAGCCTAGGTCACCATGGTTCTAATACCTAACGGGCGACATTGTTGCGAACTTACGAGGTGAGGTCAGAGGGCGCTTGCGTGGATGCATACGCCACAGTCGCTCCGTCTGCGGTTGGGTAACAACAACTCATTAGACCAACACTCGCGCCATTTATGCAATAGGTACCATTATGGTGACTTTTACGATGATAAGTTTGGATTTGACCATAATAATAATATTACTTCTAAGTAATATTGATATTATGTCTTTGTCAATCGAAATGCGTTAACTTTGCGATGCAGTTTTAAATTATTTTAGAATCTGAGAATTATTCTAAATTATTTTAGAATCGGCAATTGGAGATCGGCCTCTGATTGGTGCGGAGAGTTTGTCGTCGGCGCTTTCCTATTAACCGCACGCGGCCATTTTTCAGTTGTAAAAATTAGGGTGACGTCGCGAATCAAGTAAACCATAAAGATCTAACCCCATTTGAGATGCACGGAGCTGCGCGGCTCGTAGCGGCAAATATTATTTGTATGAGTCTGTACGGGGCCGCGCCGAGCCGTGCATCCGTTTCATACAACCTCATACAAAGAATATTTGCCGCTACGTGCCGCGCCTCTGTAATGGGACTAGACCTTTAAGTGTCAACGCCGATCCCTGTAGCTGGATGTTATTATTAACGTCACACGCATTTGCATGCGCTTCAGTCATTTGTAAACAATCGCCTTACATTCAACCTAACTTTAGACCCTCATAATCGTATCTTATTCTTGCTGCCTATTTGGAGTCAGGATCATACAAGGCAATATCTTAAGCGTGCCTATGCGAAGTTCCTGTACTTTGCACATATTACCATGGAACTAATAAGGACCTACATCGTACATGGCACACATTATGCAAGCATTATCTTATGAAGTATAGTAAAATGAACAAAGAAAATAGAGACATGCCTTGCAAGAGATGCATTTAGAATGTTTTTGCCAACGAAAACTACCATTAAATTTCGTCCATTAGTTTCCAGAGTTGCTCCCGGGAATGAAAATAGTGTTGTTATTGAATCGTTGTTTATACCAGCCCTTATTTTATAGGAGACTGGTACCTCGTAGTCCGCTGAATTTATGAGAAATAGAAAACTATCACTTAGGACACCTTCACTTGTTGTTATTAATCATCATATACAGACTAGGGAAGGTTTAAGGATTTGGGTTCGATGTTAATAAGAAACAAACAATTTTCAGTCTAATTTGTTTTATTTGTAAAAAACAATACTTTTAAATAAAATACAAATGAGCACATGCGCTTATTGCCCGGGAAAAGATAAGGTCTTCCGGAGCAAGAAGAAGCATCCAGGATCTCAACTTAGTGAAACGGACCGAGCCGAACCGAAAACCGAAACATACTTAGCTAACACAATATAGAAGAACTGATAAAAAGAACAGAAATTTTATTATGTTTCAAACACTTATAACATATTATTTGAGCATTCTCTGGAATAAAAAGCTTTCCTTCAAAATGTTTCTTTCATCTCGGTATATCATATAAAGTGCAGTAAATAACGGCTATGTGCAATCACATGTATTCTAATTGAACTAGAACTGTTCATAAGGTTGAATATTTTATATCAAATTCGTTTTGTACCAAGCGATTTTATTACATTCGTTCGCGAAAGGGTTGTGCGGTCCCGTGCCTGGGTCGACTATGGATCTATCTCACTTCATCCTAAAGGAACTACGTCTCTGCGAAATGATTCTCACCACTATAGTCCGGAGTAGCTGGTGGAAATGGCAACGTGGCGTCGAGGGCAGGCGCCACCCGCCTTGTCACAGGATGACTAGCTTAGTTGCTTACTTATCAATCGTTCTACTCACGTTACTGTCACTAAAATAAATAACTTATGCTAACACGAAAAGCTATTTAATTGGCGTATCGTTCCGACCGCGCGATTTGCGCTCAACATCGTCCCGCAATACACTATTATCTAAACATTATAAATAATTTGTCCAGCTAATACAATTAATAAATTCAACCGATCGTCTGGCGTCTACTTACATTATAAATATTAATCCGGCCGCGCTACGCTGCAGGAATACCAATTGACAATTAAATTAACTGACAGTATCTTCGTATCTAATCAATAAACCTAATAGTCTCTACGTAACTTATAGTTTCGAGAACGAAACTTTATAACTACAAATGCTGAAGCTGAGGTTCCGTCGACAGTCGCTCGAGCGGGCGCTCACTGGGTGGTGTTTGGCAGCTCCGTGGTCTCTTCTGTCTTCTCCTCAGGGGCGGAATCGGTCGCACTGTCGTCTGAAACACTCGTGGCTTCGCTGTAGGTGCTGGCTTTGCTTTCAGGAGCCAGCTCTGTTGAAGTAGCGACATCTTCACTGGAGGAGTCCCCAGATATCGGTTTCTCGTTGTTCTTTTTCATAACAACTTTAGTTGGCCGCCTATTGATTGTTGGCACGTAAGATTTTGTTATTATTTCAAAGTCTTTTCTATCTGTCATTACGGTCTTATTTCCCGATGTATCATCTGAAACATTATCAATGATGGGTGTTTTTGTGGTTGGTTCGACCTTGTCGTGTGGTGGGGGAGAATCAGTGATGTTTTCGTAGTCGTCCTCGATCTCTAATACTTTCTGTTTCGTAATAGAAACCGCTACCTTATTCTTAACTGGTACTTCAGTGATAGAGTTCAAGTTCCAATTTTTATTTTTACTCTTATAACCAGCGGCGACGTTGACCGGAATTAATTCCTCAGAGTCGGAGATAGTAGTCGGGCTCGAAGTGTGATGTTCAATATTAGGTCCTGTCGTATGTTCACTGATAGATGCGACATCGCCTACTAAGTTTATGAGATCTGTTAAAACATTATTATTTCTTGCACGCGGAGGCTCAACTATAGCTGAGTTTTTATCAGTGTCCGATGAAACTTTTATCAACTCGATATCATCAGTCGTGCTTTCTTGTGAACCAAAAGATGTCATTATAAATTCCGTAGTCTCTCCAATTTCAAAGGACTGGTTATCTGCTTCAGATAATACAACTTTAGATTCAGTATTATCTTCTCCGCCAAATGGTGATGTAGAAGTAGATTTCTCTGAAGAATCTGGTGTAAAAGCAGTGATTTTATCCTTATTATCCTTGTCTAAAGTTTCACGGGGATTTTGATCACTTGTTTCAATAGGTATAGAGCTAAATTCAGTTCGTGATATTATTTCTGTAGATTTGGATAATGTACTTGTCATTGGATCAGGTTTATCCATCGATTGTATATTTTCAGATAATTTTTGTATAGGTTCTGAAGTTGTTGTTGAAACTTTAACATTGGATTCAGAAATATTTTCTTCAATGTTAAGTTGGCTTTGGTTATTCAAATATTTAGGTGCTATCTCAGTATCGGTCATCTCTGTTGGAAACGAATCGTCACTAACAGTTCCAACTGTAACTGAGCTTTCAGTAACATCGAACATATCACCAGTTACGTCATCGGAAATTAGTGATGGAGCATTTAAAATGTATGTCGGAATCACTGATCTCATGTTCAACATGGAGTTTTCTCTTGAAGTAGATGATGGCTGTACGGTGCTGACTGCATTTTTGAATGTATTAGATTCAGAAGACACCTCTTGTAAATTATTTTTCGTAAATAAGACCGTTTCTGTAACATAACCGATTGTTGATCCACTGCTTTCCTTAAAAATTGGTTCTTCTGTAGAAATTGGCACACTCGATACACTTATGACCTCATGGTCTATTGGCACATGTTCATTGTCTACATTTTGATCAGAAACTATTTCCTCCTCATGATTACCTAAAACCAAAAATAAATCATCAGGGATCGGTGGAAATGCTGGATTGTGATCCAGATCTTCTTCTTCAAGTATTGGAGCTTTAGTAGTCAAGGGCTCTTGGTGTACGATCACAGACGGACCTCCCATCATGGGAATAATGCTAGGAATTTTAGGTTCGAAAATATTTTCAGAATTTTGTTGAGTAGAAAGGCTTATCTTGGATGGAGACGGTTCATCGCTGCTTTTAATATCAGCCGACTTTTCATTAGACGTTGTGGACAAGTCTGGTGAAAGTGACGATGCATTATTGTCGTGCGTCATCATTGATTTGTCGATATTTTCATTGGTCTCAACACTAGAAGGACTCTTTTCAGACGTGGCCTCTCTCGGGATAAGGGGTGATTTCGATGATGAATATTCAGCAACTTCCATGCTTGGGGACGGCAGTATTTCCTTTATCTTAACGTTGGTTATAACAGGGATTTCGGAGATGGGTGTAATCTCTTTGATGGTAATCTTCGACTGTGGCATCACCGGTTCAGCAGACTGCGCGGGAGTTGGGCTTACTTCGACGTCAGACACTGATGGATTCGGCATTGATGGAGTCATTCCAGGCAATGATGTCACACCTGAAAATACATTACAATGTTAAATATTTTTATCATATTACTAGTGGGCCCGGCAGACTTTGTCCTGCCTTGAACCTCGAACCCGATTGAAGTGCCCCCTATCGGGTCCAATTGTGTATATAAACTATCCCGGGGTCGAAACAATCACAACAAAAAAAAGAATTAGCGAAATTGCTCCAGCCATTCACGCGTGATGCCGTGACCAAGGGAAATAGGGATTCATTTTTAGGGTTCCGTACCCAAAGGGTAAAAACGGGACCCTATTGTAGTGTATGAGTATTGTGTAAGTAGTGAGGGTGGTTAATAAATTAGTTAGCATCCGACCGCTGTGTTTAATTCACGTATATCACATTGGCGCCGAGTCGGGATTTTTATTTCGCGTGTAAAATTGAGTATTTTGAAAATGCCTTTCGGTAAAATTGAACCGTTCGATATTTTTTCCGGAAAGTGGTCATCGTACGTTCGCCGAGTAGAACAGTTTATATTTCTCAATGAAATAAAAAGTACACATAAAGTAGCCACGTTGGTGACATTAGTAGGTGATCGTACGTATAACTTGATGTGTGATTTGTGTGCACCGAGTAAACCGGAAGACAAAACATTTGAAGAACTAGTAAAGATCGTCAAAAATCATTTAGAACCTCAACGTTCAGTATACGTGGAGCGAGAAGTATTTCGCCAAAGGAAACAAAAGCCGGGCGAATCCATACTAGACTTCTTGCAACAGTTAAAACATTTAGCAACGGACTGTAAATTCGGCCAAAATCTCGAAGAAAACCTGTGTGAACAGCTGCTCACTGGTTTACAGAGCACGGATATTAAAGCTAGATTGCTAGTGGAGGCGAATTTAACCTACAAAAAGGCGGTGGAGCTAGCTCTCGGACTAGAGGCTGCGGAGAAGCATGTGGACAGAGTGAGCGGCCGCAGTAGTATGGGCGGTGCATATTCTGGGGACTTCGGCAGCAACATAGGCACTGGTGCAGGCGGCGCGACCGGCGCCGGCGCGGGCAGCGGCGAGGCGGGCGGCGAGGGCCTGCACGCGCTGCGAGGCGCCGGCGCAGGCCGCACGCGAGCCGCGGCCGCGACCGAACGCTGCTGGCGGTGCGGCAAGGGACATCGTGCAGATAAGTGTCGTTTTAAGCAATATAATTGTGACCTCTGTCGTGGACGGGGCCATTTGAAGGTCATGTGTAAGTCGGCAAACAAATCGGCCGAAAAGAGGCATAATTTTATGAGTGATGATTCTGAAAGTGAAATGTACAATATACGCGCGGTTTCAAACGGAGATAAGCCGTACTTTGTGGCGGTTAAGATAGGGAATAAGACTCTGAAGTGTGAGTTAGATACTGGTAGCAAAATTTCAGCTATAAGCGATAAATGTTACAACAGTATGTTTACAGATTATACAATTTATAAAGATGAAATTAAGTTGTGCTCATACTCAGGCTCGCGAATTGAACCGATGGGGTTTATATTAGTAGACGCATGTATTGATAACAATTACCAAAGAAACTTACAATTGTATGTAATTAAAAACGGAAGTCGCCCCTTATTAGGTAGAAGTTGGATTCAAAAATTTAATATAAACGAATTAAGCATTAATAACATTTCGCAAGAAGATAATAGCAACGAATATCGCGATCGGTTCATAGACGAGTTAAAAAGAGAATATTCTTCTGTGTTTACGGACAAGTTAGGTGAATGCAAGAAGCAAATTCGATTACAGCTCACAGATAACAAACCGGTTTTCATTCGCGCGCGGCCAGTACCATTAGCGTTGCGAGCCGCAGTGGAGAGAGAAATTAATCGGTTAGAAAAGGAGGGTTCGATTTATCCGGTCGAACATTCCGATTATGGTACACCAATAGTTCCGGTTATTAAGTCTTCGGGAGATATTAGATTATGCGGGGATTATAAATCAACTATTAATCCAAAATTAAAAATGGATCACTATCCTCTTCCGCGCATTGAAGAGTTATTTTCAGCTTTGAGCGGGGGTCAAGAATATTCAAAAATCGACCTCACGACCGCGTATATGCAAGTACCTCTCCACCCCGATTCGCAAGCGTGTACAGCGATTTCGACGCACGTAGGTACCTACGCTTTCAAGCGTACGCCCTATGGGCTGAGCTGCGTGCCTCAAAAGTTCCAAAAAATTATGGAGGAGACTCTTAGAGGTTTACCAAATACTGTAGTGTTTTTAGATGATATCTGTGTAACGGGAAAAGACCGAGAAACCCATAAAAATAATCTGAGAGCTGTAATTGAAAGATTAGCGGCAATGGGATTAACCGTAAAAATTAATAAATGTAAATTCTTACAAAAAAGTGTGTCTTACCTAGGGTTTATTATTGATAAGCACGGTTTACATCCAGACATGACAAAAGTGGAGGCTATTGTTAAAGCTCCAACACCGGTAAACGTGACTCAATTGAAAGCTTTTCTAGGCTTAATAAATTACTATGGGAAGTTTGTTCCTAATTTAAGCTCGTTACTGCACCCTCTGTATGCTCTTTTAAAAAAAAATCAGGTCTGGAATTGGGATGGCAAATGCGAAAACGCATTTAAAAATATAAAGAATATTTTAGCAAGTGACAGAGTGCTATGTCATTACGAACCAGCGCTTCCTTTAGTGTTATCAGTAGATAGCAGCGCATATGGTATAGGCGCTGTTCTCGCGCACGCCTTTCCCGATGGCACCGAGCGGCCGATCAGCTGTGCGTCTAGGACACTCGGTGACGCCGAGAAGAATTATAGTCAACTAGATAAGGAGGCACTGGCGATAATGTATGGGATACAAAAACATCATCAGTATATCTTTGGTAGGAAATTTATTTTGAAAACTGACCATAAACCTCTGGTGTATATTTTTGGGCCAAAAGGGGGCATCCCACAAACGGCAGCGAGTCGTCTACAACGGTGGGCGGCTAAACTGGCTGCGTATGATTTCGACATTAATTATGTCAAATCAAAATGCAACGGCAATGCGGACGCGTTATCCCGCTTACCACTAGAGGGCGGAAGAGAGGACACACAAGTCAGAGACGAGAAACATTATTTAATGTATGTGAATGAAACGTTACCGGTAAGTTATAAGGATATTGCGATAGAAATCAAAAAGGATAATTTATTAAGTCGTATTTATGGCTACATTATGTTCGGATGGCCAGAAAAGTGTAAAGAAGATGAACAGGCGTTTTATGTAAGGCGAGCAGAGCTGTATATTGATCATGGTTGTATTTTGTACAAATATAGATTAATAATACCACAAACTTTACAAGAACGTGTCTTATTAGAAATGCATTCAGGGCATTTAGGGATAGTAAAAATGAAGTCGATTGCCAGAAATTATGTGTATTGGCCTTCCATAGATAAGGATATCGAGGCGATGGGACAGAAGTGTGAAGCATGTCGCAATGTACGGGACCGCCCCTCCTAAAACCACGTTACATCCTTGGGAATTTCCGACGGGACCCTGGAAGCGGTTGCATGCGGACTTTGCTCAAGTGCATGGCAAATATTACATCATCGTGGTCGATGCTTATAGTAAGTGGCTAGAGGCGGAGCAAATTCGTAGTATCTCGGCCTACGATACGATCAAGTTTTTCCGCAGTTTGTTCGCTAGATTTGGGCTTGTTGAACAATTGGTAACGGACAATGGGCCGCCATTCCAGAGCTTAGAATTTAACGAGTTTTGCAATAAAAACTTGATCAGGCATATTACATCTTCGCCTTACAGACCCCAAGGAAATGGAGCAGCCGAGAACGCTGTAAAAACGGTGAAGAAAACTATTAAAAAGGCGGTGTTAGAAGGTGAAGACGTGCATGCTAGTTTATGTAGATTTTTAATACAATATAGGAATTGCCCGCATGCAACGACCGCCGTAGAACCGGCCGTGGCACTGTTGGGGAGGCGCCTGCGCAACAGACTGGACGCTTTGCGCCCGAGTACGGCTAACATCGTTGCGGAGGCACAGAGTAAGCAAATAGAAAGGTCCGGCGGAGTCATTCGAAAATTCGATATTGGAGACAAAATAATAACTCGGAATTATTCAACCAAGGACAATAAGTGGATCGAGGGAGACATCATACAAAAAACAGGACCAGTATCATACAAAATTTTACTTAATAAAGGAAATATTTGTCGCAGACACACCGATCAAATATTACCACTGAGAAATAGTCGGTTCTCATGGAACATAGAAACAGAACCGGATCCGTCGACTGAGATAAGTATTGGTGATCAGTATGTAAACACAAGACCACGGAAGCGAAACGAAAATCGTGAAGAGTCGCCTTTACTGTCGAAGGACGCCGATGAGTCAGTGACTCAGCTGGAGTCTCAGGATTGCCGCGAGCAACCTTCGACATCGACGCCGCGACCTCGGCGGTTAGCATCCCCAACCTTATCGCCAAGTGCCGACGGACTAGATTCACCCGCGGACGTTATAGAAAGGCCTAAGAGAGCTTGCCGACTACGTAAAAAAGAGTGAGAATTAGGAATTATTATAAATATCCACTTTTAAATATTAAAGCTGTACTATATTATATGTATATCTACTCGAATAGAAGCGCTCAATTGAGACAGGTTTAATAAAATATAATATAGCAAATAAAAAAAAAATAGTACTTAAGTATAGATAAGAGGATTAAGTAGATACAAATGTAAGGATTATTTGGAAAAGCTGATAGGCCTAGTATTGGGTGTTAAGTTTTTTTTTGGTGTTTACCATGTTAAAGTAAGTTTATTAGTAAGTAATTATTGTTGTGTAAAAAAAAAAAAAGTATGGGGGAAGGAAAATGGAAGAAGTAACTGTTAATTATGGCTATATATATGGGTGTAGGCTAGTTTATTATTAAGCAATTTACAAGTATAACTAAGTAACTTTTTATAGGAAAGAGATGTGTAGTGTATGAGTATTGTGTAAGTAGTGAGGGTGGTTAATAAATTAGTTAGCATCCGACCGCTGTGTTTAATTCACGTATACCACACCTATTACTAAGACTCCGCTGTCTGTCTGTCTGTCTGTCTGTCTGTCTGTCTGTCTGTCTGTGTCTGTCTGTCTGTCTGTCTCCAGGCTGTATCTCATAGACCGTGATAGCTAGAAAGCTGAAATTTTCACAAATGATGTATTTCCATTGCCGCTATAACAACAAATACTAAAAATTAAAAATATATATATATTAAGGGGGGTCCCTATACAATAAACGTGTTTTTTTCGTATTTTTTTGCTCAATATTAAAAACGGTAACAGGTAGACGGTTCAAATCTTCACAGAATATTAACTTGTATATTACCTTTCAAAATAAATAATTAAATATCAATAAAGTAAATATTAAAGGGGGGCTCCCATACAACAAACGTAATTTTTTGATATTAACAGTAAACCTCTACAAACAAAGTTAGTTTTGCGGTTCATTAACAAAGGTAATTATACCTACTTCTTGAGTACGGAACCCTCGATGCGCGAGTCCGACTCGCACTTGGCCGGTTTTTTAATACATATACTAGTAGGGCGCGTGGGTGCGTGGCCCGCTAAAGCGGACCACGTAGTAGACCGTGCGGCCCACTGTCTACTTACTTGGAGAGCAAGTAAGTAGTGTTTACTGCCTACGTGTTCTGAAGTAAACAAACACTAAATTGTAGCCACTTCAATTGAAGAGGCTACAAGTGTAGAACTATGCAAGACTTTGATGCGGTTCCTTTTCAAAATTTGTTTTTAAAGAAGAACTCTCCATAATTTTCAGAGAAAAAAATATGTGGAGAGCGATGATGATCGAGGGTTGGAAAGATGGGTGAGGAGCACGGCCAAAATTTCATAGGTGTCTATTTCAGAAAGTATACTAGATGAAAGAGTGGAAGTAGGAAATATGCATGAATTTGATATGGTTTTTACAAGATTTGTTTTGTATGGAAGAATTGTCGGTTTGCCGTTAGGGAAGGCAAGATGGCGAAGATGGTGGCACCCAAAGGGTACCTTAAAGGGGATCGTCAGCGGTATGATAATGATATTAATCAACTAAGGAAGGTTTCTTTGTGTTTTTACTTCAACACTGTATGCATGTCTGGAAAGTTTTTTTTTACATTTAAAGGCCCTTTTAGATTCTTAAATAAGGAAAAAATCTGTGTAAACCAATTAGAAATTGAATATGTTAACGAATATGTATATCTAGGCCAAATCATATCACCAAATGATCAAACTAACAAAGAAGTGGACAGACGGGTTTGTAACACGTGGAAAAGATTTTGGTCCCTTAAGGATATAATGAAAAACAGGGACATCCCAATGACTGCCAAGAGTAAACTACACGATACCTGTATATTGCCATGTATGACTTACGGATGCCAAACGTGGGCTTTGACAAATAGGAATATGGAAAAACTAGAAACATGCCAACACGGAATAGAAAGAAGTATGCTGCACGTTAAGAGGCGAGATAGACAGCGATTAGTCACCATTAGAGCAAAAACAAAAATATATGATGTGAAAAGGAAAATTAGAGAACAGAAATGGCGATGGACCGGTCACATGGCAAGAAACAAGTTTCGGAAATGGACCAATGATATCACGGATTGGTACCCACGTGACGGAAAAAGGAAAAGAGGACGGCAACATCTCAGATGGGTAGATGATATTAAGTCTGTAGCAGGGATTACATGGCAGAGAAAGGCTTTAGATAGAAAGCAATGGAAGGGAATGGAGGAGGCCTATGTCAGAAGACACACTGGGGATTAAGAACGGATACCGACGGGTGCTTGTAATATAATAGAAATCAAGTATCAACAATGTAAACCTCAGTCAATAAAGGCTTTATTTATTTATTTATTTATTTATTTAGATTCTTAGGCGGTCTCTGTTTTTTGTTTTTTTTTGTTTTCTTATTATTCAAAACACGTAGGCAGTAAACGCTAGGATAGAAGGAGAACAAAAAAGTAGACAGTGGACCGTGCTGTCTACTACGCGGTCCGCTTCAGCGGGCCGCGCATCCACGCGCCATACTAGTATTAATATATAGAAGATTAGCTTTTGGGGCATGGTTTTATATAGATTACGTATTTGAGTAACCAGACCATGCTAGCAACTTCTTGCCAGGTTATACCGATTTTGAATACATTTTCCCAAGTGGCGACTTCTTAAGATAGGCAATTAAGACTTCACCAAATAACCACCCACTTAACTAGCTTTTTCTTTATTTATTCAATCAAATATTCTCTGCAATTGTATACTGGTTGAAGAATGAAATATTTTACTATAAAACCTTTTTATTGTTGTTTCTTTTCATCAGATACGCATTGCGATTTATTTGTGACAGAGCCTTCTGAGCCTTCTAACCTATTGTTCATAGTCCAGCCACTAAAGTTGATTGTCACAGAGACAGCTCGTATTATAGAAACTGAAAGAATACTCCTTTTTAGCGGTCTGGCAGTAGCACACGCAGCACGGGTGCAGCAGCTGCTCGAGTTACCTCTGACGGGGCAGTTGTCGTACTCGGGGCAGCAGCACCCGGCCACGAGGCGCGGGCGGCAGTCGTCGCACACGAAGCACGCGATGCGGCGGCACACCACCTCGCCGCCCTGGCAGCAGCACTCGCGGCACGGGTGCAGCAGCTGCTCGAGTTACCTCTGACGGGGCAGTTGTCGTACTCGGGGCAGCAGCGGCCGGGCACGAGGCGCGGGCGGCAGTCATCGCGCACGAAGCACGCGATGCGGCGGCACACCACCTCGCCGCCCTGGCAGTAGCACACGCGGCACGGGTCCTGCGGGTCCAGCAGCTTCTCCCCGTTGTCGTAGATGCGCCCTTCTTGCTCGCATTCTGAAACATCACAACGAAATACTTCAAAAACAAGGTACGTATTAATCAACGCAAATATTAACACTGACTGACCTGAGAGGCACATGGATAAGTGGAAAGATCAAACGTAACCATGACTGTTTTTTAGTTCAGTCTCTTTAGCTAGATTGCCGAATATTACGGCATAGCCTAGTCCTTCGGCCTCCTATTCAGGGGGCCCCGGGATACGACTTTGCGGAGTTATTAGCGTTGAAAGCGATTAAATAGCTCTGGCTTTTACGGTGAGGGGAGGACATTCAAAAATCACGTCGCCAGGGATCCTGCATGCCTGAGAGTTCTCCGTGATGTTGTCAGAGGTGTGTGAATTATGCCAGCCCGCTCTCGGCCAGCATGTCACTTCTCGTTCTGCGAGACTTGAGCTCAGCGATTGGCTGGCGATGGGTCGACGATGATGACTCACCGCACTGGTAGGTGGGGCAGCAGTGGTCGGGCCGGTGCACCGCCTTGCAGCCCGGACGCGGCTCGCAGCGCTGCTTGGCGCACTGCACCTCCCCGTTGGCGCAGCTGCACCTCTCGCAAGGACTCGCGCCCGGGAACTCGTCCCCTGGCATGTACACCACGTCGCCCAGAGCGCAGCTCCCTGGAAAAATTATACACAAAATATTAGTGGTGTTCACGACCAATAGATGGCGCTGTGGGATATTGCGTCGCGCTACTACGTCACTGCCCCCAAAAGGGTATATTGATTGAATGCAGCCGTGTATCGTTGTTCCGTGTTGGTTCTTTGGATGGTTCCGTCACGGTTCCCGGCAGGTTCCGTCCTTGTGTTCATTGAACCTATCCATCCAAATAGTTCATCCGTGGTTTTATTTAAATGCCCAAAGTTCAAGGTGGACATAGGTTTGTGAACAAGTGGAAATAGCAATAGAAAGGAAACAAGAAAATTAAAAAGATCCGCCAGTTGACAGATATAGAAACGGCGAGATTAGTTTATTTTGGTTACTTTCACAGCATTATGTCATATGGTATATTATTATGGGGTAATGCTGCTGATATTAATTCTGTTTTTGTACTGCAGAAAAGGGCTGTTCGAGCCATATATAATATGGGACCACGAGAGTCACTAAGAAATAAATTTAAAGAAATCAATATTATGACAGTGCACAACCAATATATATTTGAAAATTTAGTATACGTGCATAAACACATTGATAAATTCAAGAAGAAAAGTGATTGTCATAATGCTACTAGAAATAAAAATAAACTTGTAATGCCTGCTTCTAGGCTTTGTAAAACTAGCAATTCGTTTGTGGGAAGCAGTGTCCGCTTCTACAATAAGCTCCCAGAAGACATGTTGAAGATGTCTCTGAATAAGTTCAAAGTTAATGTAAAACGTAAACTCATTGAAAAATCTTATTACCATGTGAAGGATTACATAAATGACAAGGAAGCTTGGCAATAATTTGCTCTAATGGCTCTGATAGTTCCTTAGTTAAGATTATTTGTGAGATGGTGATAATGAAAAAAAAAACCCCGGCTGAGTTTGTTGTGGGCTCTTCTCAGACCAGGGCGCGTTTGGAACCCTCGTAGCTTTAGTTTTAAGATACCGTAACCGATTATCACCATCGTGTTTTTTTTTAAGTAAGTAATTTTTAACGTCAATAAGTGTACCTACAGTGTACCTATATTGAATAAATGATATTGAATTGAATTGAATTGAATTGAATAGCCTGTTATTAAGCAGAAACAATCCTGACCAAAAGGTTTCACGGCGTGGCGCTTTGGTGAGATTCCGACCTAATTGGCATCATTTTAGTATCTAAATCGCTTAGCAAATGGAAACACGCCTTTGCCGGTGCCGCTAAGAGGTTTGAAGTTCTGGCACAGTGCCATAAATTGCCAACAAATTAGTTGGTTTTAATAAATACTGCAGTAGCCTTTCTAAATATTTTTGTTTCCATCTTATAATGCATCATCATCAGGTGGGACTGCAATCAAAGGCTAGCTTGCTATCAATAAAAAATTATGATGACCTTAAATAAAGGAAAATTTACTAAGCTTGTAATGTTCCAAATACTTAAAAGATAAAATAGGTAACTTATTATATCCTTCAGGCTACAAGAGCTTGTCTGCTTCAGTGATGTAATAATTTGAGTATATTATTTACCTTCGTTTAGCCCCAAGTCGGCACTCGTGATATTCACCGGCAAAGGACCTGAAAAAATATAAAATAAAGTGTAAATTGATGAGATAAAGCTATGGTGACAACTATCACCTAGCACTTTAAGAACACTATAATTGATTTATAGTAAACTAGCTTATGCCCGCGACTACGTCCGCGTGGATTGAGGTTTTTTGGTTCCCGCGGGAACTCCTTAATTTTCCGGGATAAAAAGTAGCCTATGTGCTATTCCAGACTATATTCTATCTCTGTGCCAAATTTCAGCCAGATCCGTGCAGCCGTTGGCGCGTGATTGAGTAACAAACATCCATACATCCATACATCCATCCAAACTTTCGCATTTATAATATTAGTAAGATAAGACTAGACTAGATGATGCTTGCGACTTCGTCCGCGTGGATTAAGTTTTTTATTCTCACGGGAACTAATTAATTTGGCCTTAGCCTATCCCGGGATACAAGCTATATCTGTACCAAATTACATTATATCAAAATCGGTTAAATTAAAAAATTTAATTACATCAAAATCGGTTGGAAATATGGGGCGTTAAAGCGTAGCAGACAGACAGACAAATAGACAGACACACTTCTGCATTTATAATATTAAAGTAAGTATGGAATATCTTCTCTAATATATAAAATTCTCGTGTCACAGTGTTTGTAACAAAACTCCTCCGAAACGGCTTGACCGATTTTTATGAATTTTTTTGCGTATATTCGGTAGGTCTGAGAATAGGACGTTAACTATTTTTCATACCCCTAAAACACCTCAATCCACGCGGACGGAGTCGCGGGCATCAGCTAATAGATAATGTAATATTCCTATCCTACTTCACTCGCACTGAGGTAGATTGAACAAAACAATAATTATATTATTGATTAATTTTCGAAGATTTCTAAAGACCTGTCCTGAAAAAAATGCTTTAAATGTTGTTTTCTATGTTTTACAGAAGAGTGGATCTCATATCAGACATTGTAATTAGATAAGCAAATATGCAAATTGGTATTCTGTAATTACTTAAATAAACTCTTTTTTTTATAGAGAAACGCAACTTGGCTTTAGTCTAATTTTCCCAAGTATTCAACAGTATCTGGGTATTTCTAAATACCATTATACCTATCTATAGTAACAGTTCATCAGTAGCACGGACGGGCGGTCAAGCGTGAGCGGTGTGCAACGTGAACTCCACAGCCCTGTCTGTTACGCAGGCGCGTCCGACCACGTAACCAGAGTTATTGTGTTTCGGAGTATTATCGGTAAAAGACACTTTAAGTATCTTTTTGCTTACCAACCCGCGACTCGAAATGTATACCGATTTTAATGATACTTTATTTTTCTTAGAGGTCATACTGTCAGGTACTCTCTCTTTGCGTCTTATTCCTCGTTGCCGAGGGTCGTGACCCCTTTCAATTAATCTAATGATGGTAGGAGTTTTCTTGGGATGATAATGCCGCGGGTACCCAGATCCTTCCGCATGCGACCCAACTAAGAGTATTTCATCTCTTGGGTTTGTAACTGTCTCTCCGAGACACGGAGGATACGAAAAAGCGGTAATTGATCCTCCAGCCTCCTAACTCGGTCACCCATTCAGTTACCGACTTGCGTCAACATTAGAAAGGACTTTATTTTAAATCGGATTTTGTGGTAGTTTAACTACTCCAAATCTGCCTATATTTTTTTTTGTTTTCCGTAAATCTATATATATAAAATTCAAAGTCCTGACTGACTGACTGACTTATATATCAACACACAGCCTAAACCGCATTCTGGCTTTTGGTAAAAATTAAAGAAGTACGTGTGTCACATTTTTTCAAAATTCCACCCCCAAAGGGGTAAAGAATTGAAAGTGATATAAAAGTCATTCATTTTTAGGGTTCCGTACCCAAAGGGTAAAAATGGGACCCTATTACTAAGACTCCGCTGTCTGTCTGTCTGTCTGTCTGTCGGTCTGTCTGTCTGTCTGTCTCCAGGCTGTATCTCATAGACCGTGATAGCTAGAAAGCTGAAATTTTCACAAATGATGTATTTCCGTTGCCGCTATAACAACAAATACTAAAAATTAAAAAAATATATATATTAAGAGGGGTCCCCATACAATAAACGTGTTTTTTTCGTATTTTTTTGCTCAATATTAAAAACGGTAACAGGTAGACGGTTCAAATTTTCACAGAATATTAACTTGTATATTACCTTTCAAAATAAATAATTAAATATCAATAAAGTAAATATTAAAGGGGGGCTCCCATACAACAAACGTAATTTTTGATATTAACAGTAAACCTCTACAAACAAAGTTAGTTTTGCGGTTCATTAACAAAGGTAATTATATACCTACTTCTTGAGTACGGAACCCGAGTCCGACTCGCACTTGGCCGGTTTTTCAAGTTATAGCCATAGATTTAGTATTATAGTATTTTTATAGTATTATTATAGTAATAGTCGCTGGCAGCGAGCCCAATACTAAATCTATGGTTATAGCCATGATACTTGATATTTGGAATATTGAAGAAATAAGTGATTTACAGTTTTTGAAAATGTTATCCCCAAGGACGTTAAATAGAGTTTGTCCTTCAATCACGCTGCAACAGAGCAACGGATCAACGTGATTTTTGTCATGGGTATAGTTGAAGACCTGGAGAGTGACATAGGGCTTTTTAATTTAAAAACTTATGCCACGCGAACGAAGTCGCGGGTAACTGCTAGTTATATATATTTTTCTATGTAAGCTTCAAGGTTTTTTCGAATTTCTTAATAACAGGGCTCTAAGCTTGAGGTTTTTGGAAAAACAATGAAACTTGAGAAAAAATATGTAAACACAAATTATCTAAAATTGTTTCAAATAAGAAATAAAAAAGCGACAAAATAAGGAAACGAGCAACGTCGGCGTCTGGGATGAAAATTAAGCGCGGGAAAATTACATTATCTCGGGCGGCGCGCGGCGACGCTCGAGATAAGCTTTCCAGAAAAATCAGAACAAAGGTGAGCGCAGACTACAGCAAGCGCCACCGCCAGAGCCTCTGCAGTGCAGTGCGGCTCTGAGGAAAATGCTTTTAAGATACCCTATAGTTAATGTTTTTTTTAAAAACATACAGTACCTAACATAATAGGTAAAACAAATATAACATTTCACTTAAACCATCACAGTTTTCAATGACTTTTTGCACATATTGTCTAAAAATTTCTAAGTAAGTAGGTACCTATATTATTTCATGGTTCAAAAAGTGTACACTCTATTTATAGACCTATTTTGAGTAAACACCTCTTTTCATTTGGAGTTTTAGTCTGAGGACAGGACACGCTAAAGAATTGCTAACGTACTTATGCGGACACCCGCGACTTCGTTCGCGTGGCATAAGTTTTTTAATTTCCATAGGTATTGCTTAATTTTCCGGAAAGAACCCATGGAAAAAAACACGTCGATCCGTTGCTCTGTTGCGGCATGATTGAAGGACTATTTAACGTCCTTTGGGATAGAATTTTTAAAAACTGTGAATTATGTATTTTATAATTTAAACCGGTAGCCCAAATATCAAGTTTCATGGCTTTAACTTGAAAAACGCCGGCCTTTTACACCAACTTACAACCCCTATTTTACCCGTTTGGGGGTAGAATTTTGAAAAACTGTTAGACACGTACTTCTTTATATTATACCGAAAGCCAAAATACCAAGTTTCGTTGTTATAACTTGAAAAATATCTTGATAAATGAAGGACATTCATCCCCTATTTCACCCCTTTGGGGGTCGAATTTTCAAAAATGGTGAAACGCGTACTTCTGCATATCTAACTGAAAGCCCAAATGCTAAGTTTCATGGCTATTACTTGAGAAATGAAGGACTTTCATATAAACGTTCAACCCCTATTTCACCCCTTCGAGGGTAGAATTTTCAAAAACTTTGAAACACGTATTTCTTTATTTTTTACCGATAGCTCATATACCACGTTTCATGGATATAACTTGAGAAATGACGGACTTTCATACAAACTTTCAACCGCTATTTCACCCCCTTAGAGGTAATTTAGGGGTAATTTTGAAAAATCCTTCCTTAGTGAGCGCCTACGTCACAAAAGGAAGCTACTGTCAAATTTCAAGCCTCTAACCCTAGCGGTTTAGGCTGTGCGTTGATATATAAGTCACTCAGTCAGTCAGTCAGTCAGTCAGTCAGTCAGTCAGTCAGTCAATCAGTCAGTCAGTCAGTCAGTCAGTCAGTCAGTCAGTCAGTCAGTCAGTCAGTCAGTCAGTCGGTCAGTCAGTCAGGACTTTGAATTTTATATTATATAGATTTTTCATAGATGTCGCAGCCCGATTGTAGAATCCGCCGTATTACAAAACGACGCCGTTTTGTAAATACGGCGGTTTGACCGTCCGCGTCAGCAGTATAGGTAATAGGTATCTACTATTACCTAGTCTGTGGTAATAGTACATAATACGGCTGAACAAAGTTCCATACTATCGACAAATCTTACTGAAGATTGTTATTTAATAATCTTATTTTAATCGATTTCTATGTTATCTTGTAGGTAATTTTGTTTATTGACAGTCGTAAGAGCTTTATACAAGCCTAAATCGAAAATAAATGAATTTAATTGAATTATTTTCCATTCCATGCTTTATAATTCCTCAACTGAGAAGTCACACTTAATAAAAAGCGGATCATCAAGAAACAGGAAGCGATCTAAGGACTAAAAAATACACGACTCAACCATGCATTGAAAGTCGAGGACGTCATTTATTATTGAAGACGACGAGGCATCTACGACATAAGTAGATTGAAAATGTAATATTTTTATATTGACATCGATTTACCAAATCATTAGAGCTAATGTTCTTATTGTTTTTTTTTAATAATGAAGGGAAATATTGAGTGATAAAATCATTAGCTGTATGTATGCAAAGTATTTTCCTTGGAAAACAGTAATTTTCAGGTGACTGTTGACAAAAAGAGGCCATAAACCATTGCCCCTTTTCAGTTTGGAAAGGTTTGGAGCACAGGTTGAAAGCGGTTTACCCCAGGGATTTTACTAGTGCTAGAAAATATTCAAAAGAGTTTACCTACCACACGACGCTCTCTTAAAGTGAAATACGAACATCTGTGTCTACGTTGTCGCAATATGTGTTAAAGGAAATTCTTGCAGTGTGAAGGATCCTTTATAACGCGATCGCAGTATGTACTCTGTGGTCAATGCTGCGCTTCCCGAAGCGTTACGACATCGAGTATCGAGTGTCGACATTGACTCGGCCTCTGCGAGTGCCAGCCCTCGGGGAGGTCGCCTCACGAGTACCTCTTCACCAACTCGGAAGGAGGCACTCGGGACAAGGGTTCTGACAATAATATGTAGCCACTTACTTCTGTAGAACCTACTTATTGTGGTAATGGCTTTATATATTGGTTTACATATATGTGTCTAATAAAATTTGTGCATCAGAGAAAAGCTTTTATATAAATTGGGATTTATAAAAGCCAATGATATCTTAGAAAAAATCAAAATCAATTTATTTGTTGAAATAGGCAAGTACAAGTTGGTAGGTACATGTTTTTTAGAAACACTGTTTCATACCGCTAGGAGTACAAAAATATTGGCTTTAATAGGTGTGCGTAAACATAACATCACAAAGTTACTAACCAACAATTTTTAGTATCAAATTATCCAATTATCCCAGCACAGTATAATGCTGGTTACAAGTATCCGTTTTTTTTTATAAATATTGTTCTAGACTGAAGATTGCGACCCACATACACATGTTACGAAAATTTGCATCAATACTTATTGCGGAGGTTTTGTTATTATTGATGCGACATAGGATTTTGGCCAATAGCGACAGAGTTTAACCAATCAGGGGGTTTAACCGTCGACTGTTACACTATAGCAAACATTTCTTCATAGGTAATATCTATTCCAGACTCCTATATTCCAGTCGTCACTAGTCAGTATAACAACGATAAAACGCCTAGTAAAAGTGCCATCAAGTCATAGCCGCAGCCATCTACTATTCCCAACTCGAACCTTTTTACCCGACTGCGGAACGCACAGGGGGCTTACCACCATAGATTAAAGTAGTATTATTTAAACTTATGCAGTTTTATATGACGTATCTTGATGTCCCTAAAATAAGCACTATATTTTTTTTAAAGCGTCAACAATTTTAGAATAATACTGCAAGGTAGTAAGCCCCCAGGGCTAAATATTCATCAGTCTATATATATTGTATGTTTTTACAAAATGTACTTTTTCAAAACCAAGGATCGAAACCGGAGTACTTACCTACTTATAAAACCACCTTCTCTTCTCCCTGACGCATTGGTGAGCGCTGTTATTTAATTAACGAACTTGCGTAAAATGACTAGTACCTAACTAGCGAGGCACGTGACGGGAAGCCTAATAGCCTGGCTAAGTGACTATCTACAAGTAGCTATCACTGGAGGCGGCAATCGGTTAGCAGAATTGGTTTCCTCCCGTCCCGTCCCCCCACTCGCTCTCATCACTCCCGGGTGAAATGGGTGTAAGTGAACGCCCTTTCGGTGAATCTATTTTGAGGTTAGTGGATCTATAACACCTCTATTATTACCTAGCTATTTACTATCTAGTACATAAACACCTACTTATAAAATTACAGTCATTTCAGCTAGGTGATATGGCAAGTTAAGTCCCGCAAAATTCGTTGCGGGACAAAACAATTTAAACTGTCTTTGAAAGTAAAATCGGATAATTTTATTAATTTCGCACTTCAATATTCAGTAGAGCAAAGAGAAAAGTTTGGAGCGAATGGGAGTAGGGTTGAAAGTTTTTCTTTTGTAATTGGATTGGTTCGGTCGAGAGGCACTCGTGGTGAGGTGAACTTGAGGGCGCGAGTCGATGTCGGACACAGCCCACAGGCACTGGGCCTGCTACTTCCATAATCTATATATATAAAATTCAAAGTCCTGACTGACTGACTGACTGACTGACTGACTTATATATCAACGCACAGCCTGAGCCGCTGGTCCTAGAGACACGAAATTTGGAGGGTATGTTCTTTGTGAAGAGTAGGTATCCACTAAGAAAGGATTTTTCGAAATTCCACCCCCAAAGGGGTAAAATAGGGGTTGAAAGTTTGTATGAAAGTCCGTCATTTTTCAACTTATATCCATGAAACTTGGTATTTGAGCTACCGGTTCAAAATGAAGAAATACGTGTTTCGCCATTTTTGAAAATTCTACCCCCAAAGGGCTGAAATAGGGGATGAAAGTTTGTATGAAAGTCTTTTACTTTGCAAGTTATTTTTCAAGTTATATCTACGAGACTTGGTATTTTGGTTTTCGGTTAAAAAATAAGAAGGATGTGTGTAACAATTTTTAAAAATTCCACCCCAAAGGGATTAAATAGGGGTTGAAAGTTTTGTGAAATTCCGTCGTTTTTCAAGCTATAGCCATGAAACTTGGTATTTGGGCTTCCGGTTAAAAAGAATGAAACTACGGATTTCACAATTTTTGAAATTTCTATCCCCAAGAAAGTCAAATAGGGAGTTTGTCCTTCAATCACGCCGCAACAGAGCAACGGATCGGCGTGATTTTTTGCATGGGTATTGGGTATAGTTGAGTACCTGGAGAGTGACATAGGCTTCTTTTAATCCCGGAAAAGTAAGGAGTGCCTGTGGGAATTAAAAATCTTATGACATGCGGACGAAGTCGCGGGCGTCCGCTAGTAATATTATAAATGCGAAAGTGTCTGTCTGTCTGTCTGTTACGCTTAAACGGCCCATCTTATCCACTGATTTTGGTGAAATTTGGTATAGCCACATAGAGGTAGGTTACTTGCCGGTGGTATTTAACTATTTAGGTCTCGTCCATCGTGTGTCGCCGCTCTAAAATAAATGAGTAGGTATCTCACTGTTCCCCGTGTAGCTGTTCCATTGTAGCACCTATAGGTAGGTATAAAAGTTAGTTAATATTTGTCTTTGCTAAGAAGAACCAACAATTAACTCTTGTGCAACAATTTTCTATCAGGTTTTAACTATTTAAATTTAAATTCGCGTGATTGTATGCTATTTAAATCTACTCGATGCATCCGGAACCATCACTGTGCACTAAAAACTATAAGTAGGTAGGTAGGTACCTAGTGGATAAAATGCCGTAACAATTCAAGATATTTGAAATACAATCGTTTCGTATCGTTGCCTCGTTATATCACATCGTGGAATGAAAACATTGTGTGATTCACTAGTATACCTTTGAGCTTTGGACAGATACATCGCGTGATATTAACGCGCTACGGCAATGTGTCATAAGAAAGAGCGAAAAGTATTGCTCTTATGACATGGGGAGCCACACGGAGACGTTAAATTTTGTTCTGACCTGCCCGTGTGGTTGGTTGCCCTAAGACCATGCTGTACTACACGTGTGCTACTACATGCTGTGCTACGTACACGTGTCGTAGACATCGCCATACTGTATGCCGTATTGCATTTTTAGGGTTCCGTACCTCAAAAGGAAAAAAACTGAACCCTTATAGGATCACTTTGTTGTCCGTCCATCTGTGTGTCAAGACCCTTTTTCTCAGGAACGCACGGAGGTATAAAGCTGAAATTCATATCAAATACTCAAGAGTACTGTCCCTTGAAGATGTGAAAAATCAAACTAAATAATATATAATATTTTATTACTTGCTTAAAATTATTAAAAATATTTTTATTATATGATGTAACTAAAAAGTTATGCTTTTCCCAATTCTTCCAGTATCTGTGCAATAAGACATTGCATCGTACCAAATTTCAAGATTCTGAGTTCACGGGAACAACCCTGTAGGTTTTGATTCCCTTGCGAGTGTCGAAAATTTGCAGCATAAACGGCTGCATATCTTTTGATTGCGTTGGCTTAAAAATTTGATTTTTTCACAGCTCCAATGGCCGGCCACCACATCGTAGACGGCCTACCACGTCACAGTTTGTACGGAACCCTCGGTGCGCGAGTCCGACTCGCACTTGGCCGGTTTTTTATTTTTACTGTAGTTGGTTTCAAGTAAAAGAGCTCTGAATAGCAATGGATGGGACGTGTCGTTACCCGTGTTGTGTAAAAGAACAGTAGATAAAGTAGTGAGTACAAAAGTTGTTGGAACAACGAAGATTAAAATAGACACCCCAGCCGCCATGGCAAATTTTATTTCACCAAATAAATCGGCAAAACACCCATTACGCAGATGTAAGGTCTTTCTCTCAAAAGCTAGCATCTGACATGCAGTGTGATGCTACTGCCGTCACGCGCCGTGTCTGCCCAGGCCTTTAGTGTAATTGATATGAATAATTATGATGCGGGGTGCACTGTGAGTTGTGACGCGGGCGAAGCGGGGCTATGGTGAATGTTTGCTTGCACTGAAAGGTCACGTATGCTCGTCCTGTTGTTTCGACCTTTGCTTATCGATAATATTATCTCATGGTTGTTATGGATTTTAAGCACTGCAGCGGAAAGTCAATCATCGGCTGTAGGTATTTGGTCCGAGGGGCATAGATTTTGCGAAAACCTTCTACTCTTCTAAGGGATGGACATATTTTATCAGGTCACCTACTGCTTACCGCGAGTATAAATCTAGGTTTACATTTTTATACCTATTTTCATGTTTCATGAAATATTATAATATTTATCCAAAAGCCAGGCTTGAAAGCACAAAGACAGGTCATGCAAACATAGGCGTAGTGAAACAAAAAGCTACCAAAACAAAACAAGTATAAATTCGAGGACAGGAGGGGCGGGAGGTATCGATCGCGCTCGTGACACCCTGTATCAGACCTGCACTCCCAGAGATCTGAGGAAATATTGCGCTGTATCGCATACATTACTGATCAGGGACTAGGCTTGATTGAGGTTATGTATTGGGTTGCTGAACATATGCGTAATTTTTTTAAAGTACGAATAGTGTCTCTACACGGTCGGTCTGTGATATGACTTGACTGACAAACGGTGCTGACAAACATATAACGTGAGGTTTTTTTAATTAAATAAAATTGTACTTACGAAAAATAAATCAGTTAGGACTAAGATAAAATAGACATATCACTAGTACAGAATATGGGATTACTTACTAACGTTTCTAATAGTTACATCTAGATAAGACAGGAAAGTGCGACGGAGTGAAAGGAGGCTCTGATAAATGAATTCGGCGTCGACCCTGAGCGGGATTACTCATCTCTCGTGTAATTTCCACTGGCATTAACGTTCACAGTGCAAATGAAGGCAGGGCACAAAGTAGAGCCCTAAATCATTTTCTCTTATCTTCGCAAATAGGCACACACAAAAATTATATACTAGATGATTGACTAGATGATGCCCGCAGGGATATAGGGGTCTCGGAACGCTTTGATGTTTTAGTGACATTACATACAGTCTCTGTACCAAATATTTTCGAAATTAGTCGAACAGGAAATCCCTGAATGCGAAGCAGACGGACCGACAGACAGACAGACAGGCAGTTAGTATGTATATTACTTCACATTTTTCAAGACATAGTTATATTATTAGAGATAGAGTACCTACCTACACTCAAGAAACACACTCATATTTAACACATTCGCTGCGGCAGCATTGGATCTAAACCTTCGGCTAGTGCGTTACGAGACAAATACTGCCCGTATGTATATTTCCTGCTATGCGTTACGAGCTCTATTTTGCCGTACCGGAACCTGACTTTCAAAGTCCATGCAGACGTGGAAACTCCTCATATCAATGGATTTTTTAACAAATCGATAGGTTACATCTATATATGTATACCTAGCTGCGGTAGCCCCGGGTTCTCTATGATATTTCGAAAGATACAGAGATTTTTCAAAATCAGTCATTTACGGCAATATATTATATGCCGTATAGCATAGAAGTTAAAAAATTGCTAGGGATGGGGGGTTTACTTCTGAAATGACAATCGATATTTTAAAGATATTCTTTATTAAAGACGCAACAAATACAACATAATTCTTCATAATTAGTCAACATAATAATTATTATTACAAGTGTCGGAAATTATAAAAAAATAAAAATCAGTCACATGTACTTAGTACAAAAACACTAATTAATAAAAATATACATAGGTTTTTTAAATTTTGATTCAATTTAGGGTATCAATTTATTATAATTACTTTTTTTTTAATCTATGATGAGATCACACAATATTAGGAACTCTAATTTAACGAAATAAAATAAATTTTGAAAACTAGGTATGGTTTCATCAATGTTCTATATTAGCCTTCTATATTCTATAGAAGTGCTAGTAACTAGGTAGTTATCACACTGAACAACTTTCACACTTGACATCGATAGTTTTTTGCATAAAAAATATCGAGCGCTTACGTACGTCTCACTTACGGCCAACACTAGTGCAAACTGAGTGGCCGCGCGGACGCATGCGGGGAGGCACCGGGTTGGGGGGGTACGGCAAGATAGTCGCCGTACCGCACTGAATAACAATACTTACCTTACTGTGCGTTACGGCAACTATTTTGCCGTATATTATTAGTGTACAATATTGTTATATTAAAAGCTACCATATTGAAAAAATCACTGTCTCTTTCCTACACGCACGGGAACATAGTTAGATCACCCCCGCACGGCGCGCAAAACAAGGATAACTAGCTGCCGCACTGGCTGACCGTCAAATACGGCAAAATACTTGCCGTAACGCAGCGAATGTGTTAAACATTTTATTAGTTTTTTACTTCGTTTATATCGCATTGCCAAATGTCGTGGCTAGTTACCAAATTACCAGCAAAGCGAGTACCGCTAAGCGATTTACCGTTCCGGTACGATGCCGTGTAGATATACCGATGGGTTTAATATAACTGCCATACCCCCAACAGGTTGGCCCGCTACCATCTTAGACTGCATCATCACTTACCCTCAGGTGAGATTGCAGTTAAGGGCTCACTTGTAGTGGGCTAAAAAAACGCTACTGGTGACCCAAGAGCTGGCGCTTATTTAGCCCAACGGCTTAGCGGCAATTCAGAGAGGCAATAGCGCCAGTGTCTTGGGTGGTACCCAATTAAGAAAGATCATTTGGACGGTGTCAATTTTTTGTAAATATAAATGTAATAATAGATTTTTTGTAGTAGGTTATATAATATTTAAATATACTTAGCAATTTTTTTTATGTTTGTAAAAAAGGAAATACAAAATTACTTTTTACTGCGCAAAGCATCACACACACGCTATCAACCGCATCGCAGCCATTGTGTGCCAGTGTACAGTGTAGGGCGGCACGATAGCACGGACGGACGGACGGCACGTTCCCGCCATTACACCGCTCGGCCCTCTTGACACACTTCACACTAGCCGGAGGAAAACACGAGAGGGGAAATCTCATCGGAGGAATCGTTTAGACGTTTTTCTTGCGGTTTGACAAAGGCTTGCGGTCGGGAACATGGAGGGTGTAAGTAGGTAGGTACTTGTACACTGGGATAGCTGAGAGCTTCGTTTCTTTGCTTTGTCGTGTGTGAAGTATCCTTGGATCGGGTTTTCAAAAATGTTATGGGTGTGGGAAACCAAATTCATGACATTATTATCATTTAATGACGAAGTTAAAAGGACGACTATCACAGCCAATAGGGCTTTTCAAGTTAACGCGTAATAGTCGACCAATTACAAAATGACCGGATTGTATCCCGGGGAAGGACATAGGCTACTTTTTATCCCGGAAAATTCAAAGGTTCCCGCGGGAATCAAAAAATGTATCTGTTCAACCGATTTTAATGAAATTTAGTACACGGGTAGGTTGTATCCCGGGGAAGGACATAGGCTACTTTTTATCCCGGAAAATTCAAGAGTTCCTACGGGAATCGAAAAACTTGTTCCACGCGGACGAAGTCGCGGGCGCGGGAATCATCTAGTTGGTAATAACTCAAACTGCAAAGAAAGGTCAGAACTCGAAAAAGGTTTGAGTACAAACACAAAGTACCTACTTGATATATTTTACACTTTACGGTTTTTAAACTAACGTTTTTATCTTTTAAAGTATTAATTAAGTTTTACTATCTAACAGGATAATATTATGCTTTCGGACCACTCTGTTTAATTTGGCCGAATTTAGGTTAATTACCCACCGAGGAAATGCGGCTATTGGTATCAGTAATCAGCAGTCGAAACTCGAAACAGTTTACCTAATTTTTTTAAATCTTCCTGCCCGGAAGCCCTGCCCTGCTACTTACGGAATTGGGTATTTGACAACTAGGTGTTCATATCAATTATTATTTAGTGACTAGATGATGCCCGCGACTTCGTCCGCGTGGATTGATGTTTTTTGATTCCCGCGGAAACTCTTAAATTTTCCGGGATCAAAAGTAGCCTATGTCCTTCCCCGGGGTATAACCTATCTCTATACCAAATTTCATCAAAATCGGTTGAAGAGATAATTTTTTTTTATTCCCGCGGGAACGCTTGAATTTTGCGGGATAAAAAGTAGCCTATGTCCTTCCCCGAGATGTAACCTACCTCTGTACCAAATTTCATCAAAATCGGTTGAGTAGTTGGGCCGTGAAAGCGTAGCAGACAGACAGACAGACAGACAGACACACTTTCGCATTTATAATATTAGTATGGATGCGAAAGTTTGGATGGATGTCTGGATGGATGTATGGATGTATGGATGTTTGTTACTCAATCACGCCCCAACGTCTGAACGGATCTGGCTGAAATTTGGCATAGGGATAGATTATAGTCTGGAATAGCACATAGGCTACTTTTTATCCCGGAAAATTGAAGAGTTCCCGCGGGAATCAAACAAATGTATCTGTTCAACTGATTTTGATAAAATTTGGTACAGGGATAGGTTGTATCCCGGGGAAGGACGTAGGCTACTTTTTATCCCGGAAAATTAAGGAGTTCCCGCGGGAACCAAAAAACCTCAAACCATGCGGACGAAGTCGCGGGCATTCGCTAGTTTATAATATTAGTATGGATTATTGAATAGAGGCTCATCCAAAAGACGTAATATCCACGTCCCCTGTTAGTTTTATGTTGAGTAACCATTTTAATTTATCAGTTAAAGTAAAAAAAGTGCGTCCGAGTTTGATGACGTCGCAATTCAGTACTTGATGAAAAATCCTATACAAATCGCGCGCTTTTACGTTTGAAAAAAAGTTACTGATTTGACTAGTTGACAATTAATATCCTAGATGACTCATTATTTTAAAAGAAAGTCACATTGATGTAGAATTTTAGTAACTATGTTTCAGGATATCCTTTAAATGTACAATCTTCCTTTGAGCGCGACTAAGGAGCCTGATAGCACTGAGCACATCACCAGTCACCACACTGCACCGGGTAGATGGTAAATTTAACTAAATAGGGCCAGACGCTAATTGCCTCAAAAGACTTGGGCGGCACAGCCTCTATAAGTTTTTTTATTTTAATACTAGGTCCGCCCCGGCTTCGCACGGGTAGCACTTGATCAAAATAGTCCATACTCAATAATGGTCAGTCGGCACTGAGACGAACAACTCCACGACACGTTCTCAAATTTTTTTCAGCAAACTGTTGCGGTGCTGTGAGCACTTGGCACTTGAGTCTCCAATACGACATATTTTCGCTGCCCTCACCTGGGAACTATGTTTAGAACTAACAACTAAGTTGAGACCTCGTTCTTTTAGGCATTTCGCAGTCTATAACAGTTAGATATTAAAATGTTTAAAAAAAAATGTTAGTAACTTCCCGTGTATTTATTGTTTGTCTTGACAAATAGTTATTACATAAAAGTGTCTTGACAAATATGACATAAAACACAGTCTGAATTAATAGACGAATAGAGGTTTAACTTAAAAAGTTAAATTAGGTGAATTTTTCCGACTTAATTCACATTATTGCACTTTTCGAAGGGATCTCTAATTTATTTTAAAATAAAATGTTACTCGCTGATAAAGTAGCTTTCTATAGATGAAAGAATTTTTAAAATCAGTCCAGTAGTTTTTTACTTTATCCATTACAAACAAACAAACAAACAAACAAACAAACAAATCTTTCCTCTTTATAATATTAGTTTAGATATAGGCTAGCGCTTGATATATAATGGAGATTTAGCCTGAAACTGGGTCAAGCAGATGTTACACTGTGAACGAATGATATAAAACGTTATTTGAAAGTTCTCAGGAAAAACCTTACGAACTTACATAAAAAGGGAAAGTGAAATGAAAGATTTTTATTTACAAAAATAAGTGCTTCCAAGCTCAACAAACTTTGTTATGGCTTGTCATAGTACTTATATATTTGGTATACAAACAGAATAATAACTTGTTACAGAGGTAAAGTAAACATCAGTATCCATGTTGTAAATGAGAAAATGTGTTACTACGTTTGTCCTTCAAGCACGCCGCAACGGATCGACGCGATGTTTTCCATGTGTTGAGGACCTGGCAAGTGACAAAATATGCCACTTATTATCCCGGAAAATCAAAGAATTGTTTCAGGAATTTGGATGTATCGTCTAGTTGTAGATAAATCGTACCTATTCATTTAAATGATTGCATGTATTTCTTTGTGTGTATTTATTGTGTGCTGTAACTTCGTAGTGCGATCAAATAATAATAAATCACAGTTTATGTACGCCATTGTAAATAGTGATTCCATTATACAATTCCAATAGTAAATTTACTCGTTTAATGACAACTAATTATACGTTCAATCTCAAATTGCTTTTTCGATAAAGATATTTTGATATTTAAATTTAAATGTGCGCGTATTAAATACCTGCTTAACCGATAAGAATATTTATAGAAGTATTAGAGTGCATGAAATATGTAAGTAATTAGTGCTTTGAATAATAATTATAGTACTTGTGTATTTAACTTAAAAAAATAAATTGTACAAAAGAATTATTTCAATTAGACAAGTAACTAAGACAGACAGCTTCAGCTTCAGACACAGCTTTCTGAACCGGTGGTAGATTCTTGCGACTTATCATAATATCATAAGCGGAACAAGTTTTCTACGTGAAATAAATCATTTCATTTTTCATTTTCAAGGCAAAACTTTAAATCATACGATAGCAGTAACGATTTTTATATATTGTAAGAATTTGTTCATATGAAAAATGTATCTAGAAATCTAGAAGTATCTAGAGTAAGGATCTAGAGTAGGTAGGTATTCAAGCTTCTATAAAATCATTCGTTGGCTATCGTTTACCAGTAAGACATACCTACTACCTCTATGAGTAAGACAATAATATAATAATAGGTCTGCAAGTACTCTAGCTACGCGCTAAGTGGCCTCTGGGGTCCATAAATATGTCTATTTCTGAACCTCACTCCATCTGAATGAAAATAGGGTATTTGAGTGGAGTCACGTACTTGCTTACAATGTATGTACATACTCTTGTGTCCATGGTAGTTATTTGTATTCGAACAATTTGATCGTAGATGTAGATGTGTTTTATCTTCACTACCAAAAGATGTCGGGTTCGATTCACGATCGGATAGAAGCAGGCGTTAGGTACTTTGCGGAAGTCCATGACAATGAAAAAACTAGAAGTTTAATTCGCTATAATCCGCCACAGAAGGAAAATCTACGTGGTACAGTGCGTATCTCGAACCTGATGCCCGCGAAATTCACCATACCACATAAACCCTCAAAAATACCCTCAACGTACGTTTCACTCCGATACCGGAGCATCTTCAGGAGATGTTGCATTTACATTGCACGATTGTTGCAGCGTGATTGATGGACAAACATGTTTAGCCTACCAGTTAGGATGCCACTTTTTAACCACTGGGCTATCGCGAGCCATGAGTCAGTGTGCTCCGTTGGCAGTTGACACACATAATTTGATCGCAACACATTCCATCGAGACAGCGAGATGGGCGGTCATTACTCATTACGCGCCGCGACCCCGCGTGGTACGTATATGCCTGACTTATTGCTACTTTTAAACAACTTTAGTCTAAACATTAGAAGACGTAGCAAATACTATAGATAGAAGAAGGCGTTACTTTGCGGAAGTCCATGATAATCAAGGAACATGAAGCTTAATTCGCTATTATCCGCCAAATCCAATCCAATCAATAGCTGTTCTTTGTTAGGTAATAACATTTAATAATTTACTATCCTCATGTTTAATATATTGTAGGTATGTTTTGATAATTATGTAGAAAATAAAGACTAAAGGATACGTTTAAAAAAATAGTTAGCCGCACAGATTTCGAAATGCAATTGGTCATACAAATATCATTATAAATCAGCTAAATGACTTACATTTAAATAAATAATCCAATATTTTAAAAATATGGTATTACTTATTTTACGTAGTTTACGTATTTTTGTATGTTGATTTTTCACGAACCATATATAAACCGATTTATGTGCTTCTATTTCAGAGCTTGCATTTTAGAGACTATTACCACAAGCTAATAAATTATACACTTAAAAACTTAAATTCAAGTCACGGGCTGTCTCTTATCAATATCATCTCATTCTTTATAAACCGTCTAAAAAATTTCCACTAATATAGTGTTGTCATGTAATAATCAAGTAATTCATTTACTTAATAATTACAATTAATACAAAAAGCTCACAAATTATACGCAAATAACAGCAAGTAATAATCATTAGCGTGGATATTAAAGCATATCCAATGCAACACGTGTCGCGCAATTAGTTTACCTAAATTACCCGATAAATTACGCATTAGCAGACAATGAACTAATTATTTACATCGGCCCTACGCTATTATCGTTTATCAAGTCGAAGTTATACGATCAAAGAGATTATTATTATACCAAATTATAGTAAGAAACGCTGCGATTTTATGATAATATACAAGAAACAATGGCACTTGAATTGCCTCCAATGATTCAAATGTGTCAGGTTTTTCAAAAATTCAGCTAATTCCTTCTCAGATAATTATTTTGTGATATTCATTTTACAGCACTGAAATATATTTTCTACATGCAATCAGTACAAGGGAAAAAACTAAAGAATCTAACTTATTTATTACCAATTTACAGCCCAAGCCGCTAGATTCGGTTAAAGCTGCAAAAATTGGGTGCAGCTTCTCATTCCACCTTTTTTACCCGACTGCGGAACGCACAGGGTTATGTGTTCATCAGTCTATATATGTTTGTATGTTCCTTGCAGGACAGCTACAGCCTAAACGCGTGGACCGATTTTGATGATTCTTGCACCAGTTTGTGCCGAATATATCATTAGAGTGTCACTGTGTAAGCCAAATTTGAGAAAAAACAAAATGGCGCCCTCTAGAAGCCATAATGTAACAAATTAAAAAATAAAAGTCGATGGACTATGGCAAGTGGGGTATCGATGAAAAGGTCTTGCAAAATCATAGTTAGGTTTCCTTGACCATTTTCTCATTTTAACGATCATTTAGGATTTACGAGCTTTCAAAGGTTGTATTCCTTTGTGACACATTTCAGAAAAAATGGCTGAACCGATTTTGATAATAATTGCACTAATAGATTTGTTTTAGTCTTTCGAGTGTCACAACGGAGGCCGAATTTGAGAAAAACAAAATGGCGTCGACTGGAAGCCAATTAATAAATGAAAGTCGATAGGCTATAAGCAAGTGGGGTATCGTTAGATACGACTTTTAAAATCACACCTAGGATCCTCAAACCATTTTTCCGTTTAAATGATAATTTAGGATTTACGAGGTTTCAAAGGAAATGTTTAAAGCTCCTACTCATATCATCTATATTTATCGAACTAGGTGGATTATCTCAAAAACCACTCAACCTATTTTAAAACTTATATCACTTATAGAAAGCTACATTATTAACAAGTAAAATAGGCTATATTTTATTTCCAAACAAATTAGAGATCCTTACGAAAATTGCAATAATGTTAGTTAAGTCGGAAAAAATCATCTCATCTGAGAGCTTACGTGGCGTGCGCTGCCTTAATCGTTAAAGTTACACGACAACAATGTATGGTGGAAACGTTCCTCTCAAAAAGTTCTAAAAAAAAACCGGCCAAGTGCGAGTCGGACTCGCGCACCGAGGGTTCCGTACAAACCTGTAGTAGGTTTTAAATTAAATGTTTTTTTTAAATATTTGAGTTGATTGAATGAAAGGTAAATTGCGGTTTACGATTTATGACGTATTAAAAAAAAAACTACTTACTAGATCTCGTTCAAACCAATTTTCCGTGGAAGTTTGCATGGTAATGTACAACATATATTTTTTTTAGTTTTATCATTCTCTTATTTTAGAAGCAACGGGGGGGGGCACACATTTTACCACTTTGGAAGTGTCTCTCGCGCAAACTATTCAGGTTAGAAAGAAATGATATTACAAACCTCAATATCATTTTTGAAGACCTATCCATAGATACCCCACACCCTATGGGTTAGATGAAAAAAAAATTTTTGAGTTTCAGTTCTAAGTATGCGGACCCCCAAAATTTATTGTTTTTTTTCTATTTTTGTAAGAAAATCTTAATGCGGTTTACAGAATACATCTACTTACCAAGTTTCAACAGTATAGCTCTTATAGTTTCGGAAAAAAGTGGCTGTGACATACGGACGGACAGACGGACAGACAGACAGACAGACAGACAGACAGACAGACAGACAGACAGACAGACAGACAGACATGACGAATCTTTAAGGGTTCCGTTTTTGCCAAATTTGGCTACGGAACCCTAAAAAGTTCACGATAGCATATGACTATCTTTTAAGGTTGACTCACAATAACCATTTTTATGATTTTCAAATTTGGTCTAAACAGTGCTTTACCTACTTGCGAAGGTGTTTTTGCCAACATAGTATTAATCGATAATTCCTTATCAAAATAAATATCTTACTCATCTCAAGTATTTAATTTAGACAAAAATTGTCATTTACGCCATTCAATTTAAATGAATATCTTATGAGATATCGTAGAAATACAGTAACCTTCAACAGAAATTGACGCGGCCCGCAGCGGATAGGTAAGGGAGAAGGCGGGGCGTACTCGCACATATTACGGTAGTAAAATATTAAATAACTACGTACAAATTGTGTTTTTGAAAATACTTAAAAATACTTTTTTGCATTGTCTACGGGCATTTTCGTAAGTAGCCGACGTTCATTGCCGAGGTCTCCTGACGTCGATGCGATAGGACTTTCGAAAATTAATGAGCTCATTTTTAGGAAAAATAGCAGATTTACAATCTTTACCAAATTAATATTAGCATTATAACATATGCAAATTTGATGCTGGTTATGGTGACAACCGCTCGTCATTACGAATGAATTAATCCGCTGCTTATTACTACTTCTTATACAAAATACTTATTAGTACCTTTGGTGCTACCACAGAATAGATAATAGATGCTACTTCGAGCAGATAAAACGTCACCTGTTTACGGTAAATGCTTAGCTAAAAAGTTTGAAATAAATAAGTAATTTAAAAAGAACAAAAAACCCGACTGCTTGGATACCAAAAAGAATAAAACAAGACATGAATTGAAGTATTTCATTATTATCAATTTAAATCGTATAATATTAATAAAATTTATCAAGGCGCAGTCGCACGTTAAGGTTAGCTATTGGACGTGCGACTGCGCCTTGATAAATTTTATTAATATTATACGATTTAAATTGGTAATAATGAAATACTTCAATTCATGTCTTGTTTTATTCTTTTTGGTATCCAAGCAGTCGGGTTTTTTGTTCTTTTTAAATTACTTATTTATTAAATTACTTTTTTATATAGGAAACTGTTTCGACCTTATTTATTATGAAAATATCTAAATATTATTACTTTTATGAGATCAAATCTACCATAATCTAGCAAAATCACAATAATATGTTTTAAAAAAGAAAGGATTTTTGAAAATTCAAACCGTAAGGAGGGTAGAATAGGGGTTTGAAATTTGTGCAGTCTAAGTGGATGAAGTCGCAGGCACAAGCTAGTCTATTATACACCACAAAAAAAGGTTTAAGAACGCAAAATCGGGAGAGAAGTGACCACTTTACAACAATTTTTCGTGTTTTTAGTCGACTTCCAAAAAAGGAGGAGGTTTTCAATTGGCTACTTGTGACAGCTGTAACTATAAAATATGAAATATGTTAGATTTGGTAGCTTGTAGGTTAACAATAATTACACAATATGGGTTTTGCATTATTATAAATTGTAAATATTTTATTTTTGCAAAACAAATTTTAGATTTTTTATCTGTGGATTACAAGAAGCGAAACGCGGGCGGTCATGATAGAACCCCCTGTGACGTCACATTTAAAAAAAAACTTCGTGTGTACTAATGTTTGCGTATTGTTGAGAAAATTAACACTAATATATTTCGATTTGTGATTGCGAGAGGAATGGAATGCTATACACCAGATAGTGCAAATCTGCCTAAATTTGATTCATTTATGGTTGCAAATTTATTTGCGTGTAAACTTTGGCTCTGCCGAGTTTCAATAAAATAAAATAAAAGCCGAGATAAGTACACAAAGTAATAGTACTTAACTAGGTCTCGTGTTTAAGACCTAAGAAAGTGCTGCTTTAAAGTGACAGAAATATAATTAATGTTAATTTTATGTCATGTTTTATGAAGAAAATGTTAGGTTAGGTTTAATTATTTTTGCTATATCAGAGTTTTTAGTTGATTTCTTTATAACACTAACATCAAAGTGGTCTTCACAAAGTAATATATTTAAATTCCGGGTCTCGGCCATGTCTCGGCAGATTAACTTTAACCACTGCTTTCGACGCTTATGACATAGGTAATATTATTGTTTAAGAATTTGTTTATAGGTACAATTTGACAGGATACGAATTAATGATTATTTAAAGTAAGAATTACACACGTCTTGTAGCTTGTAATATTCACAATTGCGTCAAAAAGTAATTTAAAAAGAACAAAAAACCCGACTGCTTGGATACCAAAAAGTATAAAACAAGACATGAATTGAAGTATTTCATTATTATCAATTTAAATCGTATGATATTAATAAAATTTATCAAGGCGCAGTCGCACGTTAAGGTTAGCTATTGGACGTGTGACTGCGCCTTGGTAAATTTTATTAATATTATACGATTTAAATTGATAATAATGAAATACTTCAATTCAAGTCTTGTTTTATACTTTTTGGTATCCAAGCAGTCGGGTTTTTTGTTCTTTTTAAATTACTTTTTTGTTACCTTTTTTTCTTTTTCCGGGTTGTCGTTGGACCCTACTAAGAACGGATTACTCAAACTCAAATGTTTTTATTGTATTCAAATAAAGAAAGTGCTTTTAAATCTTCGACTGAATCTACCACAGATTCGGAATAACATTCTTACCGTGAAAAACCAGCAAGAAACTCAAAATGTATCAATTTTGAATCGGGTTTTTTGAAAAACCTAAAAGTATGTATAAAATTTAATAAGAGAAATTTGGTTCGTGCATGTATTTGTGAACTATCCTTATCCTTACTAATATTATAAATGGGAAAGTGAGTTTGTTTGTATGTTTGTTCCGCTTTCACGCCGTAACTACTGAACCGATTGCTTTGAAATTTTGCAGACGTAAAGTTAGAAGTCCGGATTAAATAATAGGGTACTTTTTATCCCGGAAAATTAAAGAGTTCCCGCGGGAACTAAAACTCCTCAATCCACGCGGACGAAGTCGCGGGTATCAGCTAGTAGATATATATGCCAGTAACGTACCACAGCGCTCTTCAAGCTCGATCGGAATGCCACCGGGCCGGCCGCCCCGCCCCGCGCGTCTAGCAACCATCAGCCGATCACCATCACCATAACCATAACCATAACCATAACCATGGGAATCGCATGCCTCCACATGAGAACCACATAACATGATATCACTTAGCGTATGTTTAGACATGCTTAGTGTTGCATACCATGCTAGTCGTTGCAATAATTCTTACCTACTAATATTATAAATGCGAAAGTGTGTCTGTCTGTCTGTCTGCTACGCTTTCACGGCCCACCAGCTCAACCGATTTTGATGGTACAGGTTTAAATTTGGTACAGGGAGAGGCTGTATCCCGGGGAAGGACATATAGGGTACTTTTTATCCTTGAAAACTAAGGAGTTTCCACGGGAATTGATAAAACTTAATCCACGCAGACGAAGTCGCGGGCATCATCTAGTAATATATACTTACTAAATTATGCCCGCTACTTCGTTCGCGTGGATTGATGGTTTTTGGTTCCCATCGGAATAAAAAGTAGCCTGTGTTAATCCAGGGTATAATCTATCTCCATTCCAGCTTTTGCCCGCGGCTTCGCTCACGTTATGTTTTTTTTATATACTTCAGCCCTTGACTGCGATCTCACCTGATGGTAAGTGATGTATCATAATACAGTCTAAGGTAGCGGACTAACCTGTCAGGGTGTATGGCAGTTTTATGCGAAACCCATCTCTAATCGGTTTCTAGTATTGTACCGGAACGCTATTTATCGTTTGGACGCACGTCTTTTATACAAATTCGCAAATTGACCCTGCCGGGTATCGAACCCAGGGACCGGGACCTCCCACGTTAAGACAATAGCGCTCAGCAGTCAACACTGTATTGGCCAGGGACCTCCCTGGCCAGTGCAAAGTTCGATTTTGATAGGTTTTAAAACACTTGATATTACAGAGTTAGACCGCGCTGCTTCAATCATTACGAGACCACTTAAACAACTTAAGCTTTATAAAATAAGCTGCAAGCACATCAAATCAATCAAATAAATATTATAAATGCGAAAGTTTGGATGGATGTATGTATGGATGGATGTGTGGATGGATGGATGTATGGATGGATGTTTGTTACTGAATCACGCCCGAACGGTTGAACGGATCTGGATGAAATTTGGCACAGAGACAGATTATAGTCTGGAATAGCACATAGGCTATTTTATCCCGGAAAATTAAGGAATTCTCGCGGGAACCAAAAAACCTCAATCCACGCGGACGAAGTAGGCATTAGCTAGTAAACACATATACTTTGATATCTAGGTATTAAATAGCGTCCAAAGCCTATAAATAAATATAGTATAATATTGTGTAGGTACTAGGTATCTATATTCCATACCCATACGAATGACAAGATATAACGTAACGGCGCCTGGGATGCCGTTCAATAATTCTATGATCTCAGATCATGAATTTTATAGGTGTTCGGAATGAGCAAACATTATTGCCAGGCTTATGGCCTTCATGTATCAGACCCTTTTCGGACCCTGATAGCTTGACAAAACTTCAAGATACTTTTTTAAAGATATTTTCAGTCACTTCCCACAAAATCCTTTAAGTAAATAGAACGCCCGACTTTTTGAATCTAGATAAATTGAGCCATATTATTTTTCATCGCAAAAAAGTTACAATCCTACTTAACATGGAACTGATATAAGAAACCTGTGGTGGTGGTGTTTAATTTAAATCCTAAACAAACGAATGGAGACGTTCAATCAAGTTAAGTAACTACTTCTTATTAGATAACTAGTGCTTTTTTACCATCAATAAAATTCGACAGATACCTATCTAACTCCAATTTACGTAATTAAACATTTTAACAGCTATTAGGTACCTATTCTATGGTTATAGCAAGACGTTTTGAAACGCACATAACTCTTAGAAAAGTTAGAACTTCGTGGCCAAGGATTGTGAACCCCCGATCATCTAAACAGGAGGCTGAACGTCTCAGCCACTGAGTGATTAGGTTATCACCAGTTTACCTGTTTATGCCATAACATTTTATAAGACACGAGAATCAAATTTCAAAAATTTCAAAAAATCATTCGTGTAAACATTGTTCTGTTTATTCGCTGTGTACCTACTCAAAGCTTCTTTGTTGGAAAAAAAGATATAAAAAACTCATGGATCATAATAACTACATTGTGAGTTGTAACTAACTTTATCTGATGTAGTTAAAGATAAAAACGCCCAACTGGAAGCCGCCATAAAGTTGTCCACAATTGAGGCATTCGCGGAATGTCACGCAAACGAACCCGAAACAGAGCCAACGTCTCAATCGCGACCAGTCGGCCTTGACCCCCGGACCCCGCGACCCCGCGACCCCCTGCCAGTGTCATGTCGGACACGTCCGGTGTAGACTCACCACAAAACCGTCGAATTTTGTCGCGAAGACAGCCGTGAAATTTCTAATTCAAGTTTTAACCACAGAATAAGTAATTATAGTACTGAGTACAGCTGATTATACTAGCTGATGCACGCGACTTCGTCCGCGTGGATTGAGGTGATATGGTTTCCGGGACAAAAGTTATGAGTTATTCCAGACTACAATCTAACTCAAATTGCCAAATTTTGCCTGTTCAGCCGTTTTGGTGTGATTGAGTGACAAACATCCATCCATCCATCCATCCATGCATCAAAACTGTCGCTTTTATAATATTAATGTTAATTAAGTGTAAAAGTATAGATATTTTTGTATTAATTTTTGATGGTAAAACTTCCTAGGAAGTTTACACCGCCAGCCAGCTTATTCCAGCTTATCTTATTATGTCTTACACCGGATTACGCACACGCTCGCTTTTATAAGATAAAGGCGGTTTGTGTCACTGTGTCGCGAATTCTTATGCAATGTGTTCATAAATATGGAACATCCTATATTACGTGGGTAAATATGCCTCATTCTTCGCACCATAGATATACTCGTAGATATATTATATACAAATGCCAGTGACGTTCGCTAAAAGGCGGCCACTGAAAATCAGCGTTGGGGCACAGCCTTGAAGTATTTCGTTAAACTGTGTTTGGGGCGGGGTACCTGGTACCTCAAAATGTGCGCCACTATACTCGTAGTGGCTTCGTGTCTGAGAGGCCCGGAGTCCCAACACAAACTGAGTGGCTTACCTGTTTGTTGCACTGCTGTTCAATACAGTGTTGATATCGTATGTACCTAAAGTGTTTAGTTTAAGTTTGTTTATCTATATATATATAAAATTCAAAGTCCTGACTGACTGACTGACTGACTTATATATCAACGCACAGCCTAAACCGCTAGGGTTAGAGACTTGAAATTTTGACAGTAGCTTCCTTTTATGACGTAGGCGCTCACTAAGGAAGGATTTTTCAAAATTCCACCCCTAAGGGGGTGAAATAGGGGTTGAAAGTTTGTATGAAAGTCCGTCATTTCTCAAGTGATATCCATAAACTATTGGCATATGAGCTATCGGTAAAAAAATAAAGAAATACGTGTTTCACAGTTTTTGAAAATTCTACCCCCGAAGGGGTGAAATAAAGGATGAAAGTTTATATGAAAGTCCTTCATTTCTCAAGATATTTCTTAAGTTGTATCAACGAAACTTGGTATTTTGGCTTTAGGTAATAAATAAAGAACTATGTGTGGCACAGTTTTTCAAAATTCCACCCCTAAAGGGGTGAAATAGGGGACGAATGTCCTTCATTTATCAACATATTTTTCAAGTAATAACAATGAAACTCGGTATTTTGGCTTTCGGTATAATATAAAGAAGTACGTGTGTAACAGTTTTTCAAAATTCCACCCCCAAACTGGTAAAATGGGGGTTGTAAGTTGGTGTAAAAGGCCGGTGTTTTTCAAGTTATAGCCATGAAACTTGATATTTGGGCTACCGGTTTAAATTGTGAAACACATAATTCACAATTTTTATAAATTCTATCCCAAAGGACGTTAAATAGTCCTTCAATCACGCCGCAACAGAGCAACAGATCGACGGGTTCTTTTTCATGGATTCTTTTTATCCCGGAAAATTAAGGAATGCCTATGGGAATTAAAAAACTTATGCCACGCGAACGAAGTCGCGGGCGTCCGCTAGTGTTTAATATTTCTAATGTAACATACAGGAGTGCTCAAATAAAGATTTTTCTTTTTTTCTTTCTAATTTCTATATTTATATGAAAAAGGGATGAAAGTTTTGTGTCAAAATACTCTGGTTTAGCACCGCACCGTGCAAATCAGGTAATGCAGTGATTTTAAAGAGCACAGATAGTTTGAGCATATCTTTAAGCCTGCAGATGAAACAGGATTAATCCCGAGATCATATAACATTCTAAAGACACCTAAATACACGCGAAAGTAATTTGTAATAGCTAGTAAAAAAATCAAGATTACTCCGCTATGATAACGTGTAACCTGTGGCGGCCTTCTCAATCCTCATATAATAGATGATACTATATGGAGAATAAATAAATGAGAGAATGGCCAATAGATGGACACTATTGGAGCGTACGAAAACCACGAAGAGCCTGAATCGCGACAACGAAGTTTTCTCTGAATTAGTTTACGGTTAAACTGTTTACGACTTCCAGAGATATATGGTGCAGTGAGCACAACACCCGCTCGGAGGATGATCATCCTATTGTTACGGTCGACGAGTCATATCACCTGCTCGCAATAAATTAAAGTCAATACATCTCGGAGTTTGCAGTGACCTGATGCTGATCAATGTTAGAGCAGATCTTTGACTTAAATTCGGTTAAAACTTAAACCTAAGCTGAGCTGAATGCTAAATGATCAAAGCAGAAGGTATAGAATGTTTTAAAATAATCTACTCACTTGAATTGCAGATGACAATGCTGAAGGCAACAAGCAATAGGCTATATGTAGGCGACGCCATGGCGCTTTTTGACCTGCAACAAACAAATAATTAACTTAATAAAATATATTACAATACTTGTGTAACATTTCACAATAATTTTTTTCAAGTGAAAACACATTAAAAAATCGTTATAATTTCTATTTTTGGTAGATTTTGAAAACAGATCGTAATAAAAATCAAATGACAAGGAATTCAGTAGATTACTTGTTATTATTTTTATAAAACAACATTTTACAAGACTTTCTTATTTGGTATACTCCTGATCCTGAGCGTGAAGCAAATTGAGTGTCCACTGTCCACTGATTTTCCTTGAAAAATCTGAAAATAACAATATCAAGTTTCTACAAAAAGAACAATGTCCAGAATCATACCACATATTTATCACAAATTATGATTTAACAACACCAGTATTTTAATAACATATTTTATTCGCATTAAAAATGTTAAACGATTTCAAACAATATCATGTTTCCACATAAAGCAATCCATTAATTTCTATATTAATTACTTAATCCATAAGGCAATCAGCTTGAACTGTGTTATGTGTTATAATAAAACGAGAATTGCAAATCGAGACGTAATAAGGAGATAAACTGGATTAAAAAGGATGCATCGCAAAAAAAGGAGCTGGCGAGATGCGCAGGCGCATACTAGCGGCTAGCGAGGGTAGGGTCAATAACCCCAACTTGGCTAGATCAGGCAATCTTGACGTAATGCGATCCTGTGCCAGGTACAGCCTGGATATAATACTATGTAATAAGTTTTTACTCGGTGCTATAAATGACTGAGTTAACGCTTAATATTTTATTTATAAATCCTGTCCACTAGCATTAGTAAGGAATGTACTAACTCGTATATTTGAGGCTAGACGATTATTTTAATTACGTAAGTAAACTTTATGCACGCACTTATTACTACTTACTTAGCATTTAGAAAGTTGTCAACTGAATTGGATGTTTTATTTTGCAAAGCTCATGAAATTATTTATATTAGAACCGAAAGGATAAATTCATAGAACTTTAAAGTCATTTACTTTTAACCCCTAACGAACTCGGGTGAGAGAATGCACCAGAAATCTCACAGGAAGCTATAAAATACACGCGGTAGAAGAACGTTGATCGGGGAAATCTCTACAGGAGACCAGCCGTGGACTTTCATCTGCATGAGGCTTCACCACTATGCCTTGACATGTCCAATCAATGACCTCTTTGGATATTTTCCTGTACAACCCTGTGACGCCACCGGAGTATGCCCATTAATAATTATAATCATAGCAATAATATGCTACGACATTAATAGGCATGCTATGATAATGTGTGTATATGTGTCTAAGTGATAAATTAATATAACACTCATTTCATTTGACCGGCTTTTTTACTAGACATCAATCAGAGATGACAGTCAGTCTTGTTACTCGTTGATGTTATTGAATAATTTTGCACGCAAAAAATTGGGCAACATTATATTCTGCATCCGGTTACCGCGTTACCCAGAAAATGATAAATGTCATACTTTAACGCTTTAGAAAGTTCCAATTGGTGGTGATTGATATTATTATAAGTGACATCTAAATGACAGATGATTATTGACAGCTGTATCCGCCATTGTTTCACTTTCTAACTAGTTCAATAAAGAGTGACACACTTGGCCCCAATTGATCCGTCGCGCACCACTGAACCCTGCCCCATATTGTACCATTGAAACCGAGGGGACAATGTTAAAAGCATTGCAATAAGGCACTTTTCCACTTACACGACGATAAGCGCTCCTAGCGAGTGCTTTAAAAACCTTATGAGGTCAAAAATTTAACCAAGCTCTTTGATAGACTATAGTTCTGAAACCCAGGGACTATAAAATGTAAAGAACTCGTACAAAAGCACTATACTTGTCTGTTTGATAGGGTTGAAGCACGCATCCGACAGAACAGCCTCAATATTCAATACCCAATAATTGTTCATTTCATATCAGACAGGTGTCTTGTTCTGCCTCTACCACTTAATCAGTGTCTGCCCTCTACTCTAAAGGGGGAACATTAGAATCCATACGTCCATACTAATATTATAAATGAGAAAGTGTGTCTGTCTGTCCGTCCGTCTGTCTGTCTGTCTGTCTACTACGCTTTCATGGCCCAGCTGTTCAACAGATTTTGATGAAATTTGGTATAAAGGTAGTTTACATCCCGAGAAAGGCTATTTTTTATCCCGGAAAATTAAAGAGTTTCCCCGGGAATCAAAAACCTTAATCCACGCGGAAGAAGTCGCGGGCATTAGCTATCAGCTAGTTATTGATAAGCAGGAGATATAATATTTAGCTATCAGTGTCCCAGACTGCAAGTGTACGCGGGCACGAGATGTCCGCGGGTGTCCAGGCGGCAGTCGTTTTCCAATCGGGGTCTGCTCCCAATTGGATAATAGCCCCTCGCGCAACACTCTCCGAGCTGAACGGCCTTTCGTGTGAAATTTCGTGCCATGAGTCAACACCCAGTTAACAATCGTTTTGTGTCTATGCGACCCTGGTAACTTCAGTAATTAGATCTCTTGGTAAAACGGAAGGATGACCTGATGTGTAAGGATTTGTTTTATGAGTGCTAATTGCTAAACTACTGAAAAATCACGTTTTGTTTAACTTTAAATACCTAATCCTTTACTATTACTATAAATGCGAAAGTGTGTCCGTCTGTTTGTATGTCTGTCTTTAACGCTTTAATTGTCCATCTGTTTAAGCGATTTTGACCAAATTTGGTACAGGATAGACTTTTTATCCCGGAAAATTAAAGAGATCCCGCGGGAATCTTAAAGAACCTTAATCCACGCGAACGAAGTCGCGGGCATCATCTATTAAATATGCAGTATGCAATTATTAAAAATAGGCCCATTATTAAAAATGGGACAGATCCAACTATAGACCAATATCGCTGGCGACAATAACTGCTAAAGTGCTGGACAGTTTGCTTGATGCACAGCTAAGGAAGTCAATTAAAATACATGACGCGCAGTTCGGCTTTAGACCGGAATTATCAACGGAAAGCGCAATACTGTGCCTCAAGCAGACTATGCGGTATTACACTGATAGGAAAACCCCAGTGTATGCGTGCTTTTTGGATCTGTCGAAAGCTTTTGACCTAGTGTCATATAAAGTCTTGTGGCAAAAGCTTGAATCGCAATCCACGCTAAGACCTGAACTGATTTCATTGTTCAAGTACTGGTATGGTTATCAATCGAACGTGGTTAGATGGGGCAACGAACTCAGCGACCCATACAGGTTGGAGTGTGGAGTGAGACAGGGAGGGCTTACGTCTCCTGGGCTGTTTAACTTGTATGTAAACCAGCTGATTGGGAGGCTCGGCAGAGCTGGTGTTGGTTGCTCGATCGATGGAGTAAGCATGAACAATCTCAGCTATGCGGACGACATGGTTTTGTTGAGCCCCTCAGTCGGGGGTCTTAGACGGTTGCTGCAAATATGCGAAGAGTATGCCGAGGTGAATGGACTCAGTTACAACGCTAGGAAGAGCGAGTTTCTTGTTTTCAGGGGAAAAAACAAACTAGACACATTTAAACCTACCATACATCTATGTGGAAATCCACTGAAGCAGGTGTCTGAGTTCAAGTACCTCAGGCATATAGTGACTGAGAGACGACAGTGATATTGAACGGGAGCGCCGGGCGTTGTCGGTCCGGGGCAATATGTTAGCTCGCAGATTTGCACGATGTACTGCGCAGTTTAAGTTGGCCTTATTTAGAGCGTACTGCCAATCTTTCTTCACGTGCAGTCTGTGGATAGACTATACGCAGCGGACCTACAATGCTCTGCGTGTTCAATATAACAATGTGCTGAGGGAGGTGCTGAGGAGGCCTCGACACTGCAGCGCGTCGGCCATGTTCGCGGACGCTCGCGTGGATGGTTTCTACGCGATCGTGCGCAAGCGTGCTGCGTCTATGATGTGCAGGCTAGTGAGCAGCACCAACACCCTCCTCAGTACGTTGGCTACTAAGCTGGACAGCCCTCTCTGGAGGCGCTGGAATGGTGCACACATTCTCATGAGGAGGCCTCAAAGAGACCTGTAAATGTGTCAAGGCTTAGGTTTAAGAGTAGGTTAGGTTAGTTTAGGTATTTTATGTTGTTTTTTTACTAACATAGGTTAAGTGATTGTTACTAACAAGTTATGGGTGTTGAAGTCTGAAATAAAAAGTTATTATTATTATTATCGGTATAAATTTAGCTCTCATTATTATTATTATTATTATAATAACCTTGCCGCTTACTTACTGAAACTTTTCCACTTAAATAACAATGAATCCAATACCTAACAGAATGACTTCGTAAAAAAGTTGAGAGATTCAATTCTCTTTCAAGTATCTTTACTTTACTTACTTTTGACTAGTCCGCATCTTACAAAAATCGTAGGTAAGCCTTTGGACAGGATGACAAGTCGAAAGTATTTGTTCACACAGATTCTTCTGAATAGGTTTACAGATAGTATCCGGACTAGGCCTTTATTGGATCTGAATTGAATGGAAGAGAAATCTGAAGAGTCGTTGAAAGGAATGGCCCTCCAGTGCTGAACTGTGGTGCATAATGCTGACAGCATAACATCGATAAGCTTGCATTCATTGTATTTGCAAATCACTCGAGAAAATCGTTGGGTTTGCTCAAGAAATTTATTTTGATTTGTCTAGAAAGAAGATTTTTGTCTAGTTAAATCCTTTAGCTGACCCTGTTTAAACCTTAAAGATTGTTACACGAATATTATAAAAAGTATTATTTTCTACTAGATGATGACTGCGACTTCGTCCACGTGGATTAAGGTTTTTTGATTCCCGCGGTAACTCCTTAATTTTTCGGGATAAAAGATAAAAGCATATGTCCTTCCACGGGAAATAACCTACCTCTGTGCCAAAATTCAGCAAAATCAGTTAAAAAGATGGGCCGGGAAAGCGTAGCAGACAGACAGACAGACACACTTTCTCATTTATAATATTAGTATGGATAGTATGGATAACTAATGTTGTAGACTAACAATCAAAATATTATCATGCACCTGTTTTCGGAACTAGATAGAACTGTCAAGTTAGTTCAAAAGCACTTGTCAAAGTATTGAACAAATATATATTATGATTTGATTTATTTGTGTCTCGGAAAACAGAGAAACTAAACGCTACACAAAGCTGCATGCATGAGACAGTTTCTGACATAAACGTTGAATTTGAGTGTTTTTCTTCATAGTTTGTTTAATTTCGCGTAAACGTATGTAGCAGGCAGGTACCTACTGGTACCTACTGGGCAGTGGGCACTCGCAATCAGCTTAGCTATTCAGCACGGAAATGCAGCAAGCATTCTCGGAACCATTCCACGCTGTGCATGATTCGTTTATTAATTATCCCCACCAGCTAATTAGCTTCGCGTTATTTGGACAACCCAGCCCGATTGTTGCAAATACTCAAATCGCCTTTGTTTCTAATTTCTATTGACACGTGGATAAATTCGGAAAATAATGTATCTGTAAGTATAGATACATCATTTTCACCACATCATTTCGATTAATTGCCGGCTCACTACCGAGCGCGAATCTTCCCTTGGAATGAGAATGATTTGGCTATAGTCCAGTCCACCACGCTGGCCAAGTGGCCACGAGGACATTATAAAGAACTCGAGAAGATGCTTTCTTTAATCTGTCACCGTTTAAAGCAAGTGATCATACTAATATTATAAATGCGAAAGTGTGTTTGTTGGTTCGTTAGTTTATCCTTCAATCACGCCACAAGTCACAACGGAGCCAACGGATCGACGTAATTTTTAGGAGATCTAAGTAACTGATGCAGTCAGAACTCAGAACTGAACCTCCCTGCGATCCATTTGATGTCGCCTGTCCACCCAGTACGGGGTTGAATCTCAGCAAAATGGGATTTCCATCAATATATTTACTGTCTTAAAAACATTTTCTAATTAGCGTGGGATTTTCTAATATTTGTATATACCGTATAGTGTGTCTGTGACGAATACTCAGGTATATACCATTATTTGCCTCCAAGCCGCCAAACGTACGTGACCTAATGATTTGTTTACTGCGACGTTTGCGCTTCGAATACTTTGAACTGAAGAATATCCATGTTCCTATCTGACGGCCAAATAAAACGCATCTTAATTACGTACTTGTTAGCATTTTGTTCATGTCAATTGTTTATTATTATTTATGGTTAATTATGGCATCTAAAACATTAACTGTTCCTAAATTAGGTTAAAACCAATAAAAATCACCAGGGTAACATATAGTTTTTGTGTAGATGATACCCAAAAAGTACTAAAGGTAATGTCAAATTTATATTCCCAAGCCATTTAATTTATCAAATTGAAAATTCGTCACGTTAAAATATGTAAAAAAAACCGGCCAAGTGCGAGTCGGACTCGCGCACCGAGGGTTCCGTACAAACCTGTAATAAGTTTTAAATTAAATGTTTTTTTTTAAATATTTGAGTTGATTGAATGAAAGGTAAATTGCGATTTACGATTAATGACGTATTAAAAAAAAACTACTTACTTGATCTCGTTCAAACCAATTTTCGGTGGTAGTTTGCATGGTAATGTACAACATATATTTTTTTTAGTTTTATCATTCTCTTATTTTAGAAGTTACGGGGGGGGGGGGGGGGGGGACACATTTTACCACTTTGGAAGTGTCTCTCGCGCAAACTATTCAGTTTGCGCGAGAAAAAAATGATATTACAAACCTCAATATCATTTTTGAAGACCTATCCATAGATACCCCACACCTATGGGTTAGATGAAAAAAAAATTTTTGAGTTTCAGTTCTAAGTATGGGGAACCCCAAAATATATTGTTTTTTTTCTATTTTTGTAAGAAAATCTTAATGCGGTTTACAGAATACATCTACTTACCAAGTTTCAACAGTATAGCTTCGGAAAAAAGTGGCTGTGACATACGGACGGACAGACAGACAGACAGACATGACGAATCTATAAGGGTTCCGTTTTTGCCAAATTTGGCTACGGAACCCTAAAAAAAATAGAGCGGTGCATCTGTAGACTCATCCGCAAAAACATCTACCGCAATTCCAATCAAAGTCCTGCAGTCTAAAGCTCAATATAAAAAACTAAAATCTGCTTCGCGCACAATTCCGTTTCAATTTCACGGTGGCGCCAAAACCGCTACCTGTGGTTCTTTTTTTTTTTTGCTTATTTATAGGTCAACGTTCTCTCGCCAATCTCGGAATGTATATCCGGCCAAATAAATAATAAAAATATGTTGAACGGTTCCTTATAAACTGGTATGAGATAAACGTATGCGGTACTCTGCATAATTAGCTATTTATTATCTGTCACCCCTTAGACTTGGACTTAAATCAATGGTCAAATATTTGACTCAACACCCCGATGATATCTACATGCTCCATTCCCTAGTCAATTATCACAGAACAAGATAAAAAAATTGTTTGATGAGATAATCCATATCCATCCTTACTTCCTTACTAATATTATAAATGGGAAAGTGAGTTTGTTTGTATGTTTGTTCCGCTTTCACGCCGTAACTACTGAACCGATTTGGCTGAAATTTGGAACATAGATAACTTATAACCTGGATTAAAACATAGGCTATAGTTTTTTATCCCGGAAAATTAAGGAGTTCCCGCGGGAACCAAAAAACCTAAATCCACGCGGACGTAGTCGCGGGCATCAGCTAGTAAATAATAAAAATATGTTGAACGGTTCCTTATAAACGGGTATGAGATAAACGTATGCGGTACTCTGCATAATTAGCTATTTATTATCTGTGGAATGTTGAAAATAATGGTCTTCAAACGATAGTAAAAGTGCTTGCGACCGTTGTAGTAAAATCACGACATGTACTGGTTTACGTATAAAATAACTATAAAATAGACATCATATTATTATAATCAGGTTATATTTTTATTATATGTTAATAATATTTTAATATACATAATATCCAACGAGATGGCTATTCGACACGGCTGGTTAGAAATCAAGCAAGGCTTCTCAAGCTCTCCTTAGATTTCACTACACGAAAAGCTTTTGATAGGATCGAATACAATAGTCCTAGACTGGGTTTTGCCTCAGGTAAAATCTTTTAATTTTGAGTCCATGAGTCCACCCCTAGACCGGTAACTCTATTCTTAAAATATCGATGACTTACCCATATCAGCCCAGAAACATATTATAAATATCAGCCAAGTATAAAAGCAATAGTGGCGTGATAGAACACATCTCTAGCCTCTACAAATGCGGTTGATCGTTAGTAATTGCATTTTTTGCTGGTGCACTAAAGCCTTGGTCATACACAAAGTGTAACGGAAACTACATGAAGTCTCGTAGAACGCGCGCGCGGGCGATTACCGCTAAAATTAAAGAAGTTGTGATTTTTAAGTTACTACTCATAATTACCTGAATTTATGGTATTCTAGCTACGATAATACATTTAGGCCAATAAAGAGTGAATGTCAGCCAATCATTCAAAGCTAGCTAAAGCTAGTTTAGCGCACTGTAATCGCAAAATTATGGTGCTAGGTTTGCAGCACTGGAGGGCACTGGAGGGCATAGCACTCCACTGCAGACTGCAGAGCGAGATTGCAATAGAGCGATCTTTCAAAGCTTGTTCTTGATTTACAACTTCTAGTGAAATGAATAAGTAAAGTCGCTGTGAAGCATCGCTATAGCCTCGCGTTGTATATACCTACGCCCTTATTTATATTGCAGATGAGACTCGTTTAGCGAGTTCCGAGTTGATAGAGTCCTTAGAATTACACCTTTATGGTAATGTCTGCAAAAAGACAACTTATAGACATAGAAGGAGCGGATAAAAAAAGAAAGCTCCTTATTACTGCTACAACAACTTGTTTTATGGATGAACATTATCATTAGGCGGTTAAAAATAGACTTCAAATGCTAGAATAACTACCTTACAATGTATTAATGCGAAGTTATGTCTGTCTGTCTTACAGCTAACACCTTCGATTGCAAAACTTTCCATAAACTTTTTTTAATCAGGCATAGAAGATTTACCTTACACCTCTAAACTCCACGAAAAATAAAACAATCTTACTTAATATTATAAATGCGGAAGTTTGGATGGATGGATGTATGGATGGATGTGTGTTACTCAATCACGCCCCAACGGCTGAACGGATCTGGATGAAATTTGGCACAGAGATAGATTATAGTCTGGAATAGCACATAGGCTACTTTTAATCCCAGAAAATGAAAGAGTTCCCGCGGGAACCAAAAAACCTCAATCCACGCGTACGAAGTCGCGGGCATCAGCTAGTATTATAAACGCGAAAGGTTGGATATATGGATGGATGGAAGAGATAGATTATAGTCTGGAATAAGACATCAACTAGTTTTTTTTCCGGAAAATTCAAGAGTTACCGCGGGAACCAAAAAACCTCAATTCACGCGGACGGGGTCGCGGGCATCAGCTAGTAAATACATAAATTTCATGTACACAAAAACGCGGGACAAAGTTAATGAGCCTTCTAAAGCAGATAATAAAATTTTTCGAAAAACGAAAAGTTTACGAGTAGGTAGACTGATAATCTTCAGCAAAAACATATTTACGTAATCTGTGTTTCGAGTGCTTACGCCCTTTGAACCAACAGAACATTGCTTTTGCCTAAATTACTATGTTTTAAATAGTACAAACTTTGTAATGTCGTCCATTAATGATGATCGCAACTTCGTCCGCGTATATTTATAGTTTTAATGGCCCCGTGGGAACTCTTCCATTTTCCGGTAAAAAAAATAGCCTTCCCCGTGTCAGGTACAATCTATCTTTATAAAAAAAGCGGGCAAACTTTCGCATTTATAAAATTACTCAGTATAGATTATTATTAAGCGAGAAAAGAGTGCGCAGTGAGCATTTAAAAGTTATCGTTTTGCTTAAATCTTTTTCTAACTGGTGTGAAACGATTCAGGCAAATTCTATACTGATTCCGCGCGTTTTTCATATTTGCGCAAACACACTCTGTAAACTTACTAATATTCCAAGGGTACGACAATCCGACACAACCGGAAAAACTATTTTTCACGTGAAATAGAACCTGGGATTGTCAGCGGAACATGCTAACCACTATACAGTCGACGTCATAAGTATTTACTGCGATCTAAAGTTACATCAAAACAGGTTGTTACATCGAAACAGGTTGATATATCTAGTCGATTGCGATCAGCGTAAACTGCGCCTGGGCCTGACTCATCCCGCGTGATCGCGCGTTTTTGCGCTTTTTTGCGCTTTTTGCGTTTCGGCAACAGGTCCGACTAGCTCGCCGTTCGCGTACATTGCAACACTGAGATAATGAGGACGTTGCTATTCGAGGAATTTACACACTCAATGTTTAGAGTTTACTGGGAAAATCTTAAATGGCTGAGAGCAATGTCAATAATTATGTGTTCATCATCATAACATCAGCTTTGCACCGTGGAACCGTGCAAATACCCATTTACCCAATAGCGCTTTAGTTCCAAAAGGAGGGCGCTTTCGGTTGGAACTTCAGTTTTCAGATGCTGTAAGGAATAGCTAAACGAAAAGTTCTCCTTTTTGAAATGCTTTTGAAAGAAAAACACTGCCGAAATCTCAGTGCACCCATCTTTATTTTTGACTAGCTGATGCCCGCGACTTCGTCCGCGTGGATTGAGGTGTTTTGGTTCCTGCGGTAATCCTTTCATTTTCAGAGATAAAAAGAAGCCTATGTGTTATTAAAGACTATAATCTATCTCTGTGCCAGATTTCATCCAGATCCGTTCAGCCGTTCTGGCGTAATTGAGGAACATCCATCCAGCTATCCATCCATCCATCCAAACTTTCGCATTTATAATATAGCCTCACATGAGGTGTCCTTAGGATAGAAGGACGTTGCCCCCCGATGTCTTCGAGTCCTAGGGCTCATTTCTCGGCGACATCTAGCGCTCGCCCAACCCCCCGGTGACGCTGTAGCGGCCGTCAGTAGGGCCTACGAAACATACTCAATCCGAAAAAAAATAGAAAAAAATAATAATATTAGTATAGATAGTTCTGCGCGTATAACAAACACTGTAATAACTGAATTGCCGTGACGCGAGCGCAGACAGCAACAATGTCTGATGTGTTGCAGACACACAAACACACAAACACCACACAATGCGCATTGTTTTCGATTATCTCCTCACAAGTGGACAAACATCGGTGTAAATATTATGTAGCTTTATTGTCCTTTATCTTCTGGTATGAAATTTGTGCTAGTTTGACTGTTCATTTATACTTCTATAGGTGCTACTACTTATAATTTTAGGTATAAATGCGAAAGTTTGGAAGGATGGATGGATGCTCGTTACTCAATCACGCCAGAACGCCTGGATGGGTAAAATTTGGCACAAAGATATATTATAGTCCGGAATAACACAAAGGCTACTTTTTGTCCCGGAGTTCCGGCTGGAACCATAAAACCTCAATCAACGCGGATGTTGTCGCGGGCATCAGCTAGTTATTTATAAATAAATAATTTCCTACGCCTAATAATCAAAGTCAATGCTAATAATAATTAACTTTTGACGACCTCCCTGGCTCAATGTTGAGCACTGTTGTCTTAACACGGGAGGTCCCGGGTTCGATTCCCGGCAGGGTCATTTGGGAATTTATAATTCCTGAATTTGCTCTGGTCTGGTCTGGTGGGAGGCTTCGGCCGTGGCTAGTTACCACCCTACCGACAAAAACTTACCGCCAAGCGATTTAGCGTTCCGGTACGATGCCGTGAAGAAACCGACTAGGGGTATGGGTTTAATATAACTGCCATACCCCTCACAGGTTAGCCCGCTACCATCTTAGACTGCATCGTCACTTACCATCAGGTGAGATCGCAGTCAAGGGATAACTTGTAGTGGAATAAAATAAAATAAATATTTAAAAAAAACACTTTCCAACGAAAAAAATATTACAGACTATGATTTAAGCCTCGACAGAAGAGGATTGGAAACATTTTGGCTTTCTGTCATTTGGGCTTGTCATATAATTATGAGAGGAACCTGCAAAACATTCTGCAACCAAACCTATACAAGCCTTTGAAAGGCTAGTGGTATACAGGATGGCAATAATTTGCATAGTAGGTATTATGTAAGTATGTATAGTGATACTTACATAATCTACTATGCAAATTATTGCAGTGATGAGTTGACACAAAACCTTCCACGAGGCCGAGTTGCAATTTTCAGTAGGTATTAATTTAGCGAGTGCAGGCGCAAGTTTAACGTCCTCTGCGTTGTCAATGACCCACTTAGTTATTACTGCTTGCCTAGCCTCCGAACACGTGACCCCAACAATCGAACTTCCAAGCCATTCTCATCCTTTCCCAAGATGTACTAAGGCCTAAAACCCTGTGAACCGTTTTGACAATCGTTACTAGCTGTCAACTGTAAAATTAATTTGAACAATTGAAATTGCAAACCATTGTCGCCCTTCTCACGTGGTCTGATGGGTCGGTTTTGCATGCAGTCAGTAAGATTTAACCGTACGTTAAGCCTTTGGCACCTGCTGTAGCTAATTAGGTACAATATCAACCATTATTATCGCAACGAGACGTGAAATGATTCCCGGATTAGCAAACATTAGTGACCAATAAGTTTTCAAGTCAATTGTATTGGTTTGACCATCAGTAATTCTATATTCTACAAATATTTTATGGCTATTAATTAACTTTACATTATACCTAACTAAGTATTACATGATAGAGTTAAAACATTTAAAAACTTAATTTACTCAAGTTTACTGCTATTTAATATACTGCCGTTTTTTGATAAAAAAGGTCAACTTTAAATAAATACATACTTAGACAGAGTCACTAAATTTATTCCAAACTTCATTAAGTCATTAGTCATCTCATAAATTGAACATTACCTACAGTAATTAGTTAACATCGACGTAATCGCGCTAGGCCTTGAGGATTCCTCTTCCTAGGTAGATTGTGATTTGATTTACTTAATTAGTTAACACACACACACGCATGCATACAGGCAAACATTTACACACACACACACGCATGCATACAGGCAAACATTTACACACGCACACATACTTACACTCACAGTCACAATCTAAATTATTATACCTATTTTTGTCATTTAACATGTAAATATGTTACACTTTGTTTCTTAAAATTGTTTTGCTTTGTACTCGTATATGTAACTATAACTCACTCTCATAAATTGTTATAAATTGTTATTTGTGTTTGAGAAAATCTGTAATTGGCTATGTTAATCCTGTTTTTTTGTTGTTTTAGTAATATTGTTAAGAATCGCTGTTGATTTTCCTATGATAATAAAAATAAAAAAAAATAAAAAAAAAAATAGTTTTATTTAGATGCGTTAATGACATGGAATCGAACCTACGAAACAATGTGCCGAATACAATAATGTACCGAAATGTCAAATCATAGAGTTGCTTTTTTTTCAAAAACAGAAAGTTATATTTTAGGTGACTATATTATTTTTAGATGGGCCGATAGACGTAACTGGGGACCCAAAGTGCTGGAATAGCAACCTCGCATTAAAAAGCATAGCATTGGCAGACCCCCACTCGGTGCACGGACGACATCAGACGAATCGCAGGGAGCCGCTGGATCCAGGCGGCGCCAGATCGCGGCGTGTGGACACAGAGTGGATATCCTTACAAGAGAACTATGTCCAGCTGTGGACGTCTATCGGATGATAAAGACAACGACGATCCAATACAGAATAACAGAGTGACGTAATATTATCTTAATCTTAAGTCGTAGTCCGTAGTGAATCGGATACTTAAAGATCGCTCGATAATATAATTTATCACTAATATATTATAAAAGATTAATATAGACGCTAAAATAGCGTCTGCAATAAAAAAAATGCAAACGAATGACATCATAATAAAATCGAAACAAAAATCTTATAAACAAATCGCTTTAACCGGTTATACATTTTTGAAGATTATGCATAATGTTACCAGACCGACATAACTCAAGTCGCACCAAGGGTTGCTAACCTACCTTTTAGGTACGCAACCTTAAAAAAAACATTCGATCACGAGTCACGACACGTGAGCAATGAAATGTATCGTTTCGCGTCAGCTGATATATAGCTATATTTATATGGGGCTTAGAAAGCAGCATGAAATTTCGTCACAGTGGACACAGCTGAGGTGTCCGAGTGGTTAAGGAGTTGGACTTGAAATCCAATGGGTTCTACCCGCGCAGGTTCGAATCCTGTCCTCAGCGTATTCTTGTTTGGTTTTATATTTTTTTAATTATTTAATTATTAATTGTTATCACGGTCTACAAAATTCTAAAAGAAAACTCTTTGAAATCCATTCACTTCATTACGTATCTGCCTCTCACGTGGTAAAAGAAATACTATGTATGGTTATCGACGATATCATGCGATTTCATGGTTGAACGCCATAACAATGTTGATAAATAATAATTAATTGTTATTTTTACCTTGATTGTCTACTTTGATTACGAGTAGGTACAGAGAATGTGAAGTGTGAACGCGCGTAAATATGCCTGTTTCAGGTTTGCGTCTAAAAAAATTCATAACAACTACTATGCAGGATATAGGATGTTAAAACTTTAACTGAAAATCTTGAAAGATTTTTTTTTTTTTTAATTTTTAAAAAGAAAAGACCGGATAGGTCAACAAAAGTTTCCGTCATTTACTTTTATATGGAGCGCGCGCACTAGACAGCCGGACAAAGCGTCGTTCCCCTTCGTCTCGGACGTTTGGGCTTTTACGGTCCGTAGCGTATATTTTTAATGTCGACTGTATAGATGATATCAACAATGAATATTTCCACGGAATCGCTATGGAATGTAGATTTTTAGGAGAACTCCTCATGAGACTTAACCCTGATCTTTTTAGGGTTCCGTACCTCAAAAAGAAAAAACGGAACCCTTATAGGATCACTTTGTTGTCCGTCCGTCTGCTGAAATTCATATCAAATACTCAGGTCTACTGTCCCTTAGAGCTGTGAAAAAATCAAACTTCTAAGCCAACGCAATCAAAAGATACAGCCGTTTATGCTGCAAATTTTCGACATTCGCGAGGGAATCAAAACCTACAGGGTACTTCCCGTGAACTCAGAATCTTGAAATTTTCTACGAAGCAACGTCTTATAGCACAGATACAAGAAAAATTACGAAATGCATACATTTTTAGTTACATCATACAGTAAAAATATTTTTAATAATTTTTAACTTACTACCCCTTTCCGCATGAACGCGTAGAGGTATTAAATTGAACTTAAAATAGATAAGTGGAATAAAAATACCATAACTTTTCCTTATATACCTACAGGTTTGAATGGAACCCTCGGTGCGCGAGTGCGACTCACACTTGGCCGGTTTTTTTAAAAAACTACTGGTTAGCTCTTGACTGCGATCTCACCTGATTGTAAATGATGATGCAGTCTAAAATGGTAGCGGGCTAATCTGTAAAGGGCACGGCAGTTATATTAAACCCATACCTACCTAATCGGTAAATTCAATTATGATAAAATCACAAATTGACCCTGCCGGAAATCGAACACGGGCCCACCCAATATTGCTAGCCACTGCGCCGGGGAGGTCGTTTAATCTTGCGTGAGGGCATAGGTCAGACACGTGCAGGCTTCACAAGAAATTAATCTATGGTGAGAATATTGCAGCAATCGGTTCTTTTACTTCAGTACATAAATAAGTTGTACGGAACCATGAACTGCGTAGGGTGCCAAACTATTGCTGGGGGTGGACACTGAACGACTTAATTGAGTATTTGGATGTGGTGGTGCAGAAATATCTGATGGGGCGAGGACAAGATCCATGACATCTTCAACATAAACCTGTTCTTACTATAGATTGTATTAATATTATAGTTATCTTAATTATGTACGTCACGTGGCGCTACCGGTGTCTGTCGGTTCACACGCCAAGCTAAGCCATGAGTCATGGTGTTGTATAATATTGCTTATTAACTTAAACCATTTTTTTATTTAAACTTCGAACCGAATTAGTAGAAGGTAGTAGGTACACGCAATTCAACTAAAGTACAGGTAGTTACATCATGCAATTAAGAAAATTACATATTCACATAAGTTATATTAAAAGAAATGGATAAAATAGTACATTACATCGCGAGACCGGGAAGTACGCGTTTTCTGGTCGAGTGTTAGTTAGACTACGCGAGGCCGGCTATATACGAGACCAGAAATGCTCTCCCGGTCGAGGTGTGTATAGTGCTTTTCTAAAAAATGAAACAAATGACTTTTCTTTGGATTTCGGCGGAAGTAAATTATTTTTAGCTAATTCGGCCTCCGCTCTCAGAAAAGGAGGCGTACAATCTAAATCCATAATATCCTCACTAGAACTCATTTTTTCGTCACTTTTAAATAATAAATTATAACGATTAGGTATGTAGTTAATTCCCGCCTTTCAATATTATAAAGATAAAAAATAAATATACTTTTAATTTTTTTTTGCGCTGTGAGTGCTGAACGCGTAATACGGTAGAGTTCCAAACTATTTAGGCCAAAGAACATTATAACAAGTTACAAGATATTCAGGAAGAAAGATTCCAAATTTAAACTTATGATATGTCATGAAAATACATACATTCTTTACTGGCCTAGGCCGGGAAGTTTAACTTTCGAAGCCATTTACAGGGTATGAAATGTGCACCTTTCACATCATTTTTTAGAAAAATATATTTAAATGCTTAAAAATTATAATATTTCCTACACACAAACTCCCAATGTCAATTCAACGTGCTTGCTGTGAAAGCTATGTTGAACTTTAGTTCACTTTCTTTCTGAATTTTTCCCTCATAAATTCTGAGCACAGCTCTTTCCACAGTCCACACCACGCTGAGTGACTACTATTCGGTAACTTTAGTGTCGCTATTCGCTGTAACTGTCCATATTACAGCACCGCAGATTAATGCATAGCACTGATTGAGGACTTCTAATCTCTATACATTGAGTTAGACCTGTACGGGCAATAAATTTCTTAAAAGCTGATTCAAATTCAAAAATGATTTTCTCAATGACAAAGTTTAATGGAAGCAACCGGCTTCGCATCGAGCAAACCATAAGTCAGTGAAACGCTAGTAACGTAACGTACGCATTGTATATTATTTACAAAGTGTAACATTTTTCTTTTTATGAAAAGAGCAACTGCTGGATTTACTGCCGCACCTTTCCGAACCGGTGGTAGAGTCTTGTCGACTTATCATAAGTGGCACAATTTATCCTATGTGAAATAAATCATTTCATTTCAAACCACCGTATCAGCTACCTGGTGATTCAAATTTAAACAAAGTAAAAGATATTACTTGTTACTACCAGGTCATGCATCAATCATCCCAGCTGCCGGCGACCGCCGACTGCCGACCTTCGGTGGGTCGAACAAGGAATATGTAATTGACCAAATTTACGTGTTAGGTTAAATCCCTGTTGCACACACAATATAAATAAACAAGTGGCATTGTTAAACAAACATAATACGAGTCAAAGTATGTTGGTTTGTCTTTTCTAATGCAAAACAATACTAGTGGTTGACGGTTGTGACTTGTGATCCAATAATAACAAACAGTACCTTAATCTTGTTTTAGGGCCCTGGATTTAGGTAAGCTCATTCCAAAGTCATGTCTGGCTTAGTAATTCTTTGTTCTATTGAGGACGGTTAACTCTACCTAGTCAGCAAATTTGTAAAATGACCTCGAGTTTGATTAAGTTTTTGTCACAAAAAATGTGAATCTAAAAATATAATATGACCGTATATTTTATTCATATGGCGCGCTTAGGACGTATCAATTTGAACCTGCAACTCTGATAACAATACAATAACATGGTAACATCGATCTTGTATGATCGAGGAAGCCAAAGGGTCTGTTAAGCTAACAGTATACCATGAGCCGTGCTGTTAGCTGTACGTACCATCACTACCATTGACCGTGCTGTACCATTGGGGTTGGACTCATTTGACTTGTCCCAGCTACTCCTTTAGTAAACATTTTAATGCGCTACACTAATTAAAAATGTTTCTTTTTAGGGTTCCGTACCAAAATGGTAAAATGGAACCCTTATGGTGCGACTTTCTCCGTCTGTCTGTCCGTCCGTCACACTCGATTATTTCAGTAACTACCGAAGCTATCGACATGAAATTTGGAATAGTTGTGTATATTAGTGGCCCAAAGACACTGGAATTAAAAAAAATTGGAAATTATTTTTGTTCTTATTTAAAAAGGGGGGAAAATCTGAGGGTTGAAATTTAAAAGTGAGATAACTGTACTGTGGGGTATCATATGAAAGGGTTTACTTTGTACATTCTAAAACAGATTTTTAATTATTTTTAGTTATGATAGTTTTTGATTTATCGGGGAAAATGTCTAAAAAAATACCGTTCCCCCCCCTTATCTCTGGAGTTTACCAATCGAAAAATTTGAAATAATTATGGTCAATAGGAATTTACGTATATTTTACAGGAAAACTATAGCCAATGCTCTAACAAGCATAGTTTTTTTTGATATTAACAATAAACCTCTACAAACAAAGTTAGCCTTGCGGTTCATTAACAAAGGTAATTATTTATTAATAATGGTACGGAACCCTTCGTCCGCGAGTCTGACTCGCACTTGCCCGGTTTTTTTTATTTTAAACAATAACTGAAGCTGAAAAGTTTTGGGAGTTCAGTCAACTTTTCATGGTACAGTTAGGGACCTAGTTACGTCTAGAGTAGAAACAATTAGTGTTAAACAAAGGTTAGTGAATGTATTTTTGTCGGCCTACCAGCAATGCGAGAAGTCAAGCTTCCGCATAGCCGCTGCTGTCTGCCGCGTGCCTGCTTGGATTGGACTAAAGAGAATTGCTTCATCTAGAAGCATAATTGAACAAATGTCTGCAGATGTCCTTCGTGAATTAGAGCTTAGACCCACCACGCTGCTCTAATGCGGGTTGGCGGACTTTAACGACTATTATCATGCTATTGATAATAACCGGGACCGACGGCTTTTAACGTGCTCTCCGAGGCACGTGGATGACTCGTCGCCAACTTCCTAACTCCGGGCTGGTACTGAGAATTTCTAGTCAGAAAAACCCAATACTTCACATTATGGCCCGACCCGGGACTCGAACCCGAGACCTCGTCGGCCGCAGTCGAACATTCTAATCACTAGACCAACGAGGCATTTGACATACATATTTATAATATTGTGAGTAGAATTTTTACGACCATCAATACAATTTTACCATTCCATGAGCTCTAGGACTATTAAAGTTTTTAAACGACATGTTATTTCTACGAGGTTATAGTTCAACAATAGCCAAGAACATTCTAAATGTAACTGACATTGAGCGTTGGAGTGAGGCTGAACGCTAATGGCGAGGAAAACCCAGCTTCCTGAAGACGTGGCCCACATGCGGAGTGCTCCCAAACATACTAATTGTGCGCTCTTGACTCGGAGGCTGTTTGCCGGCTTGTTAGCAGAAATACACCGGCATTGACTCTTCACTTGAACACGCCGGGGTGACAACTTGTTCTTGTGACGAAATATCTGGGAATGTTAGGGATTCACGTGCTCAGATCACGTACGCGGATTGCCGAATGTATGCTGACTAAAACATGATGACAAAAAATCTAATGGATAATGCTATTGAAGAGCACTGCATCATTACATAATCAGCCTAGGCCCTAGGTAATCTGCAGGGTCGTAGTCTTGCACCCTATGGAAATAAGCCTTTCGGAGCCGTTTCAGTGATAACTAAATTTAAAAAAAAATGTTCGGCCAAATATAAAAAAGAAAAGAGTACCTGGTCTACGAAAAAAGTGACAGTCTAAAAAAATGGCAAAAATTGGTAGAAAATAATACAGAGGTAAAACATCAGAAAGCTGTAGACTTTAGAATTTGTTATTTTCCTGACAAATCTCAAAAGTTCAATCCAAAATCCTAGAACATCAGAAATACAACAAAATCTGTTATCAAATCTTAATTTCATACTCTGATACTGTAATATCATGTTAATTAATGCTAATACTGAGAAGGTTGTAAGTTGTAACGTAACAAATACACATACCTACTTATTATGCATATTATTATACCTGTTATAAATAGGCATAACGCTTCTTTTGATTTTTTTGGTATCAGCCTTGTAAATGGATTTCACCTTCGAGTTATTTAAGTGCAAGACATATTTTACAAAGATCTTAGGTATGCTTGGCCTTGCAATTTCCCAGTCTTTAACAACGATCTGATACACTGCCCTGTTTAATATTCTAAGCAGAATCTAAGATACATGACAAGCTACAAGTCTTGGCGAAACTACTGCCATAGGGCACAATAATCGTCGGGAAAAGGAAAATAGGCAAGGAAGATAAAGGATCGATTCAAAACCTACATCGTATCTATATCGATATAAAATTCAAAATTCAATTGTTTTGTATTGAAATAAACTTTTACAAGTGCTATTGAATTCCAACAAAGAAAACCAACAAGAAACTAAGTATGCATTAGGTAAGCATTGATTTAATTATCACTAAAAAAAATATGTATTTCAAACGCTATTGTCAAGGATTGACTTTCATTAGCAAAAAAAATTGAAAAATCCAAGGCAATCAGAGATCAAACTTAGAGGAAGATGTTTATAATTCTTGCCATGATAAAAATATACGAGTCTAGGTATACCAATTTGAATATAACCTACAAATCAATCAAAATTAATAATTATTAAAACTAAAAAAGAGCGTACCCTAGTTCTAAAAGATAACGAAGTGGTCCAAGCAGGCGGTGAACAGTTTTTACAGTTACATATTTCGGTTATTAGTCCGCCGTGAATATTGAACATATCCGAATACAAGGTCATTTGTCCACCTCCGTCCGTCCGCACAGACGCGAAAGTGTCGTACTTTCACACGCGGTACATATCATTATTATATGACTATTTGATTGTATTGCCACTATTATTTTAGGAGTTAGCAGTTAGGACCGATCGAGTTGAATAACCATTAATATTTTTTTATCTTGCAGGTCAAGCTTATGTCTGAGAACCTACACGAATTATCTACGACGTATACAGGACCTAAAATACATATAAATTTAAATTTAGCGAGGCACCAAGTTCTGGGGATGACATCCCAAAAGACATGACCATAGCGGAAGACCAACTAATCGCAGAGGCAGTGACACCAAAGAAGTTTTTTAACTACAATCATAATATCCCTTCTTCATCCCTTCTTTATGAGACATCTGCTTGGAGTCTTGGACCTGATCAGTATGTCAAATCTGGCATAGTTACTGCCAGATCGATTCTGATCAAATCAGCTCGTTTGTTATTACTGAAACGGAACACATCGCCTGCGGCTCCGGGGTCACCCGTAACGGTATCATCGATGCATTGTACTGTGTTGATAAATGATAAGTGTGTAACGGTGCCTATTTATCTGAAACATATTTAAAAGGTTATCGCTTGAAGCCAATACTAATGGCTTAAAGATAATTTTTGAATAATTATTAATGGCGTTTAATTAAGAAACTAATTAATCTTTAGAAAATAATGTATTTTTAAATAAATAAAAAGAGTGTTTTATCGTTGATTAGTTCAACGCTTGATAATGATCAAAATATTTTAATAATAAGTGAAATAGGTATATTGTAGGTAGAAGTCATTAATATAATGGAAGAGAACTATGGAAGAGTTGGTATTGCCAATTATTCAAATAAAGATAATATTAAAATTGTTATAAAAACTTAAAATATAGAGCATACAGCATAATGCAATAAAATGTATGTAGGAACGTCAATGCTATATTGCTGAGCACACGCAACGTAAGTTATTTCGTGAAAACGTAACACTTGCAATGTAACATAACACCTAGTAACGCACTTCCTTTAAACTATTAACTAGAACCTTCCAGTTCTAGACATATTTTGAGGGAAAACAGTGTTTTATGACAAATTCATTGATTATTACAGAATATCAAAGATTGCTATAGGAAAAAGAAAAACTATCTTTCCCAAACAAGATACAAATAGAAGTGAATTAAAAGCAAATACGAACGATGCTCATATTCGGCGTATGATGAGATGCGGGAGGCGCAGGGAACTGGGTCACGGGGCACAGGTGTTCAAAGACATAGGTAGAAGGCATACAATTTTACTGTGTCACACACGTATGAGTGACAAACAATACCGATGGTGTACGCGTCCATGAGACGATATCTGACTGTCAGTTTTGCCACAGTCACTGTTGTGTCTAACAGATAATATATTGATGTGAACGTGTGTCTGATGTGGCTACTGATGTTTGTATGAAAAATCATCACCATTGTCATTTTCAAGCCATTGCCGGCTCACTACCTCACTACTGAACATAAGACTGCTTTCGGAATGAGAATGTCATAGTGGCCAAATGCGACAGACTTCACATACCTTTAAAAACATCATGAAGAACTTTCTGGCATGCAGGAGGAAAAATATCTGGCTAATGCTCTGCTCCATCAATCATTCATCACTCACGATTGACTGATGCCCATCGTCTAGAGGGTCCTTTAGAACTGTCGCCTGCTTTATATATCAAGCTGTCGTCACCTTGAACTAAAGGCGGATGCAATGCGGGTCGGCTTTATGTTTGTTAACATTCGGCGCTTTTTTTATGTTGAAGCGAGCAAACCCGAGTAAGTGATTAAATATCAAGATGGCAGAAACTGTTATCAGTAAAAAGGAAAAAGGCATCTCTAGCTGTGTCTTTATAGAACTTTCAGGATTCCCCGCAAAGAGATGTATTATATAAGTTTGTTCCGTTCAGTTTTACTTACATATTTTTTACATATTTAACTTATTTTTATTGATGTTATGTAACTCCACAAGTTTCTATATTTTTTTTAATTGCATCTAATATTTTTTGGTTGATCGTGATTTATTATAGTGGAACGTGTGTCTAAAAATCGACATCGAATGAGAAATAATAAGCAATTAAGTGAAACATTGTGTTTGCGATCGATTGGTCACAGTCGTCACAGCCGATTGTTGGCTGCAGGAAGGACGCGCCACGCTCCGGCGGTGGAGGCACGAGAACACAAAGATCTCTTCAAAAACACAACCAAAAACTTTTGATACAACTTTAATGTAATATCTTACATACAAGTTGATATAACAAAAAGATAAGTTATGCAATGAGGAATTAATGAATTAAATGACGCCAAAACAAACATTCTAACGATTATTACGTATTCAAATAAACCATTATGAGTCAGTATTATTTCAGTGGAAGAACTAAGAATTTTAACTGTGTTTTAGATGTAAACTTTAGGTTTTTAAATCATCCTCATCATCTTCACTGTTGTTTGCGGGTTCACTACTGAGCATTGGAAGGTTTTCAAATTGATTTTTTGAATTACTCATGAACGGCGAAAAATCTGTTAGCTATAATGCTTAATACTGCCGAGAGAAACCAGCAAGAAACTCGGATTACAGCAAGAAATCTTTGAAAACACTCAAATCTCTCCTGTTTTATGAAGAAGAAATGTAAAGGTAACCCCGATACTGGGTTGTAATTGCAAACTCATTGTTGTGCAGATAAGTTCTAAATAAACAAAACAGTTAGGCACAATCTAGTACAGTTTCGAGTTGCACTTCTTTGTATTACCGAAATCTCAATTACCGGAATTTAGTTCAAAATAAACAAGAACATTCAAAATGAAAGGCGTTAAAATCGATCCCCACAAAAACATCGGTGCGCTCTCGTCCGCCGGAATGAGTAAATGTGTGTCATAATGATTCATAAGCGGTATTGTGAGTTGAGGAGGTTGTGACTCAGGCTAACGGACGTAAAACTGGACACATAATAATCCTAAGGGTTCACGCAGTCATGCAAACGCTAGTAGAAATTGTAAGGACTCTTATCAATGAACAATTAGAATCCTCAAGATATATGCCTGAATAAAGAGTATCCTAAAGACAGCAAAAATAAACTAAATAAATACGGATACGTTAGGACAATGATCGCAAAGTTATGAGGCTATATCTTTCAATTTGTAAATTAGAAAATAGAAATATTAAAATCTCTAGGTTTTAATTTTGTACAAGAACAGTTTAAAGTCTCCTCTTTAAAGTATATCAAGTGAAATCATTTGACATAAACGCAAACTAACATTGACTTACCAAAATTGTGGTCAGAAATCACTCAGAAATACGTCTACGATTATGTAACCAAGCCCCCAAAACAGTCCAACAATACGGTAATAATTCCGCGTAAGATGATGAATTTGCGATATCTAGAAAAGATCATCGGGAATTTCAATTTATTAAGCAACATAAAAACAATCAAATTCTTAACTGACGTAAATTGCAACTTCTAATATTCAATAATTCGACTACTTTTTCAATCGTGACCTCGTGGAATTATGCCAAAAATGCAGCTGAATTTTAGTTCAGCCAACTTTACTTAGAGTAATAAACCTTAGTCAAAGGCAACTACACCCTACAAAGGCAAATGGTGATTTTTAATTTTTTTATGTCGAAAATGATTGGCAGTGGACTGCAGGCTATAGTAATTAGCATTAGTTACTGTTCTATAATTTGCTGAAAAATGTTTATCTTTCTTTAAAAAACTGTACCTACCTTAGCGATATTTTATAAAAAATAATATATTGCATTATAAAGGTAAGTCCATACAACCATAGATGCAGTTAATCATGAATTGCTGAACAGTTGAGCAAATATTAACCTAATGACTTATAACCCCGGATGTGATCTAGACAAATTGTCTCTATTCGTTTGATTGATTCAAGTGAAGAAATTATCTTCTCCAAATTGGCTCAGGGCCATCTTTGACTACGGATAGATTGCTTTATGCTTACAGAGCCGCAAAAATGACAAATTCCACTATGTTGTTGCTTAAAATGGAAGGTTGAATTCAAATTTGTAAATCTATCAGGGATTAAAATATAACTCAACAAAGAAAATATTGGACAAATTCATGCACAGACCTCGAGTACCTACTCATTGCACGCCATATTTACATGAAACTGTGCAAATCGAGACTTCGTAGTCAACCTAATCCGTATTTTCAGATTTCGAACGAAATAACTGCTCAATTTTTAATGCTCAGAATAACCGTATAAATATAATTAACAATGTACATCATACTAATTAGGGTTCCGTACCAAAATGGTAAAATGGAACCCTTATGGTGCGACTTTCTCCGTCTGTCTGTCCGTCTGTCCGTCTGTCCGTCCGTCACACTCGATTATTTCAGTAACTACCGAAGCTATCGACATGAAATTTGGAATAGCTGTGTATATTCGTGGCCCAAAGACACTGGAATTAAAAAAAATTGGAAATTATTTTTGTTCTTATTTAAAAAGGGGGGAAAATCTGAGGGTTGAAATTTAAAAGTGAGATAACTGTACTGTGTGGGGTATCATATGATAGGGTTTACTTTGTACATTCTAAAACAGATTTTTAATTATTTTTAGTTATGATAGTTTTTGATTTATCGGGGAAAATGTCTAAAAAAATACCGTTCCCCCCCCTTATCTCCGGAGTTTACCAATCGAAAAATTTGAAATAATTATGATCAATAGAAATTTACGTATACTTTACAGGAAAACTATAGCCAATGCTCTAACTAGCATAGTTTTTTTGATATTAACAATAAACCTCTACAAAGTTAGTCTTGCGGTTCATTAACAAAGGTAATTATTTATTAATAATGGTACGGAACCCTTCGTGCGCGAGTCCGACTCGCACTTGCCCGGTTTTTACTGTAAATATGCCGTTTTTATTATAGATGCGAAAGTGAGTTTGTTTGTTAGTTTATTGGATTGTTGTTTTGTCCTTCAATCACGCCTCGACAAAGCGTTATCGGATCGACGTGATTTTTTGCATGGGTATAGTCGAGGAAATGGAGAGTGACATTAACAACTAAGGAGTTCCCGTGGGAATTAAAAAAAATCTTATTCAACGCCGATGAAGTCGCGGGCATTAGCTAGTTGTACAATGTACATCAAATATAAATATTATAAATGCGAAAGTTTGGATGGAAGGATGTATGGATGGATGTATGGATGGATGTATGGATGGATGGATGGATGGATGTATGGATGGATGTATGGATGGATGTATGGATGGATGTTTGTAACTCAATCACGCCCCAACGGCTGAACGGATCTGGGTGAAATTTGGCACAGAGATAGATTATAGTCTAGAATAGCACATAGGCTACTTTTTATCTCGGAAATTGAAAGAGTTCCCGCGGGAGCCAAAAAACCTCAATCCACGCGTACGAAGTCGCGGGCATCAGCTAGTTGTACAATGTACATCATACTAATATTATAAATGCGAAAGTCACTTTGTTTGTTGGTTTGTTGGTTTGTTGGTTTGTCCTTCAATCACGCCGCAACGGAGCAACGGATTGACGTGATTTTTGGCATGGGTATAGTTGAGGACCTGGAGAGTGACATAGGCTACTTTTTATCCCGGAAAATTAAGGAGTTCCCGCGGGAATAACAAAAAACTTAAACCACGCGGACGAAGTCGCGGGCATCAGCTAGTAATATATAAAATCATGTCTATAAACATTATCACTTATTTTTAGTTTAACCAAGTATGCACTCTTACAGTAGGTACAACATATAAATTAGAAGTGAGAGTTAAATTATTAGTTATGATTCCTTTGTATGTCTGATTCAAGGTTCAAAACAAAGTATAGGTGACCATTGACCGCGCAGGAGGATTTACCAGCAAAGTCTCTCGGTCCCGCTTGAGGTCGACCGGTCAACAAAGAGGAGGAATTACTCGATGCGTCGAAAAACATACCTAAAGAAAAATTCGTACAATAAAATACAAAGGCGATTTTATTTTTGTACACACGAAGCTATAAATAACGACATTTTCATATTTTTATTTGATTTGACAATCATTTGCATAATATTATTGATACTGTATAATATTGTCACAAACCTCTCAATAACTTGGAAACTAACACCAGAGTGTTCAAATACGAGAATCTTCTGATAGTAAAAATTACAGCTTTAAGGACGGATGTACTGTAATAGGGGGAAACATCCTTTTCTGTTCCGACATTTTAGTATAGCAAAAATTAAAATTTCATTATCGAATAAATACCATTCGCTACTCATTGAGATATAGTATGATGTAATTAAAAAAAGTGGTCAAAAAATCGTATAGTAAAGGCAGAAAATTATTGGGAAATTCATGGAAATCTCAAAAAAGGTCTTATCGCGTTCCGACTATTGTGATTTAATTTGAGACATTATTTAGACAAAAGTTATTTTAAATTGATCGTAAAAGATCAAAAAACACTTTAAATAAATAATATTTTCAATAAAACTTATAGTTTTTTTACAATCTGGTTCCAAACATCCCTCATTTTTACAGCACGAATTTTTGTGGGCGCGCGCATCACAAAATTTCGTTATATATTCATGAAATACGGCAGTCATTTCCCATACGCCTGCGGGCTCTCAAGGCGTGAGGTTGCGTCCCGTTGCTCCTGAACTGACGTTTGTCACTGTTAGTATCCGTACACAAACGTCAATGCATCCACTACCATTGAACAAAACTAATCATCGATATTTATACGTATAAAAAAATGTTACTGGACGATTTCTGTATATAAAATATTTATTTTGAAAATTTAATTGGTGGTTATTTTATTATTCACTGAGCCCAAAACGGTATTTTATTCTCTGTCTTATTTTGCCTGTTTTGTGCACGAACTCCACTAAAACTAACTTTGAATGGGTATTTTGGTTCTTATAGCTCAGTCTAAGTAGATTTTTTTCTTTTATAACAGTCGTCCGAAGGGGGAAACTGGCGAAATATCAATTTCGGGTCTATGGGGTACCTAATGCTGATGTTCATTCTGTTTTGGTCTCGCAGAAAAGGGCTGTTCGTGCCATATACAAAACTAAATTCAAAAAAGTTGAAATTATGACGGTCCACGACCAATACATAATTGAAAACTGGATGACGCTTTCACGGCCCATCTGTTCAACCGATTTTGATGTAATTTGGTACAGGGATAGGTTATAGTCTGGAATAACACATAGGGTACCCGGGGAAGGATAAAGGGTACTTATTATCCTGGAAAATTAAAGAGTTCCCGCGGGAATCAAAAAAATTTATCTGTTCAACCGATTTTGATGAAATTTGGTACAAGGATAGGTTGTATCCCGGGGAAGGACATAGGCTACTTTTTATCCCGGAAAATTGAAGAGTTCCCGCGGGAATCCAAAAATATGAATCCACGCAGACGAAGTCGCGTGAATCATCTAGTTCTATATAAATATTTTTGGGGTCTGTATACTTAATAAACATTACTCCAAAGATTTATCATGTAAGCATAATTCCAGAAGTGGGCAAATAATTAAAATTACTTTTAAAATATGTTTGTACTCTCTTTGAGACTTGCACGAGCGAATGGTCACAACGTGTAGCGGTTTCACGAGAGATTTAATGTAAACAGTTAAGTATAAAACTTGGCCAAAGCATCACAACAACAATAAATTAATCATTTGATCAGGCTGCAGTTGCTACTGCTAAGCTCTAAATCAAAATGCGATCTAAACACAAAGGTATTCAATAATCGCTGAGTCTGCCGGTAGGAGACTAACTTTCAAACGTCAAAGTACTCGTATTTATGTTAATTATTCCAATATGGCGTATTCCCTCCAAAGAACGAACCGAGTGAAATACATCGAATGAGTCAAATATCAACTTAATTAAACATTCGTCAATAAATAAATATGCAACTTCTTATTTTTTCTAAAAATTCAATTCTAATTTAAAAGCAAAGCTGACAATCATAAGTACCTATATAGATAGATAGAATGAAACATAACTTAAACAAAACAAAAGTCCTCATAAAGGCACAATTTTTCCAATCCTCTCTATTGTTTTGTATAAAACAAAGAAACGTGCGCACGCCGCCTAGCTTCATTCAATATTTTACTGAACGCGCAGAACTTGCTTCGCAGTTTTCAGTCGCACGTAGGCTGTCAAAATAGCTTCGTCTGATCTGAAGTGATAATCTTGCTTTCTGTCGAGTACAAAAACAATTTACTTCTGCAGTGTGTGACTATTGTAAAAAAGTAAGTATAATTTGTTTTATTAGTTACCTACAGTAATAGTCAGTGTGATTATTTGTAATATTTGAAATAAAAGATCCCTTCAAAAAAAAATTAATATGGCGTCGGTCGCGGTGATTTTCGTATTGTTGCGCTGATTGTTGGGTTTTGTATAATTGTGTGATTTCAAATTTGACGTTTGTTGAAGTAAAACTTTTACAGACACGTCACCACGTACTTTTACAGCCAGCGCATAATATAATGGAGAGTGCAATGCCAGTAAAACCCATGTACCGACACTTTAATTTTTTGACATAATGACGTAAACATACCTGAGGCTTTTATCAAAGCTCAGCAAAGTTCATCAGTCCATGTATTTTTTAAATTATCTAGACATGATCTAGAATGATTTATTGTGATTCATTATTTTTGCAGATGGAAAAACATAAAAGAAGGTCTGCCTATTATAAAAAAGAAAATAAGCCGTTGCATTGGAAAAAAACAAACAAAAAGTATACTCTTATTTCCTGAAATCTTGAAAGCTGTCATCCCATATCACTTCCACATAATATCACATGCAGATTGCAGAGAAGAAGCAAATAAATGCATTAGTTACCTACATAATTTCTGTACAAGTTTCGCGCTTTATCGCAAAATGCAATTATTCGTTTCTCAATACAAATCAACTAAATTTTCATTTCATTGTACCTACAACACTTTTCCGCTAATTATCATAGCATCAGAGTTATACCATTTCATGTACCTACTCTCACCATAGTCTGTACACTAGTAAAATAATATTAATTTATAATTAGTAGACTATACCAACAAAAGACATTCATCTTTCCTATCTAAACATTTTGGTTATTTACGTATTGCAGCTTTGAAATTCTAAACGATGATCAAGTTATAGAATATAAATTGGAGAGCTCTGAACAGCAAGGTAAAAAGCATTCGGCAAAAATAACTAAAAGGTAGGTAAATTACAAAACTAGGTATAAATCCTTATCCTTACTAATATTATAAACGCGAAAGCTTGTGAGTATGGATGAGTGGATGTATGCATGTATGTATGTATGTTTGTTACCCTTTCACGCCTGAACGGCTGAACGGATCTGGATGAAATTTGGCACAGAGATAGATTATAGTCTGGAATAACACATACTACTTACTACTTAATAAAACAGCTACTTTTTATCCCGGAAAATTAAGGGAACCAAAAAACCTCATTTTTTGTTGTTGTTTCCAAATTATATCTGTCGGTTTAGTTGATGGGTAAAATTACAATTACAAAGGTTTGAAATAAATAAAAGAGTACCTTTTATTTATTTAAAACTAGCTGCACTATTGGTAACTATCGCCAGGAAGGCTGATTCAGTATTAGGTAGGTGTAGGCTCTCCTCTTATGACGATAGTGAAAGACTGCCCGCATGCTGATGGGGTCTGACTACTTATCGCCTCTCAAAGACGTCTTATGGTTGCCTAAAATTAACAATGACTAGGAAGGCTAACACATCTTTGAGCGGCCATGTCTAGTGAACGGCCCGATGAATAGCGTCAGTTTTTATACTGTTTACATAGGTACTGCGCATACTTTAATACTGTACAAGAATCAGCCTTCCTAGTTATGGTTCATTTTTGGTAACCATAGTACGTGTTTGAGCGGCCATATCTAGTGAAAGGCTGATCTGCATGCAGGCAGACCTTCACTATCGTCATCAGTGGAGAGCCCTACCCACCCACCTAATACTGAATCAGCCTTCCTGGCGATAGTTACCAAAAGTGCAGCTATCTCATAGTCAGTACCTACATGATATTATAAACGTTTTTTTGCTGTCATAAAACTTCGGTTTGTCAAAATGTGACAAGGATAATTTTTATTTATATCAATTATATTAGGTACTTTATACTAATAAACTTTATATTGTAGTAATAAATTGCGGTTTTATTTTCTATTTCAAAGTGCTATAAAAGTTTCACATCAAAAACTAAATAAATAATGGAAATAGGTTTTTTAGGATGAGTTGTGTCATTTATGATGAATCAACGGGACTTTACCCAGCTTGAAAAGGAGATTCTACTGAGGAGAGATGACAATAACTCAGCAGTTTATAAAAAGAAAAAAAATTGCAATAATGTACCTAGAAAATAATACAAAATATATAGGGAGCTACATAAATATATGTACATACATAATGTATCAAGTATTACTCTGATTTAGTGGGCTGTTAGTGGATAGTTTCCATGCAACATTAGGAAAATCATCAGTTGATGCTACGTTAGTTGTTACGGATATGTCTCAAACGCACCAGCATCAATTGATTTTCATAGCTTAGCTCTAGGGGAAAGGGGTTCAACTAAGCAACGAAGTTTTTCACATAATGAGGAAAGGAAACACGTCCTTCTAAGTATTTATTACGAGAGAGGGAATGACAGCATGACAGTCACGCAGCTTACTTACGCCCATAATGTTCCCTACATTACACATTATACTAGTTGAAGTATGGAACACAGAAGCTGACTAGTTACTTCTCAAACCACTTCATCTACATCGCACATCTCAGATGGAAATGGAATCTCCTAGTGCTGTCTTACACCGTTTTTATACTATTCATGCAGAACTACTACTAATACTAAGCGCCATTATTAATTTAATTTATTTTTCTACCTAAGCATACAACCTTTATCAAATAAACACCTATCTTTACCTATACCTACTCATAGTTATAAATCAGTTAGCAGGAATCAGCCGGTTGGTATATTATCAAGAAGCACCTCTACAATCCATACTATGATATTTAAAATGCCAAAGACGTGTAATTGAACGGCCCATTATTTCAACCAAGTTGGTATAGAGTAAGGTTACATCCCGAGGAAGGACATAAGTTACCTTTATCCCGAAAAATTGAGAAATTCCCGCAGAAATAAAAAAAAATTAACGAACGCAAACGAAGCCGTAAGTATCATCTAGCTATCAATCAATAAATAATACTTATTATTTGTGCCATAGTGAGATAGTTGATCGCATATTGTGTGCTCCCGTGGTAGGGGCTGAATCCTTCTATGTGTGCCTGCGTAGACTGTGGTTGTATGTGTATAGAAACAATTGACAGCGGCTGACAGCTACGCCTAGATGTCGGCCAAGGGTAGGACCCTTAAGCTGCTTGGATACTACATAAAAATCGTGTAATTTGATTCGCTTTTTGATTTGAGAGATGATTTTAAACGTTTATCCAAAACGAATAAAACAATATGTATCAGGATACCTAACTAACTTCTTGTGGCGCAATTTCAGTTTTCCGATCTATACTTAATACTAAAATTTTTAGAGTGTCTATCTGTCTGTCTGATACCCGCTTTCACGGCCCATCTGTTCAACCAATTTTGACGAAATTTGGTACGGCGATAAGTTGCATCCCGAGGAAGGATATTGGAATTTTAGAGTTTCAAAGGTTCACAAGTACGAAGTCGCGGAAGTACAAAGAAAGGTTTAACGTGAAGTTTAAAAAAAATCATAACTTGTACTTTTTTAAATATTGGATAGAGGCAGGCGTTACTTTACGGAAGTCCATCATAATGAAGGAACCAGAAGGTATAGCGAATTAAACTTCTGGTTCCTTCATTGTACTTTTTAAATTATTTATGTATGGTTGTTAACACTGCGTTTGTATGAATGTGTGTCGGATACACTGGCGGTGGCGCATACCAACACACGCTTTGCTTATTCAAATCGTGTGTGCAAGGAAAGTGGAGAACTTCAACTTGAATACAACACAAAAAACGTCTTATATCATTAATCTTAAGAGCTATAATAGCATACGTGAGTAAAGTTATAAGCAATTGGTTTATAATGCATAAGCTTTGTATAGCAACAGTGGAGTGAATAATCATTGTGGGTAACCAGCTGATTGTTAACGTTACATCTTATACATAATAAGTTTACTTAAAATACTCGTATGTATTTGGAATAATATATATAAGATTAATGTGCTCTCCAAACGTCTATACATATAGGATTTATCGAAAGCTTTTGGCATTTCTTAGCATAGAATAGTGCTTAGTATTATTTTTTTCGACTACTTAAGTACTTACAATTTGAATAAAATTTACGAAAGCGAATAAACTTCCGGAGATATTTTGTTACAAAAAATAACCTTAGAGTGTTATAATATGAGGAGCAATTTTGGGAACCCCTTTTTAAAACTATGTATTAAAAAACGTAAACTTTAAGAACTAATTGATATAAAAACACATTTTTTGGCTAAGTTATGCATTTGTTTACTTTATAATGCCTTAAGTTCAAACAAGGATATAGATAGCATCTCCAGCCGCAGAAACGTAAAATATGGCGCAAAGATTGATAGATTATCATGTAATTGTCGCATTGCCAAACAACTGTAAAGTGTAAACTAGACATCAGGATGTTTCGCAACCCGCTACGACATACTTTCACTTCTAAACAATATATCCAGGTTTCGTGTCTATTAAAACAATAGTATCAAGAACATCACAGATATTATGGAAAATATGGGACACTGCCTGCCAAAATTTAGAAAGACTTGACAGCAGGATGGTATTTTTAGGATCTTCCAATATTTAAACAAGTCGTTGACCTCTACTGAATACCAAATTACTATAGCTGAATTAATATTTGAATTGGCTTTTGGGAATTAGTCCATGAAGAAGAAGAAAAAAAAAGAAGAAAAGGGAAAAATTCAAATCACTTTTTTCTCGTTCTCGTTGCTGAGCATCGCGACCCTTCCCATTTATCAGGTTTAAAAATAAAAATAAATATATAATCATATTATAAAAACAGCCAGCGACTTCTCTTCCGTGGAAATTCCGCGATGTCCTGCCTTATTCCTTGTCAACATTAAAAAGTGACCTTATATGCAAAAGGATTAGAGCTGGGCATAAATGAGTCAGTCTGTCAGTGAGTGAGTGAGTGAGTGAGTCAAGACTATTTTCTTTAAAGTATGAGAAAATAACATAGTATCTGTCTAACAACCTGTCCTAAAGTTGTTGCGAAGTTACCGGGAAGAGAGGTACCTCATAAGACAAAGTCGGTCACCCATCCAATTACTGACTAAGGTCAACGTTATTTATCAAAACACCTTATAGGTCTAATAATCGCGGCTACAGCTCAGCCAGACGCCTCTCATAATGTCCATACTAAATTCGCAAGTAATTATAAATGCGAAAGTGTGTCTGCCTGTCTGTCTGCTATGTCTGTCTGCTGTATTTGTCTTTTCAACCGATTTAGATGAAATTTAGTAGAGGTTGTATCCCTGGCAAGGACATCCTACTTTTTTATCCCACCCACCCGCGGGAATCAAAAAAATTAACGTGTGACGAAGTCGCATAAGTAATAATATACGAACTCGAAAAGCCTCAACTAGTAAGAATCTCGCCGGGGTCAATAGCCTTAGCCAAAATCATGTCAGTACCCGCCGGGGTTTACCGCGCTAGTTTCAGAATAGACATTAAGGTTTACTGCAAAACCTTACACAGTACCGTAAGCTTCTCGTATGTGAGCACTAACGGCGGGCACACAAGTGCTCGAGCATTTTTATCGTACCTAAAGCAACAATGAAAAAGTGCAGTAGGTACCTACGTAAGAGTTAATGTATGCATTAACGTAAAGTTATATTTGCAACATATTTGAATTGTACACTCGCAAGATCTTCATATTTTTTCTCCTCTCTTTAAAAATAAAAATAGTACAGACAGCTCTCTACTGTGTCTACTTTAAATAATTATATCGTACTTCCTAAAAATTCAACTCCATACCAATAAATGCAAAAGCGTTTTTATTTATTTGTTTGTCTTACAATCACGCCGCAGCAGTGCCACGGATCTACGAAATTTTTTCGGAGTACTACCTACTCGTATCATCACCTACTCGAATATCTTTCGTGACATATTGGCTACTTTTTATCCTGGAAAATTCAACAAGGTAACCGGACAAACGGCATCCAAATACATAATTGGTGGTGACTGACTGACTAACTGACTGATCTATCAACGCTTAGCTCAAATCACTGGACGGATCGAGCTGCAGATAGCTATTATGACATAGACATGCGCTAAGAAAGGATTTCTGTAAATTCAACCCTTAAGGGGGTGAAATTGGGTAATCCACGCGGGTGACGTCGCGAAAAGGAACTAGTCAAGGATAAATGTCGTCTGCCAATTCGACTCTATCTAATAAAGAACGGGCCAGCATTACCGTTATTATTACAAATTTGATCTTTTCACAATCACCATGTAACCTCTTCTAGAACGATACAAAGGTATGTGGCGCTACAAGATTCCCCCGCGCTACACTAGGTACCTGCAGGTGCATCCACCCACACCTGGTGGGCGTGGGATGGAATGCCGAGCTGCAGGACTGGTGTCTGCGGGAGCGTTGTCATTAATGACAGCCAAAGCATCAGTCCATCGATCCATTTTATGTAAGAATTTGTTAGAAATTCATCCATACTACACTGAGAAAAATGGATTGAAATCGACGTAATAAAATATTATGCAAACATTGTAAAATACTCTTCTTACCACTAATAAAACAGTGCGCAATACTTTAAATAGTGACACGAATGTATAATTATTCTGCAGGGCATTAAACTTCATTGTGCAGGAAACCTCATCAAAACATTATGTTCAAATGTCTTATCTTTTATCGTGCAAGAACTATATGCATAATAAAATTATGGATTAAGTATTATAATTTACAGTGATCAAAGCACAAAAAAATAGTAACGTCTTAAATGCACCATGTAATATAGTTTTTAGCATAGAAAATTACGGCTCAAAGAGTTGCACCGTAGCATTCGATGCAATGCATTATTATATTTCAAACTACGCAGCTAATTTTAAAGTGCCATTCCTGATTATTTGCACAATAAGTACATCAATCCTGAGGAACAATAAAATTCAGTGCGTATAGATATTATTTCACGTTAAAGAATCGTGCCAGGTTGAAAAAATATTGCTCAGCACAAAAATGTTTGAAAATTCATTAAAAAGTATGGTGGTGGAATTTTTAAAATGCACGTAATGTTTATGTACATAGGTACATAAACATTACGTGCATTTTAAAAATTCATTAAAAAATATGTTGCGTATTCACATAAACATAACGTGCATGCAGCGAACGTGACGGGGAGGGTAGGTGAGACGCCCGCGGGGGGTAATCTGTCACATCAAAATCAAACAAATCAAAATCACATCACACCATTCTGTGACCTCCGTGACGTGGGTAAGGGTGTGATGCCGTGTTGTTCATTGTGTAATTAATTATAATACCTATTTTGTGTGAAAAATGGATCCTATGGGAGAACTACTGAGAAAATGGGGCTTTAGTGACGATGTAATAGAACATTTTGCCAGTAAGTACCTAGACCTATTTTTTTGTTTCGTCAGACGCCTTGGTGGTCAGTGTTGAAAAAAAAACCAGAAGTACTTAGGTTCTATAGATAGGTATAGATCGCGCCAAACTACTAGTCCGACCTGAAGTTTCAGCAGCTCGTTGCGGCGCAACGAGCTCCAAGTAAGACGTTGCGAATTTTAGTAGTTTCCGAGATATTAATTTTTTTAAATGTTGAGGTTAGGTTTTACTTTTATACGTTTTAATTAATTATACCTACTTTAAAGTACCTTACCTTTTGTTTTAGGTAGTGGAAAAGGTTAATTTCTTAATTAGAATGGGCTACGCCAGAAGACTCGCTTCGTCGCCCCTGAATGAAGCTCAGGACCTGAATGACATTCAGGACCTCCTACGCGAGCTTCTGGCTTCGCGCTTAAAAAAACACTCTAGGGGCAGGGCAGACAAGACTGCGTGGAGTCGGAGTGTGGTTCGTAGATTTTTTAAACTCGGCATTTGTATAGATTTAAATACTTAAGTACTTTTGTGTGTTAAGTCACTGTTTAGTCATCAGAAAAATTAAGACTTATGCCCGAATTCACTAAACTTAGGAAACACCTAAACCCTTGCCTAACAATTTAGGAAGCTCCTATCAAAAAATTGTTTTGCACAGCAATTTTTTGCTAGGAGCTTCTTAAATTGTTTAGGCAAGGGTTTAGGTGTTTCCTTAGTCTAGTGCATTCGGGCATGAAAGTTTTAAAGTACATTATTAATATTTTTTTAAGAAAAGTTTAAGAGAAGTTTAATTTGATTTTTTCGATGTTATAGAGTAAAATTTTCAATTTTAAGTAAAAAATTAGCATATTTTTTTTATTTAATTCAATTTTGTTTTCATTAAAGGAACGTGCTGATAGTTCCTTGTAACTTTTAAGTTTTTTTTGTTTTTAAGATATAATTTAGTTTAAAATTGTATTTTAAACTGAGTAACTTAAAATACTTTGTTCAAATGTCAAGGTTTTAAGCTCCGGAATCCGGGATTTTCACGTTTCTTGTCCTATATAGTTGACTGATTTTTGAGATGGCTACCCTTAGTGCAGACTGGAGACCTTGGCATTTAGCATTGTTTTATATTATGTTCTAAATTGACTGTTTATCTTTTTAAAAGTTTCCCAGGTGTGTTAATATTATTATAATCTAGGCTAGGATTAACTATTCTTTGAATAATTTAATATTTATGGAAAATAAATGTTTGTATAATTTTAAGTTTTTTTTAAAATTACATACCCTCTCTGTGTGTGATTAATTACTACCTATATGAATTTCAGCACATTTTTTCTGCACTGTAAATGTACTTATTTATCAGGATTAGTAACAAATATTTGCACGGTGTTTCCAAACGATGAAATTATAACAATAATCAGGTTAGTGTTTGGACAGGTATCTTCAGTCAAAATTGATAGACCAAACAAAAAATCGGACGTTTTTTTACTCTTTCCATGCAAATCGTTTACTAGTATTTTTAGGTAGAGTAAAAAAACTACCAATTTTTTTGGTTGCACCTATCTATCCTACTTATCCTGCCTGACTCAAAATACCTCTCCGAACACTTAATTTTATTATAAGTACAGGGTGTAAGGGACAGCTTTCCGAAAACTTTAACAATGTCTTCAGCATACCATCATCCTGAACAACTTACAGCAATAATTTTTGTCGGAAAAAAATTCCACTCTCCATACAAATTGTACGAATCAGGTGCCAAATTTTATGGAGAGTAGAATTTTTTTTTTCGCACAAACAATTCTTGCTGTAAGTTGTTCGGGATGATGGTCTAAAGACATTGTTAAAGTTTTCGGAAAGTTGTTCCAAAACAACCTGTATCATTTATTTCATAGTCCGGAAACACCGTGTAGAGATTTAGTGCTAATCCTGAAAAATATCAATGCCATTACGATATTAAATAGTGCGGAAAAAATGCTAGGGCACGGAAAAGGATCATGCCCAGCTAAAAAAGCACTATAACATTTAGTGCAGTCGCATAAAAAGATATGCTTCCAGCAGCAAATAATAACATGGGCAGGCACGATATATTATAGGGCACGATCTGGTACACACGAAAAAGTAATATGCAAACGCACATAAAAATATGCTTCCAGCAGTCAAATAATATCATGGGCAGGCACGATATATTATAGGGCACAACCTGGTATGCACCAACAAGTAAAATGCAAAAGCACATAATAGTATAATGTATGCATTATAATATAAAATGCCGTCAATTAGGTATTTTAAACAGTGCACTATATATTTTCTTTCATTAGGGTTATACATTATGATGTCTTGACCTATATCTTATAGTGCGAGCTCCAAATAATGTTGTGACGTCACAAAATTGTGGCGGAACCATAATTTTATGTGCACCCCCGGCAGAATAACTTTACATACTGGCACGATTGTTGAAAAAAGTGTGCATGCACAATAGTTTATAGTGCCTCATTTTTCTCAGTGTAATATTATAATGGGAAAGTGTGTATGTCTGCCTGCTACACTTTCACGGTCCATCTTTTCAACTGCTTTTGATGGAATTTGTTATAGGGGAAGGATATAGGCTACTTTTTATTTCGGAAAATTAACGAGTTCTCGCGGAAATGAAATAAACCTCATCCACGCGGACGAAGTCGCGGACATCAGCTAGAAGAAGCAGCGGCAGTATGAAATATAAGAAGAAGAGAGTTGATACAATTTACAGTCGCTTTAAAAGGTTCTACTGCATTAAAAAGGCTTTAAAATTAAGGTAGGAGTACAGTGTTATGAGAGTACAGCGAGATGTAGTGCATGTGTAATGCCGTTGCTACGTCGCTGGTCATTGGTCAACGCTGCTTGCGATGCTGGTCGCGACTCGCGGCAACTACGGCCAGGCGCCACGCCTTGTGACACCCGCGCGACGTCGCGTGACGATGTTATATCGTGTCTGAACTGCTTGTAGCCTACACTACAGGAGTCAACTACATTCGTCGTTATGATGTGTTTTTTCTCGTGAGGAAAATTCTGATGGATACCACTGGCCAAGGGGGGGCAGTGGTCATCTCGGACCCTGAAGCGACGGACGGCTAGTTTTGAGGGTCTAGTCCAACTTTTGTGATTTTAGGTCACGTAAAGGGAATATTGAAGTGGATCTGTCATTTAGATGACCAAAGACGTGCAATAAGGGTCATAGTTTACGGGTCATTGGCGAAGTAAATTGTCCCCATTTGGAACTAACACAAGTTAGAAAATCAAGATTTAAATTGAATTGAAGTAGCGCCATAGCGTATCTGCGAAGATCGCGACAGACATAAAAGATTGCATGGGTCCCGTTTTAACAAGTCTAATAATAGTTCATTTAGCAGCTAGCTTGGTCTGCTGGGAGGCTTCGGCTGTGGCTAGTTACCACCCTACCGGCAACGACGTGCCACCAAGTGATTTAGCGTTCCGGTCCGATGCTGTGGTAAAAACCGATTAGGGGTATGGCTGCCATACCTATAACAGATAAGCCCGCTGCCATCTTAGACTGCATCACCACTCACTCACCAGTTGAGATAGCAGTCAAGGGCTAACTTGTAGAGGAATTGAAAAAAATTGCTCATAAAGTACGCGGCGCAAGCGCAAGTAAGCCATGCGGGTTACCACTAGATGCTCGCTATTCAGTGAGCGCACAATCAATTACATTACGCAAGGTTAGAGTTTTGTACTGTATGCGCCGTACCTCCGCACCGACCACCGACCAATGCTGCCGACCGCCGCGCCGCGCCGGTGGTGCATGCCACACGCGGCCAGGGTTCATACCCGCTTCACATACTCTTTTAATTACATAACCGATTTGCCTATATTTGTCTGCTGCATGAAATTGTAAATATGTATAATATCCTTAATTTTAGTGAACTACTAAGCTTTTTTTTATAATTTTATTACAGTGCTTCACACACGAGGAAAGTTTCCAAACTTATTTAAATATATATCAAAAAAAAAAACCGGCCAAGTGCGAGTCAGACTCGCGCACCGAGGGTTCCGTACAAACCTGTAATAAGTTTTAAATTAAATGTTTTTTTTAAATATTTGAGTTGATTGAATGAAAGGTAAATTGCGATTTACGATTAATGACGTATTAAAAAAAAACTACTTACTTGATCTCGTTCAAACCAATTTGCGGTGGTAGTTTGCATGGTAATGTACAACATATATTTTTTTTAGTTTTATCATTCTCTTATTTTAGAAGTTACGGGGGGGGGGACACACATTTTACCACTTTGGAAGTGTCTCTCGCGCAAACTATTCAATTTAGAAAAAAATGATATTACAAACCTCAATATCATTTTTGAAGACCTATCCATAGATACCCCACACCTATGGGTTAGATGAAAAAAAAATTTTTGAGTTTCAGTTCTAAGTATGGGGAACCCCAAAATTTATTGTTTTTTTTCTATTTTTGTAAGAAAATCTTAATGCGGTTTACAGAATACATCTACTTACCAAGTTTCAACAGTATAGCTCTTATAGTTTCGGAAAAAAGTGGCTGTGACATACGGACGGACAGACAGACAGACAGACAGACAGACAGACAGACAGACAGACATGACGAATCTATAAGGGTTCCGTTTTTGCCAAATTTGGCTACGGAACCCTAAAAATTGCGGAACCGGCAGGATTTGAACCTGCGTCTCTATGTCTTTTTAGGGTTCCGTACCCAAAGGGTAAAAACGGGACCCTATTACTAAGACTCCGCTGTCTGTCTGTCTGTCTGTCTGTCTGTCTGTCTCCAGGCTGTATCTCATAGACCGTGATAGCTAGAAAGCTGAAATTTTCACAAATGATGTATTTCCGTTGCCACTATAACAACAAATACTAAAAATTAAAAAAAATATATATATTAAGGGGGGCTCCCATACAACAAACGTAATTTTTTGATATTAACAGTAAACCTCTACAAACAAAGTTAGTTTTGCGGTTCATTAACAAAGGTAATTATACCTACTTCTTGAGTACGGAACCCTCGGTGCGCGAGTCCGACTCGCACTTGGCCGATTTTTTAACTACTAAGCTCATTAGGTGACAGATTGAAAGCAGTGAAACAATGCGTCCAAATTGGAACCAATGTGCAAGATTCGTACTAAGGTAACTTTGTGTTATAATCAACTGTATGTAAGTTGACCCAAAATGGCGGACGTCTGCGCAGGTACATTGTACTACAGAGCCGAGCGGAGCATGCGCAGGGAGCGAGGAGTATGGGCTCGCGGCGCCCCTCATACGGCACTACATTTGACACCCGAAATGTGTTTCTGCACAGAGTTCAACTTACGCCGCGACTAATATATTAACAGACTTGTTATGCCGGAGATGGTTTTTCATCCCAGAAAATCAAAGAGTTCCCTCAGGATTTTTAAAAGCCTATATACAAGAAAATGCAGCCACAGACATCAACTACCTATTTAGTTCCATATAAATTCAAGACACGAGTTTACATTGCTTGCACTCTAGAGTTAAGATTACAGAATAACTTGGCTTTTCTTTCAGCTCGCATCTAACGAAATCGTTTAAGCTCTACAGTCTGTTCTATATATATGTCAATCAGCATACAATAATGGGTTGCGCGGATGCATGCACTGCGCATCCTTCCTCAGACGCATAGCACGTCTGACGTCATACAAGATGAGCGTGGGCATCTGTCAACTTGACGTCGAGGGGATGTCACGATATAGCGCACTTTACGACACTCTACCTCTAGTAGTTCGTAGTGGAATGTGCTCACTGCTCAGTGCAGTTATTTTAAAGACGTATCTTATCTCTTTGATTTTGTACAAGAGAAAACGCAAACTAATGCCTTCAGAACTTTCGTACCTAGCATGGTCATAGAGGCCGCCTGGCAAGTCCCTACAAAAGACATATGTCCAACGGGCAACAGTGGAAGTCCATCGGTTGACAACGACAACGATGCGGTAAAGATAATAATTTCGAAGTGTAGACTGCCACTCAAATTGCATATGCTCTAACAGGGTGACATGTCAGTTATTGTACAATTGTTCATGTTAAATGCAAATAAATGAATCTGAAACTGAATCGGCAGGACGACCGCGTAAGTTCTGCATCAATCATTGTTACAGTATCAATTGTTGTGATTGGCTGAATTTATGGTATTTGCTGCGTCAATGGATTTTTCCCAAAAGTGGAAGAGTGTTATCCAATCAGAGGTGATTGCGATGTAACAATGATTGATGCAGAAGTTACGCGGTCGCCCTGCTGAACGACCTAGCATGATCAGTAGATTTACTGCGCCGCAAATCGAATTTTCGAATTGGAATTGGTTTTTATAAGTTGTGGCACTATAATTCTGCGTACAATAAAAAACTCGGGTAAGAACTGTCTCGAGCGTGCAAGGCCTTAGAAAAATTGAAACAAAAACTAAAGTAGGTCAGCGAAAGTAGAGCTCTTCGAAACAAAAAGCGGACAAACGGTGAACAAAAAGTTTGAAAGTCGTCTTCAGTATTTACAGTTTAACTAGGCTTTACAATGTACGACGACTGAAATCTCCTTTTTCCGAGATAAAATGTAGCCTATGTCCTTGCCGGGATACATCGTATATCTGCACCAAATTTCATCAAAATTGTTTGAAAAGATGGGCCTGTGTGTCTGTCTGTCTGTCTACCACGCTCTAAGCGTCACAGCAGACAGACAGACACACTTTCTATATTATTCGCATTTACTATATTAGTATGGACTATGGATATGGATGGATATTATATAATATTCTGCGGTCTTACTTCTTGCTAACAATCCACTACGCAAGCAACCTATCAAAAATCTAAAAAATGTACTATAAACTAGCTACTGAGAATTTCTCGGCAAAACGCGAATTTTGACGCGACTATGTTGAAGTTGGGATTTTCACTTTTCTCAGTAGAATCTTGTTTACGAACAACCTACGTGAAATTTCATCAGGATTCTGTTGTTAAAGTTTCTGCTAAGAAAGTCCAATAAATTAATAATGAGCTCAACTCTAAGCTTTTTAAAACTTTCCTAATTCAGCCATTTGTATTATCGTATTTAGTGAGAATGCTTATCAATTCAAATCGGACTCATTGTTCAACACTGCATACCGAGGTGTCAGAGGTGATGACGTCATCCATTGAAATTCGCCGTTGCAGTCTGCGCCGGCGCAGCCTTCGCGACTCCGCGAGATCCGCCGTCTGCCGCCGCCGTCAGTGCGCAGCGACACCGGCGACCTACGACCTCACTTTGTAATCAATATTAATTATTGTGTACACTTTTTATCGTGCCTTTATCTTTAGTCTGTATTTAATTACAATTTGAACTGCGATGAATTTTAAACAATTTTTTAGAACCATCTTCGCTTGGTATTAGACAACAATGACAGATTAAATAATAGTTCGCATTATAATAGCCCGTTTCTAGAGCTGGTGGAGAAACTGACTATTGGTTTTGCTCAATAATTCGTTATTTTCAATTTTCAACAAACTTTGTAACACGGAGGAATGAATTTCCATCTATCCTCTTATTATTAATATTTATTTTCCATATAATTTATGTGCATATTATAGTGTTTTTTTTCATGTAGGTATCTATTAATTTATGATTAACTTATTTAAAAATCGCTAGCGAACCTTATAAACAAAAATATGAAACGTCTAGGGTATTTAATCAAATTATTTTTTCGATTAAGTACATTAGTCTCTATTTTTCTTAAAAGTGTATGCAGGGTCTTAGATTTCGATTTCTTATTTAATTTTGTTAGATTCCGGACGTATTTGAATGAGTTTACTTAAGAAATAGAAAATAATAGTTTTAATTACTTATCTATATTTAATTGGCTTCATCATCATTAATATAGATCTATCAATCGATGATTAGATAGATACGTCTACATTGTAACAGCAGCACGTTTAACGTAATTAAATACAATAGATCGATAGATATAATTACCAACCGTTTTATCACACATTTTCCCGTCCACCCGAGACATTGAGGTGTTGTGACAGTGCTATCCAATTTTATAAGAAATCCTCACAAGAACGCAAACAAAATGTGTGACCATGCAATGCTCATTTGTTAAACTACTTAATTTGTTAAACTATTTAAGAATTAAATCCATTAGTTCAACCTATTTCCTAATCTATTCAAAAATATTGCATGAAAATTGGAAATAATAACCACTTGTCAGAGGTCGGTAGCTAATTACCAGCTTAATGCTTTGATTTAGATCTAAATGACGAGCAAATTAACAGAAGGATATCCTGATGTCAAGTTATCACTACTCATATATTAATCCCAGACAATAATATAGTGGCTTTTGAGGAAAATGCCCTTATTAATGCCCTATATCAAAGCTCTGTAAAAACACCGCATAAAGCGGATTCCACTATTAACTTTTATGGTATCCTGGATAATATTATATGTTTGGATAAATTAGAATGCAATATGAATAGCAAGATGTCTGGAAGACTGAAATTTAAATCTGATCTGATGCCATGGATCATGGATCAGAGGTTGTTGCATAAAAGTCTACCATAACTGTCTAAATCAGCCAAAATTGCACATTTTTACGTGCGATCTAAGTTTTCCGTAGATTTTCATATGTTACGCGTTTGAAACCCTCGTAGTTTTAGTTTTAAGATACCCTGGGTAATTATCACCATCGTGTTTTATATTTTTTAAACATGACGTTCAGAAGTTTGAGTTTGTGTTCCCGTTAGCTTGAAAAGTTCCAGATCCTGTGATAACGACAGGCCCGAGCAGTCAGGCACCTTAGCTACACCATGGCTCAAAGTAAACAATAGCAAGAAGGTAACATAAGAAGAGTGTTGCATGGAAACCGAGCCTTTCCATCAACAAAAAATATAATCAAAGTGCGCGTGACACAGACACAGGCTTAATAAAAAAGCTTTTACACGTTTTTGGGATTCTCACAGAGCTAATATTATGAGAAGAAAAATTTATGAGTTTATATAAAGTTTTATTTCGATGACCAATGCTGAATAAAACTGATAATGTATCCAGTTTGCGTATACATGGTCTAGTATAGAAATAGCAACAAATAATAAATATGCAGGGGTTACAATAGTTCGAATGCTGCGTGAAAAAAATTAGGAAAATCCTGTATCTACGTACGTACGTCCATAATAATATCTATATGAATACCGTAGAGCCGGCATAGGAAATCGAATGAAAGGGATAAAAATATTAGATTGATAGAGATCGTTCTTGGAAGAATTGTATTACTCACAGAGTCATACTGTTTATGTAGGAACTAGGAAAAGCACACGTACAGAAGTCAGGACTACAGCTCGTTTTGCGCGTGCGAATTTTCGGGAAGTAGCTACTAGGTGGTAAACAGGGGGAGACGGCTACAGCCGATCGGTTTTGATAGATAACTAGGACTTACCGAGTCATGTTGTTGTATGCGTATGTACGGGAAGTATTCGTAAGTCACAGCACACACGTACGGCGGGGGCGTGTCGTGGAACTTGGTCGGGTGTCGCGTGTGGTCGCGTCAGGGCGCGGTCGCCATCGCGTGCGGTCTCGGCGGCGGCAGGGGCACGAATGCCGGGCCGGAGGGCTAGAGGCCGGAGCCCCAGTGCGCAGCGCGGGCCGCGGACGTCCATGCATCGCGACCTGCATTCTGCGGATTCGCGATCAACTCATCACCGCGCCGGCCGCCGCTGAGGTCGACGACTCCTACCTAATTTCTAATTATGCATAATATCGTATCGTATAATAAATAAGTTTCCTGTTCCTTTACCTGCTTAGGTGTAGGGTTAACAAGCCACAGAGGGACAAGGTTGGGATAGTTATTGAATGAAGTCAAATCTTCATGAGTTTAATTTAAAGAGAACATGTTCTCTTTAAATAGTAGGTATTCAATGAAATAGGAATAGGTAATTACCGAAACCGAGGTGCAATAAGAAAGGATTAAGTGTACCAGATGCTTAGATACCTACAAGATAATGTTTTACCCCTTTTTTTTTGAGAATCAAATAAGGGCAAAAGACATATTAATTTAAACACCACCTGAAATCTAAATTTGTTAACGGAATTGAGTAAAACAGTTCAGAACGATCTCATGTTTCATTTTTCTGGAGTACCGGTGTACAAGATATAAAAACCTTACTCATGTACTCATACTCATGTTAAACTAGAGAATAATAATTTGCCATTTCCCGACTATTTCTAACAACCGATTCTGCATCCAAGTCATCATCCTTCCTGCATTATATTATGCACCGTTGTCGTATTTAGCACTTTTCGTTTTCTTTTAAATCTGTGGTTTTCCTTTTATTTATTCTGTTCAAAGCGTGGCAACCAACCATCAATTTTATTATGGTCATTTTCGGTGTATTTTTAGGTTTCTGATCGCAGTGTCGTGAGCTATACAAAAATATTTAGGTTCCAATGACTAAAATAAAAGGAGGACTTAGCCACAGCCGGAGAATACTTGTAAGGCAAACTACCCGATTTTCTTGAACTTCTCGCAGAAATTTGTTTGACTACATAATTCTAACTAGTGGTTCGCCCCGGACTGAGACCTCGCTGTATCCATCCATTATATATAGTTTATTATTTGTAAGCACAAACGAATAACAGAGCGCCATCTATTGACATCATTGTGAAGTTCTGTTAAAAATACTGAAGCATTAAAAATTAAATAATTTCGTTTCCTTATAATATTTATCTAATTTTAGTATTTGTTGTTCAAACACAGAATATGGATTCAAATAGGAATCTGGCTCAGCTTTTCAGAAAATTGAGAGTTCTGTGGTCAACTTTGGACGTTAGAAAATCTCCACTTTGAAAGCCCCCGTCAATTTTAGGGGAAAAATGTAAAAAATATATTTTTGGACTCTATTTCTAATTATCTTTAAAATGATATACCGCAACCCTGTGTGACGCTATAAAAATTATTTTTAATTAGCTATTTACTTAAGTATATAAGATTGCACGGCCAGCAGTGGCGTCAACGTGGCACACAACTCTTGTCACTCAGTACAACAAGTAAGTCTTTATTTAGTACCGAAATAACTAGAAGCTAATTTCTCGCGGGAACCTTAAGCTATAGCGAAGTTCTAACAATACGGATTACAAAGAAAAGCTTATTTTTACAATCAACAATTCCAGGCGCGGCCGCTAGCAAAAAAAACCAATCTTGAACTCGTCGAACTGTCAAAACCAAGGAGGTTTTATCAAAAAGCGCGGCAAGCTAGCTACGTTCACAAAGTATTCATCTGTCACAGCGACCACAGACAACTAATACATAGGTGGCGCGAACAATCCCCCGCCCGTGGACGCAAGGATTTACGTCCACTCACTAACAGATGGGGAGACGTGACAAGGTGCAAACGGCTCGGTGCAAGACCGAATCTCCGACCATTACCTCGGCGACTCTGGGAACCCCATCAGACCCGTACATTAGCTTAACAATGCGTCCACGACGCCAATACAAAGGTAGCAAATTAGATTCCTTTACCAATACAAGATCACCAACCTTAGGGGGATCGGATTTGTCAGCCCACTTAACACGTTGCTGCAAAAGGTGCAAATACTCGAGTGACCAACGATGCCAAAAGCTCTGAGTCATTTGCTGCAACAGTTCAAACCGAGACAAACGTGAGGTTCTCGCGTCCCTGAAGGGGTATTCGGGCAAGGCGTTAAGGGGCTGACCAATCAAGAAGTGGCCGGGAGTTAAGACCTCCAGGTCGTTTGGGTCAGACGAGAGGGGGCAGAGTGGCCGAGAATTGAGTATGGCCTCAATTTTACAAAACACAGTGGCGAGTTCTTCGAAGGTCAAGATAGTTTCTCCTATAACGCGTCGGAGATGTGTCTTGGCGACCTTGACGACAGCTTCGAAGATCCCACCCCAGTGGGGGCAAGCTGGAGGGTCAAACTTCCAGGTTATCCCCATCTTGGACATTGCAGTACTTAAACTAATCTTATTACTAGACAAAAATTCAACAATTTCTCTTAAATATCTATCGGTACCCTTATAATTAGTACCGCAATCGGTGCGAACCAGGTCAGGCAATCCTCGACGAGAGACAAATCTACTTAGTGTGGCCACAAAGGCCTCAGTGCTTAAGGCACTCACCAGTTCCAAATGGACCGCTTTAGTAGAGAGACAAAAAAAGACGCACAGATAGGCCTTGAGTGACCGGGCGTTGCGGAGGTTAGAGCTCTTGATGGCGAAAGGGCCTGCAAAATCAGTGCCAACTCCGGCAAAAGGTCGAGTGGCCATGACGCGGTCGGGGGGCAAGTCACCCATCATCGGCTGCGCAGTAGGGGCCTTCAAACGGTAGCAAGGGATGCATTTGAAAATGACGCTCCGGATTGTGCGTCTCCCTGCCAAAATCCAAAACTCACGCTGTAAAATAGCCGAGAGGGCATTGCAACCAGCATGGGCATTTTTCAGGTGATAAGAGGTCACCAGCAATTTAACAAAGGTGCCGTCCTTAGGGAGCAGCAAAGGGTGACGAGCACCATAGGGCAACTCAGAATTCCTAAGGCGTCCGCCAACGCGTAACAATCCGTCCTCGTCCAAAAAGGGGCTTAAGCGAGCAAGCGGGCCTTTCAAAGCTAAGCCTCCTTTTATGGTGTCAATCACGGATGCAAAATGTTCTGCCTGAACCACACGCACCCAATGTGTCCGGGCTTCTCGACGTTCAAGAGGCGACAAGACAGGATTCAAATTTTTATTACCTGGGTTCCTTCCATTATGGATGAAACGTCTAAGCCAACCGGTAACACCAATGAGTTTATCAAGGGAACTGTATCGTTCCAAGAGGAAGTTGGAGTCTGGGATCGGTCTATCCTCCACGACTCCGACTCTTAAGCCCGGCAAAACTTCCGGAGCGGAGAACCGATTCTGAGGCCAAGTCGACTCAGGTTGCGTTAACCAACTTGGGCCCCACCAAAGGGGGTGGTTGACAAGTGAAGAGGCTTCGAGACCGCGAGAGGCGCAATCGGCCGAGTTCAATTCTCCGGGTACGTGTCTCCAAATCAACGGAGTTTCAGAGCACTGAATTTGGGACACCCGATTCGCGATAAAGACCTCCAAGTTGTGAGGGGCGGCTCGGAGCCAACATAGGACAATTTCACTGTCCGTCCAAGCGTACACGTCGGTCAGTTCGACCACGGATGCCAAAGATGAACGGACGTGGTTAAGAAGGCGCACCAAAAGAGCAGCGCCAGACAATTCTAATTTAGGGATCGTCAAGCGTGACCGAATAGGGGCCACCTTGCTCTTTGCCAAGACAAGATGTGTCGCGACCTCACCGGTGGCATCGACAGTCCGCATATATACCACGGCAGCATAGCCTCGTTCGGAGGCGTCACAAAATCCATGGAGACTGGCGTGGCACCTTCCTGGTGGTAGGAAGCGTCGAGGCATCGCAATTCGGTTGACGTCCGGAAGTGCAGACACAAGGGAGTGCCACTCCTTCAATAATTTCCCTTGGAGAGGATCGTCCCAACCGACTTCAGCAATCCAAAGCTTCTGAAGGAAGCATTTGGCCAAAAATATTACGGGAGTGATCCACCCGTTTGGATCAAATGTGCGGGCAACCGTGGACAAGACGGAGCGCTTAGTCCAGACCTTAGGAGGTGGGTTCAATTTGACCCGGTAGGTGAAAACATCCTGGACGGGCTGGTACTGTATTCCAAGGACCGTCAACAAAATAGGATTTTCAAGGTTTTCAAAAATATGAGGGTCCTGCTGATCCTCTCCCGGGAGATCCTTCAAAACGTGAGGGGAGTTGGATAGCCACTTTCGCAATTCATAACCTCCGGACTTCAGTATTGCAATCAATTCGTCACGCAGGGTCAAAGCTTCTTCAACACTAGAAGCTCCTGTGCAGATGTCGTCCATATAGACTGACGATTCCAAGGTGGCTGATGCACGAGGATAATTCAGCCGCTCGCGGTTAGCCAATTCCAACAAGGTCCTAATAGCAATATAGGGGCTTGACCGGAGTCCGTAGGTCGTTGTGTTCAATTCAAAGACCCGTATCGGCTCATTAGGACTCTCGCGCCACAAAATCAGCTGATACCTCCGATCATCGCGATGTACCACCGACTGTCTGAACATCATCTTGATGTCAGCAACAAAGACAATTTGGTGACGGCGGAAATGCGTGAGGATGTCGAAGATATCCTTGATCAACTTAGGGCCAGCGTGCAGACACTGGTTCAAAGTCACCCCGTTAGACGTGGCCGCGGAGCCGTCAAATACCACTCGAATCTTACCCCCAGGGGTCTTCAAGACAGCATGGTGGGGTAGGAAGTAGTGCTCGTGCGAACGCCAATCAAAATTTGATGGTGACATGTGTCCAAGGTCTTCGTACTCGCGCATAAATTCAATATACTTGGTGCGGAAGGTAGGGTCGCGCCGCATGCGCCGTTCCATAGACAAGAGCCTCTTCTCAGCTAAGGCCCGTGAATGACCAAGAGGGGGGCGAGAGGCGAGGAAGGGCAAGCGAGTTACGAAGCGCCCATCAGTACGGCGGCCTGTGTTATTTTGATAGAACAACTCGCATTCAAGGTCAAGAGGATTAACCGGTGCAGCGTGTGGCGGCTCCTCGACTTCCCAAAAACGCTGGACTACATCCGACAACGTTAAGCCGGCTGCCTGCAATTGGTCTAGCACCGGTGGGTCTGAAGACCACAAAACGGGTCCAAGAAAGCTATGACCAAATATAGTGGAGATGGCGCAAAGTCCATCTTTCTGCAGGACCCTAATTCCTCCTGACAAGATCAGGCCTAGGACATCAGAACCCAACAAAAGATCCATGGGACCAGGTTCAGTCCAGTGAGGGTCGGCAGGGGTCAGACCTGCCGTACAGGAAACCGCAACGTCAGCGATTCTTTCCTGTGGTAGAGGACCCAAGATATCGTCAAGGACTGACACCTTGACCAAGACGCGGAGATTGCCCTTAATTGGGCCAAACATCAACTCCGCTTCACCCTTAGGAGTCGAGGGCTCGGCACCACCGATACCTATCATCCGAACCGCATGAGGACTCCAAGGGAGCCCTAGCTTACCCACCAAATAAGAAGAAGCAATACAGCGCTGTGAACCCGAATCCAAGAGGGCACGAACTATCAAACATTCACCTTTCGGGTTGTACACCTTCACTGAGACAGTCGGCAAAAGAACGGTCTGACAGACGGACTGCTGAAGATTAAGATTCTCAGGAGATGTGGCTGTGGTGGGGGCTAGGGCGGCGACTACCTAGCATTGGTCACCTTCATCAAACCGGTCCTCGAACCAGGGAATCTCGAATCGAGATTCATGCGGAACCTCCAGAGGCGGAGGAGACGGACCTCCATTTGGGTAAATCCACGCGCCATCCCGCGGCGGAAGCACAGGCCTAGTCAAGCGGGCAGAGGCCGGCACACCGTAGTGAGGTTGGCGACCCATACGAGGTGGGCGGCGCTCTAGTCGCGGCCACTCGTGAAGCGGGGGTGAGTAGCGAGTAGGACGGCCCGTCGCCGTGGCGGCAGCAAATCCCGCATCAAATTGGCGCAGGGGGGTCGAAATCCCCCCGCGGGGGGGTGAAGCCCCCCCGGGTGGGGGCGAAGTCCGGACACACCGGGGCACCTGACACGGTGCAGGAGAGCGACGCAGACTAGCAGGGGAGCGATTAACATAAGCACCCCCGCCCGTGCGGGGGGTGCTCTCCCCCACCTGGCGGCCAACGCCATTTTGGTTGGCACACAAGATCGCCAGGTGGTTGCCCTTACAAATAGGGCATGGCTGCTGATGTGGGCAGTCTCGCTGCAGGTGAGCTTCCAGGCAACTATAGCACCAGTGGCGGTCCCTGGCGATGCCCCTCCGGTGGTTAATCGTCTTGTCCAGGAACTGGGGACAAGAAGGTACCCTGTGGCCCGGACGCTTGCAATATTTACAGGGGGTGGCCTCAGTGGCAGCAAGCCCCCTGTAGACTGGCATTGGCCTTCGCTCAGAGGCCCCCTTACCAGGGCTGCCAATCTGACCCCTTCCCTTCCTCGGCTGGGCAGGTTGCTCTGAGGTCCTTGAAGGACCAGCAACACCAGAGTTGTCAGCCTGCCGGCACTCCTCCTCGAGAAACTTTAGCAAATCTGAAAAGGGGGGCAGATAGCTGGCACCGTCCCCACCATACCTCTGTTCAAACCGCAATTTTAATTCGGGAGGTAGGCGGGACAACACTATATGCAGCAACAGAAAAGACCACTGGTCCACCGGGAGCTCTAGTCGCCTAAGTGCATTACATGCTACAATCAACGGGTTTAACAAAGATTCCCTCAAACGAGCAACCCCTGAGACACGTGGCAGAGACAAAATTTGCGCCACGTGCGTGTCCGCTAATCGGCGCACGTTGGCATACCGCCGGGTGAGTAGTTCCCGGGCGGTAGTATAGCTCTCCTCGGAGAGGTCCAGGTGGCAGACTACACTCAGAGCCTCTCCCTGCAAGGAGGACAGCAGGTAGCTCAGTTTCTGGCAGGGAGACAGATCCTTCCTAGCATGCACCAGACTATCAAAGAGGCCGAGGAAACCTAACCACTCACTCAAATTGCCAGAAAATTTAGGTAGGTCTATAGTGGGTAACCTACCTAGTAGCGCAGGTTGAGTCGGAGGTCTCAAAGGAGACTCGAGAAGAGAGCTTAGTCTCGCCTCCTTCTTAAGCTTAGAGCTTTCCTCCACAAGGCCGTCCGTTAGTTCAAAGAACTGCTCATAGTCTCGCTGAGCGGACTGCAGCAGTTCCTCGGGCGGTTCCAAAACCACTAGGTCCCTAAGCGCTTCCTCGACAATTGCCTGTCTGGTCGGCACCTGTTCACATCGCTTGAGCAGTGCGGATGCTCTGTCCTCACGGCCTATCAAGGTACGAGCTGTAGCCGCCCATCGGAGTTCAGTTTGTATCGAGCCAACGAGCTTTTTATGAGCTGACATCTTGTACGCAATAGGTATTGCAATTTGCAATTAAATAAATTACTTTATGATTCACACTTACAATTTAGGCTGGATTGAGGTGGCAACCCTAACTAACAATTAGCCAGCTGTGTGAATTCACAACAAAACAACAACAGTATAACAACACACAAAACAGCAACAAACAACAAACAAATAACAGCAAATAAACAATGTTCAAATTCTATTGTAAACAATGAATTTATATGTTAGGTTGTTACACTGTTGATTGCTACAATAATCAAAGTAAAGAATTAAAAATAAACAAGAATAAGAACTACAATTAAAAGCAATTTAAACTTACCTACATGAAAATTATCAAATTATCAGGGGTTAACCTTCAAATACAGACAGACATACATGTAAAAACAAAAAACAAGTTATGTGTATAGTTAACCCGAGACAAACAACAATAATATGTAATTATAGTAATTGTAGTATAATCTTAAGCATAAGTTAGAAGTTACAAATTCAAGTTTTAAACAATTGCAAAGACAGGCAAAGATAGGTGGGCAACTATATATGTGACTGAAAACACTGTGTAATCAATGATTACCATTCAATAATTAAAAACAAGTTTTTAATTTGCAACTAGTAGGGGACAAAACCAAAGGTAGTGGTTAAATTTACAAATCCAATTAATAATAAGCAATTAATTCAAGACAACAAATTCATATACAGTCACAATCGCAATGCAGACAAGCAATATCAAACCTTGTAATTAGCAATATCAACATATAAAGGGTAAATAATGTATACATAATACCCTTTATTACAAGTTATTATCTGTACACAAATTCAGTTAAAGTGTTGAACAGCTGTTGGCCAATTAATTTAGAAGTTTGCCCACAATTCAATAAGCTGCTAACAAGCTAGTATGTATTTAACAAACTAATTACAGCTTGCAACCTTTCCTCAATCTCAACTACAAACTTTCAATTTAAATAAGTACTTTCATAAACAAAACAGTTATTTAATTAAACAGACACCAAGTACAAGCTTTGACACCACAGAAGTATAGTTTGTGCGGCAAGAATCAAACCTAATGTACAAAATTCTCTTATGCCGCTTCAATACATTTAACGGAGCATGTAGGAACTATAGCTAAGTAATCCAAAGTAAAAGTTAAGCTTGTTTTAATTTACCTAGCTATATCCCACAATAAATTCCCCACTAGCTTACACTATTAAACCGGTACAGACCTGTCCGCAGCGTTTAGTACAACCACGCTCTGCTACCAAATGTTGGGGCTTCAACCTGGTCCAATGCTACAACCCTAAGACGCTGTTCCAGGGGCCCATCAGCTGGATTCGAGCCTCTTAGACCATTGGCTCAGGGCCAAATGCGGACAGAACTGTTCCGGCTTAACTTAGGTGGTAAGGCAATAATGAAAACTATACTACGTACTTACGGAGTCCAAGTGCCTACTGAATGATGAATCTTCGATAAGGAAGGATGTAGGTTAAAGGTTAGGAAAGGTCAGGAATGAGAAGGTATACTTTTCGGCCTGTGGCTTCTTGCTTCAAGACGGCACTAACACACAACACACACAGCACAGCACTAAAGTTCGTCTATAAGCTACTTAGATTAATTATTTACTTAAGTATATAAGATTGCACGGCCAGCAGTGGCGTCAACGTGGCACACAACTCTTGTCACTCAGTACAACAAGTAAGTCTTTATTTAGTACCGAAATAACTAGAAGCTAATTTCTCGCGGGAACCTTAAGCTATAGCGAGGTTCTAACAATACGGATTACAAAGAAAAGCTAATTTTTACAATCAACAATTCCAGGCGCGGCCGCTAGCAAAAAAAACCAATCTTGAACTCGTCGAACTGTCAAAACCAAGGAGGTTTTATCAAAAAACGCGGCAAGCTAGCTACGTTCACAAAGTATTCATCTGTCACAGCGACCACAGACAACTAATACATAGGTGGCGCGAACATTAGCATTCGCTTCTATGAGAGCCCCCCTGAAATAAAGATTTTTATAACTTTTTAAGCCATATTCGGCTGGAGCCACAGACCATGCTGGAGCCCTCGGTTTACATATTCAGTAATTCAGACGTTATAAGGCTCTGACAGACGGACGGACAGACGGACGGACAAGTGCAAATTCACTCAAGTAGACTCAGAGACCTTCGCTTCGCTCGGTCAATAATTGCGAAAGTGTGTTTGTTAGTGTGTTTGTCCTTCAATCACGCAGCAACGGATCGACGTGATTTTAAAGCATGGGCATAGTTAAGGATCTGGAGAATGACACAGGCTACTAGGAAAAAATAATTTAGAGCATATTTTAATGCTCGAAGGGAAACTTTGGAACATTACAATTCTAGAGTTAGTAGATATACGATTCTCCATAATATCAGCAACGTTGTTAGAATTTGTCGCTTGGCATTCCACTCTGTCGTCATTGTATTTCGACGCTCGATTTCTATCAACATTATTGATGATATATAAAATCTCGTAGGTACTAGCCCTATCTTTTAGTACTTATAGTCAATCGAGTAATCGAGATGTCATCGTCAATCCATTATCGATTACCTTATGCTTTATGTCAACCAACACGTATGTTTGTGTATGTATTGAAACCATCAACCACCTGACTGCGGTCTGCCTAACTTTGTTTAACGGGACAGAGGCAGGTCACTGAGATGTGATAAGTAGAGGTATCGGCTTTAGAACGTGATAATATTATGTTTATACTTTACTCTGTACTACTTACTTGTACTCGCAATAAGCACTCCGAACCGTTTAGGTGGATTTTCTAAAAACGCACGCTACGTTAGAATTGCAACTAGAGGTACAGATTCAATAAAGCTCTTTAACGTACCTACCTAAGTATTAGCAGACATAATAGACATAATTAGAATTTTTTTCTAATTGGAAATACTTTACACCTTCATACTAAACTAAGTAGTTTAGTATGAAGGTGTAAAAAGCTCTACAATTAATTTTTAAAAGCTTTTACAAATAGGTAGCTCATCATATTATTATTCCAATGTTATCTTCTCTGAAAAATTTTACTAGTTTTGCTTCCCCGGGAATCTTTTATTCGTCCAAGGATGCAACTTACCTTTATTTACTTATATCAAGGAAAACAGCAGATACATAGACAAACTATGTATTGACAATGTAAATGTAAACAAAATATGTTATGTATATTCCCTTTTTTAAATAGAGTCCGAAGGACGGCCGCTATTTCGAGATGACATTTAGTTAGTCCGCTCCCTCAAGTACCGTCCAGGCGTGAACCTCGCCTCGTTGCTCCTCCGGAGTCCGGGCTACACGAGCGTGAAATAGCTGCCTCGGCCTCGGCTCTAAGTTCATTATGACCGTCTGCTGACCTCGCGTCAGGTCGTGTTATATTTTCTACTTCTAAAGTTGTTGTAGAGATACTGATTCCATTTACAATTGATAGGAAGATCGATTAAGCTCTACAATAGAAAAAAAAATTCCAATAAATGACCTACATTACATCGTCATCATCAATCATCATCATCAGCCTGTGGACGTCTACTGTTAGACATGGACCTTCCCTAGTAAACACGACCACACCCAGCCCTCTACTTTCCTCATCCACCCACTTCGCGCCACTCTGTACCTTTTACAATAGCATCTTATAACCTTTGGTACCTCCCTGAGCCATACACTATTGGTATTGAGTCTTAAGAACCGTTATTTGTTGGGTTTTCACTTATATCTAGCCAGCTCTTATTCTCGTAATACTTACATGTGTAATGTACGAGTAAGTTGCGTGTTTGTGGCGTGCGCGCGCCGGAGCGTGGCAGAAGGCCGCCGGTAACGTAACGATGACGAAACGATGCCGCAGCCGCAGGCTGCAGGAAAGGTTTATTGGCCGCTGGAGGCTCGCTACATCCTCCACGACTGGAGAACTGCTATCATGTTCTCTAAAGATAATGTTCTCCTGATCAAACATAAAATAAACTGAATAGGTAATTAATAAAGAAGAAACATCCCTTCTCCTGACTAAATGAAAAAAAGAAAGAAACATCTTTTCGTACCACTTGCTCAAAAAAGTGACATTCTATGCCACAAAAAGCGAAGATAACAATAGTCATTTTTAATCTGTTAAAAACAGGGAAAGAAAATTGTACTGAATTTCATTCATCCTCTAGGGGGAGAATGTGATTTAAATTTGGAATACTTACCGAAATTTATACTGAACTACATCTGTGTTTACACCATTGAGTTTGTATATAAAGCATTAAACATCTTTTTGAAAAAGGAATACGCATTTATTATGCAGTTATGATTATCTATTAAATAAAATTACTAAAACCGGCGAGACCGTATGAGCTTGATGCCTTTGCTTTTCTGACGATAAAATATTAGTCTAGGAATTTGCCGCGTTTTTGTGTTCTTCAAATACATAAACGTTAAATTTATTTTTATAAATAAGTTAATGTTATAAACAGTTCCTCAGACGCAAGGACAGAGAAATACTCAAATCAACTCATCAACAATAAATGTACCAAACAAAAATGTAACTCTCTCTATCAATAATTGGACCAATGTTTCGAATGTTAACTTTTACTTTTAATATTAATCTACTATTATTTGAGGCACTTCAAAAGCGATGATAGCTTTTTGATTTAGATATTCGGCCACACGAATCCCCGACCACCAGAACAGAAGTTACATTCCGGTCCTCAGGCAGGTTAGGTGCTTCTAACTGAGTTATGTGTGTTTTAACACTTGTTTTTCCTGTGAAGGATAACTTCGTGCGTGAGGATTTATTCTAAGTATACCCGTGTTCTTCCTAATGTCCTCAAAAGTTTTGTGAAGTCTCCAATACGAACGTGATGGACTACGCGACGCCTGAAACCCTTCTCACTCTCGTGAGTCTCCTCTTACGAGTCTCCCTGAATGAAAAAGGTTTAGGAAAGATCAGTAGTGAGTCAGCAATTGGTTACTGATGACCAAACGTCATCTTCTTGAAATCAATTTGAGTAGATAATATGCAGTGGCGTGCACAGTCTTGGGAGCCCGGGTAGGCATTGGTTACGTAGATATTTACCTATTTTCAGGCAGGGAATGATGAAAATTATATATTGAGCTTTTTTTAACTAGGGTAAGCAGTACCTATATGCCTCTATGTCGTGCACGCCACTGACAATATGTTTCTCTTAATCCAGTTTCGGATCGGGCAACGACTATGCCAGTGCTTGCGGTCTAGTAATCTTTTCTCCAAAGTCCACTTGAATATAATTGCAGTCTTAATAAAAACCTGCTCAATATGTTTGCGATTTCCAGGCAACTTTTAGCGTAAAAGAACCTATATTTGTCTGTCAAATGCTTACGCAGCACAGTGCGGAGAGGAACACGTGCGAGACTTCGATGACTGTGGACAATATCGAATATCGCGCCACCAGCCAGTGGGGCACACAAATCACAATACCTAGTAACTAACTATGATAATCGAGATGACAACGGCTATACTTCGTACACTTCGTTCGTAAGTGTCGCAGGATATTTGATATGAACCTAATAATCCACGCGAACGAAGCCGCGAGCAAACATGTAGTAAGTATACCTAATACCAACGATAACGATAGGAGACGTTGCTGATGGTTGCTGGCATAGAGTTTTATAGATATTACCTCTATGGTTGCTGGAATTACTTGTTGAGGAAGACTGGGTGGCTAGTAGGAGAAGTCAACACGTCAACTTTGATCAATTTATCTAAATTTCTTAACTGTGGTGGGCGTTCAAGAAAAATAATATGGCTAACTCTGAGACCATCTCTTAACTAAAATGACACCTATTATAATAGCACAGCAAAGGAGATTAGACCTGTCAATTAATAGTTTAGACTTTGGAGATTTGTGTACAACAGAGTGCCCGAAAGATTCGATCGCGTCAGCGTTATTCTACGATTTGTATGGAACTGTCAAGTGTTTGACAGCTGGCGCTCAATCAATCCCTTAAAAATGACAGTTACTCGTAACTCTATCACGATCGAATGCGTGAAAAAATACTCGGTCTACAGAAGTAGCCACTCTAATTATTATCTATTTTTTTTCTAGATCTGTGTGTAAACTCACAAATAATATTATGGTTATGTAGTTACCTACTCGAGAAGGTGGTCTGATCTAGTGCCGAGTCAGCAGGTCATTGACGCATTTCGCTGATGCAAGCTTTTTTCAAAATAACTCTCGAGCACATAGCAATTATTAAAGCTGTCGCAAAACAATTTACGATTTGACCTTCTTTTTATAAATACGCAAACTCGCATAAAAAATAGCAAAATTACTGATGACTAATACGTAAAATATACATAATGATTTCATCACCCGTGTTGTGATTTTAGTGGCAATGACGTCAAACCTACTAAATTGTGGTAATGTTATAAAGTTTAAAACATGATTGTGACGTCGAACTGTCGAAGGGTAGATACAGATACCAATTTGTTGGTGATTTACCGACGAAACTATACTTTTCCATGGATTTACCGCTGACTAAGTTCATCTAACCGACCAACCCACAAACGCCATTCTGCGATCCGAACTTTAGAGGTGGCTTCAGGAACGTTACCCCCCGGCCCCCGATATCTTCAAGCCTTACTGATGGTGTTATAACTGTACATAAAAAAAGTGTAACTAAACTCTATGGCTGGTTGGGTTTTTCTGACTGGAAATTCTCAGTACTAGCCCGGAGTTAGGAAGTTGGCGATGTTCCACCCCCGTGCCTCGGAGAGCGCGATTATCACTAACATGATAATAGTCGTTAAAGCCGCCAACCCGCATTGGAGCAGCGTGGTGGTAGACCCACCACGCTGCTCTAATTCCCTCTCTCCTATGAGAGTGGAGGCTTGTGCCCAGCAGTGGGACGTTATAGGGATGAGGGTGTGGAAACTCTATGGCAACCATGAATCAAAAATCTTAATCAAAATACACATCTATTTACGCATAAATTAATTAAAGCGTTAGGCCGGGGGATCCCAGGTCTAAACAACTATTGAGTTGCGGTACTTATATTGAGATTGCGACCTTTAGTTTACCTTGTCGATTATAATCAACTGTTGAATCAACTTAGTTTTCTAGGAGCTCGCTTCCCAAACTATACTTATCAATGAAAGTTGTCTGGAAATTACGATATATCCAATTAGTCGAAACGCAAACAAACTCAAAAGCTGTTTATTTTCAGCTGGCCGCTAGCCTAACATTCTCGTATTATATTGAAACAATTTTAGTAAAGTATACACAAACTTTATCAAACGCCTGCACTATATTGCTAACTTTTTTTAACTTTACAGAAAAACATTAGGGTTTGGTAAACTTTAATTAACCAAGCGTAATTAAGAGCGGAAATACCTACACTGGGAACCGGACAGGGCAAACTTACCCAAGACACCTGCGTGAAATGCACGTTTGTGTTTGAGATTTCAGATAAAATTCAGAGTTACCTAAGTTTGTATATTACCCTATCTATGGTAAAGTACGCGGATTTTTTTCCTCCACATTTTTTATTATCTACATGCGCTCATTACTGTGAAAGTGTGAACGTAGACCCACTGATGAGATGGTGGTAGAGATCTTTTATTCAAGGAATTTCTAATATTTTTAGATGTTCATCGCAAACATAAAGTCGTGACTGATCCAAAGTTTGTAGCAAAGTGTTCTCAATCGAAGCTCTCGTATTAATATTATAAGAGATAGCTGCACTTTTTGTAACTATCGCCTGAAAAGCTGATTCAGTATTAGATGGGTGTAGGGCTCTCCACTTATGTCAAAAGTGAAAGTCTGCCTGCATATGGATGGGCCTTTCGCTAGATATGGCCGCTCGAAAACGGTTTATCGTTACCAAAAATGAACCATAATTAGAAATCCTCAATTCCTGCTTTATGTGTGAACGTAGACCGACTGATGAGATGGTGGTAGAGATCTTTTATTCAAGGAATGTCTAATATTTTTAGATGTTCATCGCAAACATAAGGTCGTGATTGATCCAAAGTTTGTAGCAAAGTGTTCTCAATCGAAGCTCTCGTAATAATATTATAAGAGATAGCTGCACTTTTTGTAACTATCGCCTGAAAAGCTGATTCAGTATTAGATGGGTGTAGGGCTCTCCACTTATGTCAAAAGTGAAAGTCTGCCTGCATATGGATGGGCCTTTCGCTAGATATGGCCGCTCAAAAACGGTTTACCGTTACCAAAAATGAACCATAATTAGAAAAGCCGATTCTTGTATAGTTTTAAACTATGAAAATCCACTTACCTTAGATCGAATGTGACATAATTACAAAACTCGATTATTGCTTTTATGTAGGTAAGTACCTACATTTTATTTGTATACGCATTTTATTTATTTTTAATGTGCCATGTATCTGTTTTTCACATAGATCTCAAATTACAAATATTAATTTCATTTATAAGCATCTTCTGACCGCATTCTGAACAAACATTTAACAATTATGTAATCGTAAAAATATATCATTGAAGTGTCACGAAAATTGAGCATGGCATACAGTGTATGTAGGACTTAAAATATGGTAGCATGAATGAAACTTGAATGTGAAAGAAACGCCTTCTAGTTATTTAAAACAAGCCGTGTGGTGTCGTTGGACAGAATTTTTGCTACCTATTAAGTAACAAATAAGTACAAATTTTACGAGAGCGAATCGAACCTGCAACATCTTGCTTACGACGCGGCTCCTACCACTGAGAACCAATGAAAACTTAGAAGTTCTTAGAAGTGTTAGAAATGTTCAACACTAGCTAAAATAATTACTTAATATACCTAGTTAGGTACTCTGTCTCTCACCATCAATACAGAGATTAACGCTTTTTAGTCACGTGAGATTTTTCCAGCCCATATTCCCGAACGTTTGATCCAGCCCTAAAGAACAAGGCTCTAAAAACATGTTATGAGTTATGATGTGAATTAGCCACGTCCTCTCCGCCGCATCCCAAGGACCGCGGCTTCAAGGAATTGCCGCGTGAATCATTCCAGACCACTTCACAGAAATACTTATCAACTGCCCACTTCCGAAGGCAGAGATACTTACTATTAAATTTTTTTTTCCTTGTTTACAAGTACCAGGTACCTATAATAGTATGAATCTATATCTATCTATACTTCTTAAAACTGTAACAGATCCAATTCTGTACATTGAAGATATTTTGAAAATTTTTTTTGGAGGGCACTCATTATTCGATACTAAAGCCAAATCTGTAATTTTTTTCATTTTTGTCTGTCTGTCTGTCTGTCTGTATCTTGGCCGCGCATCACGCCGAAACTACTGAATGAATTCAAACGAAACTTGGCACGATTTGAGCCCATACTACGAGGTAGGACATATGATACTTTTTATCCCGAAATTCTACCCCCGAAGGGGTGAAATAGGGGTTGAAAGTTTGTATGAAAGTCCTTAATTTCTCAAGTTATAGCCATGAAACTTGATATAATATGAGCTGCGGGTTGAAAATGAAAACAAATGTGTTTCACAGTTTTTCAAAATTCCACCCCCGAAGGGGTGAAATAGGGGTTGAGAGTTTGTATGAAAATCCTTAATTTCTCAAGTTAAAGCCATGAAACAGCATTTGGGCTTTCGTTAAAATATGAAGAAGTACGTGTTTCACCATTAAAGGGGGATTATACCGTGGGATAGTAATATAGGTTACTTTTTATCCCGGAAAATTAAGGAGTTCCCGAGGGAATCAAAAAAGCTTAAAACACGCGGACGGAGTCGCGGGCATCAGCTAGTAATAAATATAGGGGAACCTACCTACATCATGTTGCTGCCATTTATTATTGTTATTTAAGGCGCCTTATACAAATTTCATACTTTTCCAGGTACACTTTAAAGAAATAGGAATTCTAGCTGTGGGGATATCATGGTATCAAATTAAAGGTCATGTATTCAGCGTTCGTTTGACCATATAAAAAATGCACACTCCATACAAATTTTCTGCATAAATACGTAATATCGAACGCATGAATCGCTTAAAATGACGAAAAATGGGGTCTGTTCAGGAACCCTCATTTATGTATCCGCTGCATATTTTAATTAGTAATTTATAAAAAAATGATGGCATATATAGTCCTCTATCTAAACTATGCCACATTGTGCGTCCAAGTGAAGTACGTAGTCATTTATGCGTCCCACCATATTTTTTTCATACTTTTTCTAAGGAAATTATCCGAGGACTTGATTTTTCGCCTCAGTTTGCGCTGAAACGCGCTCGTGAACGGACGGGTGTATCACTTTTTGTCAAAATTTTTATTACGATTTCGCGAGTGCAGTGTTTGTATACTGCGGATGGAAAAAATTGATATTTTTATTTGGAACCGAAATAAAAGTAATTACAACACCAAAATTTATTTGGAAAAGCTATATACAATTTAACAACTATTTTTGACCGACTTCAAAAAAGTAGGAGATCCTGAATTCGACGAGTTTTTTCTTTTTTCAAAGCAAGTAGGTAGGTATACCGATTTCTACGAGATTTCTAAACCAGTTTTCGTAAAAGATCGAGGTTCACGAAATGTTTCATAAATATTTCTGAACCAAAGTACTTAATCAACCGAGTTTCTCTGACCAACTCCCGATTCCATCATGAGACCCTGGACACCAACTACTTTCTAGGTCTTTAGTACCTACTTGGCAAGACAAATCCAATGAGCCCAAACACGAAGGAGTTAAGATGAGTATTTGAAGAGGTCCCGTGACGACCTCCCGATTCCATCATTATACCCTGGACGCCAAGTACATTCTTGGTCTTTAGTACCTACACGATAAGACAAATCCAATGAGCTCAAACACGAAGGAGTTACGATGAGTATTTGAGGAGTTCTCCATCTATCTCTGTGACAAGTTTCATCCAGATCCGTTCAGCCGTTCGGGCGTGATTAACAAACATCCATCCATACATCCAAACTTTCGCATTTATAATATTTATTTGATTATTATTATATATTATATTATTACATTATTTGATTAGTAAGACTAGCTAATGCCGGCAAGTTCGTCCGCGTGGTTTTAGCTTTTTTGATTCCCGCAGGAACTCCTTAATTTTCCGGGATAAAACGTAGCCTATGTCACTCTCCAGGTCCTCAACTATACCAATACCAAAAATCACGTCGATCCCTTGCTCCGTTGCGGCGTGATTGAAAGACAAACCAAGAAATCAACAAACCAAAAAACAAAAACACTCGCATTTATTTTATTAGTATGATTATGTTACTATAGTTACCTACTAGGTACCATAGGTTGCGGCCAACGCGCAACGACACAACAAAGGAAGAATATGGAAGGCGAACACTTATAGGTAATTTTCTGTGGGAACAAGTATTGCTAAACTCACACATACACACGTTATCATTATTACTATTTGTCATTATATCTCGCTAGCTAATGCCCGTGACTTTGTCCGCGTGGAATGCTTTTCGTAAGAAACGTTTTCGTTCGACCGTTTCTTTAAATTTCAGCTCTATTTCATACAGATAAGAACTTTTATAGCATACTAGCTGATGCCCGCGACTTCGTCCGCGTGGTTTAAGTTTTTTGTTATTCCCGAGGGAACTACTTAATTTTCCGGGATAAAAAGTAGGTTATGTCACTCTCCAGGTCTTCGACTATACCCATGCCAAAAATCACGTCGATCCGTAGCTCCGTTGCGGCGTGATTGAAGGACAAACCAACAAACCAACAAACCAACTGACTTTCGCATTTATAATATTAGTATGATTTCAATTATCATCATACTAATATTATAAATGCGAAAGTCAGTTTGTTTGTTGGTTTGTTGGTTTGTCCTTCAATCACGCTTCAACGGCGCAACGGATCGACGTGATTTTTGGCATGGGTATAGTTGAAGACCTGGAGAGTGACATAATCTACTTTTTATCCCGGAAAATTAAGTAGTTCCCTCGGGAATAACAAAAAACTTAAACCACGCGGACGAAGTCGCGGGCATCATCTAGTTTATTATATAATATTTGAAACGCAAAAAAGAAGTAGGTATAGGTAAACGGTTTTAGGTTTTCATAAAAGAAACAGGTATTTAGATGGCGTGTACTATACAATTTTATGTGAAAAACTGTGTGTGACGGATAAGTTTTTGAATTATTTCCGTACTAGATGATGCCCGCGATTTCGTCCACGTGGATTACGGTTTTTTGATTACCGCAGGAACTCTTTAATTTTCCAGGGTAAAAAGTAGGTACCTAGCTTATGTCCTTACACCTATACATACAACCTAACATTTTACGAAATTTCATCATAATCGGTTGAGTAGATGGGCCGTGAAAGCGTGGCAGACAGACAGATACACTTTCGCATTTATAATATTAGTATGGATGCCTAGAGACAGCTTTGATTATTTACTAATGGACTGTATCGAAAAATGCAAATATGAATTGTGTACGAGAGCCACGGGGGCGCGGGGGCGCGGGGCGGGATCTCTGATTCGGCGACGCTGGCAGCGACGCGCTAAGTTACCAACTTACCTACTTAGCGCGTCGTCGCCAGTGGTGCGCCCAGGGTTGCCAGGTGTTCGGTATTTTAGCAAGTATAACAAAAATGCCGAAGTATGAGTGGTTCGGTTTATTCAGTTTCATACATAATGAAGTATAAGATTTGCCGCAATATAATAAGTGACGTTGCCGGTTCGTACACGCGCAGATCGTGACGTTTTCCATTTCTTTCTTTCGAATCGTGTCGAAACGTGAGCGAAGGTCAGTCATTTGTGATTTTTGATTTCAAATCAAGCGTAGACATGGTGAAGCCTAAATTATGCATACCTGTAACTTTTAATGCCTACTGCCATAATATGTGTAATTTTATAAAATAAATCTATACTAATGTTATAAAGAGGTAAAGTTTGTGAGTGTCATAGGCTATATATTTACCCGAAAAATTTGGGAGTTCCCGTGGGAATTTAAAAAACTAATTTCACGCGGACGAAGTCGCGGGCATCTGCTAGTATTGTGTAAAATAATTATCATCAGTTGTGTTTGTTCCTATCAACGGTCTCGTCCTTGTTCGGTAGATTTCAAAACCAAATTTGGCAACCCTGGCCGTGCCGCGGTCACTCCGGCGGCTTTTCTATTTTTATATTTTACGATTATTCTTTTTTAGGGTACCGTACCCAGAGTGTGCCACCGGGACCCTATTACTAAGCCTGCGCTCTCTGTTCGTCTATCTGTCAGCGGGCAGTAGGTATCACATGAATCGTATGAATGAGAATGAATGAAATTACACTTTTATTGTAGGTAAACTACATAAAAATACACCAAAAAAAAAATACACCACAATGAAAACCTGTCATGTGCGAGTTGGACACGAAGGGTTCCGTACCATTTAGTTTTACATTTGACATGTATGACACGCCCGATCATTCACAAACGCTAGGTACACTGTTCTTCTATGTACCTATAGTATGCGCGCGAGTTGAATGCATCGTGTGTCACCGTACAATATTAGCTCTGCATTCAACTCGCGCGCGTACTATAGGTACATAGAAGAACACTGTACCTAGCGTTTGTGAATGATCGGGCGCATACATATTATCTAATCTATCTATATTAGTAAGTAGGTAGGATGTCAATCTTTTTTCTATCTATTCTATATATATATAATCGTTTGTCCTGACTGGCTATCAACGCACAGCCTAAACCGCTGGGGTTAGAAACTTGAAATTTTGACAGTAGGTTCCTTCTATGATGTAGGCGCTCACTAAGGAAGGATTTTTCAAAATTCCACCCCTAAGGGGTTGAAATAGGGGTGAAAGTTTGTATGAAAGTCCGTCATCTTTCAAGTTATATCCATGAAACTTGGGGTTTGAGCTTTTGGTAAAAAATAAAGAAGTACGTGTGTGTACATGACTGCCTCGTTGGTCTAGTGGTTAGCATGTTTGACTGCGGCTGACGAGGTCCCGGGTTCGAGTACCGGGTCGGGCCATAATAAGTGTTGGGTTTTTCTGACTAGAAATTCTCAGCACTAGCCCGGAATTAGGAAGTTAGCGGTGTTTCACCCCCGTGCCTCGGAGAGCACGTTAAGCCGTCGGTCCCGGTTATTATGACTAACATGATAATAGTCGTTAAAGCCCGCCAACCCACATTGGAGCAGCGTGGTGGGTCAAAGCTCTAATTCCCTCTCTCCTATGAGAGTGGAGGCCTGTGCCCAGCAGTGGGACGTTAATGGGCTGTAGTGGGTACGTGTGTACGTGTGTGTACTGTTTTTGGGAATTCCACCCCCAAAGGGGTAAAATAGTGGTTGAAAGCTTGTATGAAAGTCCTTCATTTTTCAAGTTTTAGGTAGCCATGAAACTTGGCATTTGGGCTTTCGGTTAAATATGAAGAAGTACGTGTGTTACCATTTTTGAAAATTCGACCCGCAAAGTGGTGAAATATAGGAGGAAAGTTTGTATGAAAGTTCTTTATTTTTCGGTTTACATTCATGAAAATTGGTATTTGGGCTTTCGATTAAATATAAAGAAACACGTGTTACAGGATTTTTGGATATTTCACCCCCAAGGAATTTTTAAAAATTTCACCCGAGCGAAGCAGGGGCGCGTCCGCTAGTATTTACTATAATAATGTGGCGCGGAGGCATAGATATTAGGTAAGTAATGTAGTAAATAAATAATAATCAAATATTTCAAGTAACAAAATTGGTTAGTTGGCTGTAAAATCGAGCGTAGAGCGTAGTGCTATATATGCGTACAGATATATGCTGTAGTGTGGCGAGTTTTATACCTACAGTTGGTTGCCGCCTGATTGTATATCGGGCCTTAAGCGAAAGTGTTGTTATTCTTCTTGATAGGTATGTATTATAACTTTTCAGGGCCTATCGATTCAAAGCTTGTATCTCCCGGAATATTGGCTACTCGTGGAAACTTTTATCTAACAGCTATTGAGTGGCATATTGGTGACACGAGAAAAAGAAAAATTGCTCGAGTAGTTTGATACATGTTAATTTTGTTTCAATTTCAATTTGTTCCTCTGCGCAACCCTAAAAAAAGAGAAAGTATTGATAGGTTCGACACAAGGGATATTCGCCCCGTCCGACAGATTTTACAATTTCCATGAAACTTTGTTCTCCTTTACAGAAAAGCTGAAAAAGTATGGAAAATTTTTTTTTACTCATCGTATAGAAGACAAAAATTCATTCAGAGAAAAACTACGGAGAGAGCTGATGATTGAGGATTTCGAAGACGGATGAAGAGCACAGCCAGGATATTGAAGATAGGTGGGGGGTGCTCGAACAAATGTCACTCGAAACTTCATCCGATTGACAGTGAAAAAAAATTCAAAATGGCGGATTTAAGATGGCCGCCATACAAATTTCGTCGGTGTCTATCTCGGAGAGTATAAAAGATGGAAGAGTGGTTTCTTGGCAAAAGATAATGAGGACATGAAGATCTACTTGATGAACAGGAAAAAAATCAAGATGGCGGAATTTATTTTTCCATAGAAAATGTATGGCGAATATTGAAGAGGCTACAATTTAGTGTTGAACTATGCAAGACTTTGATGCGGTGCCTTTTCAAAATTTGTTCTTAAAGAAGAACTCTCCATAATTTTTCTGAGAAAAAATATACTTATGGTAAGCGATGATGATTGAGGGTTTGAAAGATGGGTGAGGAGCACGGCCAAAATTTCATAGGTGTCTATTTCAAAAAGTATACTAGATGGAAGAGTGGAAGTTGGAAATATGCATGACATTGATATGTTTTTTTTACAAGATTTGTTCTGTATGGAAGAATTGTCGGTTTGCCGTTAGGAAAGCCAAGATGGCGAAGTATAATGGCACCCAAAGGTACCCGATCGTCAGCGGTATAATATTGATATTAAACAACTAAGGAAGGTTTCTTTGTGTTTTTACTTCAACGGTCTTTTACGCTGTATGCATGTCTAGAAAGTTTTTTTACATTGAAAGGCCCTTTTTGATTCTTAGGGGGGTCTCTGTTTTATGTTTTCTTAAGAGAATTTTTTTACCGTCGGACGCTTGGCACGCTGGCGCTTCCACTGTGCTCGCTAGCATAGAAGTGTGTTGTTTACTTCAGAACACGTAGGCAGTAAACACTAGGATAGAAGGAGAGCTAGTGAGTAGACAGTGGGCCGCGGTCTACTACGCGGTCCGCTTCAGCGGGCCGCGCATCCACGCGCCATATTTGTTTTGATATATAACTCAAGCGGTTCCGACTACAAAGGGTTGAAAAAGGGGATGAAAGTTTGCATAAAAGTCCATTATTATAGTAAATCTCGCAGTAACTATATCTCTAACACCTTCATTCGCTCTCAATCTGTCACACACACACACACACACACACACACATATACACACACACACACCACACACACACACACACACACACACACACACACACGCACGCACGCACGCACGCACGCACGCACAAACGCACGAAAAATCAAAATCATTCTTTGCATTTAAACAAATTTCTAATCTTATAATGTACATTTTGTAATTATAAAACTTTCTTTAAATTGCATTATTGTAACCTTCAATCTGGAAGAGATCCAGAAGCTAAACACAGGATTGTAGGATTCTAGTTAGCTGCTGGGTCAACCCAATTTTTACTGCATTTATTTATACTGCATTTTAATTGTCTGTCATTTATTTGTTATTAGAAATAAAGAATTATTATTATTATTTTACACGATATTTTTCAAGTTTAATCTACGAAACTTGGTAAGTATCTTGGTTTTCGGTAAAAAATAAAGAAGGAGGTGTGTCATAATTTTTAAAAATTCCACCCCCGAAGGGGTTAAAAGTTTATAGGAAAGTCCGTCGTTTTTCAAGCTATGGCCATGAAACTTGGTATTTGGGCTTCTGGTTTCAAATGATACGGATACAGATTTCCCATTTTGAAATTTCTATCCCCAAGGACGTCAAATAAAGAGTTTGTCCTTCAATCACGCCGCAACAGAGCAACGGATCGTAGCGATTTTTTGCATGGGTATAGTCGAGTACCTGGAGAGTGACGTAGGAAAGGCCCGGAAAATTGTGCCTGTGGGAATTTAAAAACCTATGCCATGCGAACGAAGTCGCGGGCGTCCGCTAGTCAGAGAATAAAATTGCTCAAAAATTGTTATAAAGTAAGTAAACAATAAGTATCATCTGTCTTCCTGTAAGACATTTTAAAGGAAATCTTCTGGAAATCTAAAATTATATAGATTTAGAAAAGGTACAGTTATGCTATTTTTTTTATTTAATTCTATTTTTTACATAAACAGCTGTTATTATCCACAATTTTGCAAAATAAATGATTATTAAGCTTCGACGTCGTTAACCTAGATAAGAAAGGAAATTATAATTATTATTTGCACAAGTGAAATAATAAACATATTATATTGGAAACTAGGTAAGTAAATGGGTTTTAACAAATAGAAGTTCCATGAACTGTGTAGATGTGTCATTCTTAACACAGCCCCCCTAGCATGGGCCGGGACATTTTCTCCCCGAGGAAAGGATAAAAATTAAAGAGAACGAAAACAAGCAAAATCAAAAGCACAGATAAAAAATTATGACTCCTTGACATTAGTCGGGGACTAGTCTTTCCCCGCCTTATCACCGTCGATAATTATATCCACCCCTGTGCCCATACTCGGAGAGTGGATAAAACTGTCGGAGGGGATAAAATTTTTATCTCCGGCCCATGCTAGGGGGGCAGGTGGCTTATTGTAACCGATTCATTTTAAAACTAATTAGTTGATTACAATTACTGCCTACTGGAGTACTAAAAACCACCAAAACCTATTTTATTTCTAACATCCTACAACACACATGTGTATTTTAAATATTATTTTAGAAAAAAAAACCGATTTTTTAATATAAAAAAGCCCGCTGAGGACAGGATTCGAACCTGCGCGGGTAGAACCCATTGGATTTCAAGTCCAACTCCTTAACCACTCGGACACCTCAGCTGTGTCCACAGTGACGAAATTTCATGCTGCTTTCTAAACCCCATATAAATATAGCTATCATAGCCACAGAATAATATAATAGTTCATAGCTCGGTAGAGTTCAGCTACATATTTGTGATTGTGAAGACAAGTGAATATAATTAAAATTATTAAAAAATACGACTGCTCTGCCGTAGACACACATACATACACGAACCCTGAAAACCTAACTCCTTTTTTGGGCAGTTGTGTAATAAAAAATCCCCCTCGAATAGAAGTACGGCTACCACTGCTACTACGTAACGATACCACAGTCATTAATTAGGTACCTTTGGAATCTTTTTCACATTTGAAGGGTGTTTTGGAAAAACAACCATTGTCTTAATCATATCATTTTGTGTTAGAAGCAAAAAATGGTTTTCATAATAACGCCATTATCAAATCTTCCAATAATTACTGTATGTTCTGGGTTTGAATAACCCCTTTGCATTATGCATAGGTTTAGTCCAATTTTGGCCTGTATATTAGAAATATCCCTGAAAATTAGTTTGACAAAGGCAGTTTTTCCACAAATATATATGAGAAATTGAGACATAGGTTGTTTTTCCAAAAAAATTTTAAGAAAATTATTTCTTCAGGTACTAGGTAAATGAAATAAAAGAAAATTTATTAAGATAGATAATTTATTTCTGAATATTTTACTTATAAACTATAATTTTAACTTTAATACTATTATATATTTCATTATTGTTCTTCACACCCATCACTGTTGTCATCATCGTCCACCTCCACATTATCATCATGGGACTCCACATTATCATCAGAGCATAAATTCCTATAAAAGTCTCGGTTCTCAGGAGTACTTAAGTATTTACTAAGAGCTATCAAATTAGCCTTTTTACCAGCAGTCATTTCTATAAAAGAAACATATAAGGGATCCATGACAAGCTCATTAGGTAAGCTTATACGCTTACGTATTTCACTCTTGAATGAAGGCCCTGAGAATGTATTCTTCACCTTTATATACTGGTACTTATCACTGATCTTGATAATTCGTGCTTGTCGCAACTTGAGAGCTGGTTTTGGGGTCTTCAAGAAGTATGGCATAAGTGCCTCCTTCATGTTAAAAAAATTATCTTGTGTGGCACATACAAGTTTAAATGGTGTGGGATATTTTCTGGCCTCACAAATTATCTTGTCCCAATCTGAAGGAACCTCTGCAGAATGTCTTTTTTTCTTGTTGCCTATAAGGGCAAAGTCTGCATCATTAGGCAGGTAAGAATGTCCTCTTACAGGAAAAATGTGTGTAACTGTTTTAAAAAGCTTCAAGACGTGGACCAAAAAGTACTGGAAATAAACCATGATGTGGTTTTTATTTTGGCCACTGCATCCATCGCTCAATAGTACAAGATTTTCAGATGTTATCTCTCTGTTAGTTAAATAATATAATAACAGGGACGTCACATCTGATGCACCTTTCTTGGCAGTTGTTTCTGTATAACAGTACATAGAAACAGCATCAGTAGCTAAATCATGTATACCAAATAAGTAGTACCACATTTGGCGAGAGTAAAATACATCGCTAGTCTGTATGTGCGGCAATGGCAAGTTTTGCATGTAATCGAAGGAAAGCAGCATGCATTCTCCTCTTTGTGCCTTTTCTTTGTAAGTTTTTTTTAGGGATCTGAACTTTTTAGCCTTGTTTAAATGCAAGTGTTTCTGAGTGATGAGTTCAGACTTTGCTACTGGATCAGAAGCACATTTGATTTTTAAATTGAGTTCATCGCAGACACTACATGTATCTGATCGTGGAAAACCAAACTTGATGTTAAAATTTGTCTTGAAAACATTGTAATATACTTTGTAAGGTATATTTACTTGCACTTCCTTTAAGAATAACTCATGCATTCTAGATACAGACAACTCTTCAGGTAAGTAGCTTAAGTTAGGATTATCCCGTAAGGAATAGTGGGACTGACGAGCTTTAAAGCTTTTAATATGCACCTTAATTAATTCCGTTATCTCAGCAGGTACTTTGTGGGGCCTGGATTCATGTTTGCCGCGTTGGTCTTTAGGTAACTGCCCAGATAATAATTTGGTCTGAATGGTGCGCAGTCGTCCACGTGTAATACCATGAAAGCTTATAAAAGCTTTAGCACATATAGGTACTTCTTCACCATTAATTATTCTTACTTTATATGAGTATGCCAACTCATGTTGAAAGACACAATCACTATCATCTCGTTCTGTACGCGGTCTTTGTTGTTTTATGTTTTGATAGCTCATCAGAGCTGAGAGATGTGCGTCTTGGTCATTCTTGCAAGGATATTTATAAAACAGTTTAAGTATCTCCTGCCTCTGTTCTGGTGTTATTTTAGAGAAGCACTGCAGGCGCGAACATCTGTAAAATAGAAAACAACATACTTTTAATAGGCAGGTAAGTATTTTACTTAAAGTCAAGGCGCAGTTTAGGTAAATAACTTTAACTTGAGCCTATATAGCTAAATAAGTACGAGTATTTCGTCATAATTACCGGCAATCGGGTCCTGTAGTAGCGCCACTTATTGAATTTCCGACGTGATTAATATGCGGTTCACCAGCGACTTTCCGTTTCTTTATAGATTCACGAATTGAAATCTTTTTCACTCTCTTTGTGGCCCACTGCACATTTGACTGGCTGTCTCTTTGGATATTGTCCATATTTACTTTAAAAATAATTAAACGCTGTAACTTATTCACGCCAAAAACAAAATTTTATTGAAAACGAGTTCGTTACCGCGAAAAAATACGAAATCTAACCTCAAAGTCAAACTGACAGATTGTCATGGAAAAACCGCCAAAGTCAAAACAGACATTTGTGACAATGGTTCTTTTTCCAAGCAGCGAGTGACAAAGGTTGTTATTCCAAACAATCATACAAACATTTTTAGGGAATATCTTGTGACTAAGGTTGCTTTTCAAAAATCCTATGATAAGGTCTCTTTGCGTTTCTTTCAATACGTCCATAGACATCAAAATCTCATTCTCGTTTTTTTCTGACTATGGTTGTTTTTCCAAAACACCCTTCATTTTTATTAAATGATATTTTTGGTAAATCACTGGCTAATGAACTATAGTGTTATATATTTTTGGAATCTACTCATCATTTTCTAGATGATGATTATATACTTAGTTAATCTTATTTTCGAATATTTTTTTTCAACTTTAGTCTTTAATGCGGAACCATGGTCACCTCATCAATTTTTTTTTTTAAATTTTAGTAGCCTATGTCACCTGGAATAAGCTAGGGATTCTTACGCTACCTCATGTATCAAAATCGGTTGAGGCGTATAGAAGTTATGGTGGAATATACAAACTCACATACATACATACATACATACATACATGAACCCTGAAAACAATATCACAGACTCGTGTGACAATATACTCCTTTTTTCAGTCGTAAGTATAAAAATTATGGAATTGCTTTAATTTGCGAAATTAATTTTTGTAGCTCACGTTTGGATACGCAATAATTTTATACACCGATAGTGCTTAATATGTAACCTTATATTTACTACACATATCTAGTATCTATCCATATTTGCTGTCTAGCGAAAAAATAGTAAGCACTCAACAATTTCATTTTAATTTAAAGTTGAGACTATAGGTACAATAATTGACCGAGCGAAGCGAAGGTCTCTAAGTCTATACCTACTTGAGTGAATATGCACTTTTCCGTCCGTCCGTCCGTCCGTCTGTCAGAGCCTCATAACTTCTGAATTACTGAATATGTAAACCGATGGCCTCCAGCCGAATATGGCTTAAAAAGTTATAAAAATCTTTTCATCCCACCATCTCGGTAAGAGTATTTTTAATCTTCGATATCTGAATGCAAAAGCCATTATTATCCTCTAGAGGATAAAGTAAATTGAATTTAGAACATCGTGTGCACGTTAGTAAATATCACTCGTCTATGAAGTTTGTGAATTCAAAACATCATTAAAACCTATTTACTTCTACCTCTATATGGTGCCGAATTTCCATACAACCTTTTTTAATTTGTTAAAAACTCACACTCGTAACCTTCTTGGTGTACTTTTTTAATTTGCTTTGCGCGCACCATTTTCTTTCACGTCATGTCATTTCCTCGCTGAGGTGGGAACTATAACCCTAGACTAGTCGCTATTACAAATAATATATAGTTAAAACTATCTTATGGATACCGCGATGTCTCAGTTCGGGGCGATTCTATAACCATGCGTGAATCATATCAAGAGAATTATTTCCGTTACTAAAGATCATCGCAGCAACGCAGACAGAGAGAGAATAGTTTAGACGTTTCAATTAGAACTGCAACTGCCATTGGCACTGATTTACAAATCCCGCGAGTTGCATGTCACCAACAACATCGGTCCAATCACCCAGCTGAGGGTGTATGCAATTTTTGGAAGCGGTCAGTTATCATTCCTTATTTTGATTCGCTGATATCCGCACTTGAACAGCGTTTTTCTAATGAACATTTACCTGATTTTAGCCTAATGTCTATACATCCCAGACCCCAGTTCAATGCTAAATATGTCGCTGGTTGATTTTAAAGAAAAATCGCAAGATTTCTATCAATACTATGATCTTCCTCTTTTTGAACATGAAGTAGAATTATGGTACAAAATATGGAAGGATAAAGGAATGGAAAGAGAAGATCTAGAAAAGTTAGATTTTACTGACGTATTAAAGGAGACAGACACTTTCTTCCCAGCAACTAAAAAAGCCATCCTTATTTCATTGGTTTTTTTCTACCCTGCGATGTGTCAAAACGTGGCTGAGGTCTACGATGGCCGAAAACCGTTTAAACGGGCTATGCATGTTAAGCGTACACAGGAAAATTGTCAAAGAAAAAAAAGAAGAGATTTTGATGAGAAGTTTTAAACAAATTTTGTGAAGAACCGCGCCGATTCCTGGTCAAGTTATTATTGTGATTATTATATTATATTGTGTTTTTAATTTTTTCCCTCACTTCCGACCTCCACTACTAATAGAGATAGAGTATAGTAGTATAGTGAGATACTAAAAAAAATATAGTGTAGAATTTTCTTTATCTGCCCCCCTCTTTAAATAATCCTGGCTACGCCCTTGTCTATAACCACTAGTTATATAGGTAGGTAGGTGACCTTTTGTCTTCCTAAAAAGGCGAGGTGTTGGTCACGCGTTTCCACAATATATTTACCCCCCCCCCCTAACTACCAAAAAGCAACGACCTCAATTTACATAAACGGGCCAAACAAAGAATGTGGGCGTATTTTTAGCAACGCCATCAACGCCATCTAGTCTGAAAAGCGGGAACTTGCTTGCAACATAATATATTGAAAACGTATGACTCGGTCATAGATAATATAAGTCTAGAAGCCGTAAGGCCAGGTAGTAAAAAAATAAATATCATACAGTTAGCCGCGGAAATTTAAATGATTGCGTACCTAATGGATAAAAATATTAAATAGTAAGATTAATTAATAACGTTTTTTTCGAAATGTATGAGTGTGAATTGAAACACTTGCCTTAAAATAAAAATTGTACAGTGCCAAACTAATAAGACTTTAGATGTTAACGTAAGAATAACAAATTATCTACACGACGAGCGACCGTGACAGCGCTACGATGGGGACAAAGACAGGTTAGGAACGCGTTCTCATAGTCGGTCGCCAGACCTTTTTTTATGAAAGGGCCCATCTAGTACCTACATATATTATATCGATGCCAAAAAGTGTTCAACGCGCCTAAAGAAGTTTTCACTTTAAAGTAATAAATTCAAGAAACAAACTTAACCATTTTGCACTTTAAATATGTACCTACCTAATTTTTATTGAATGTGGAAACGCGTTGGGTAAAAATGTGGAAACGCGTGACCGACACCGTGACCAAACAACGCGAGGTGTCACGTTTTTACGAAGACGGTTAAATATAAATACAGTACATTATTAAACTTTAATATCTTAGTTTTAAGGTTTATATTATGTTTTGATTTAATAAAAAAAATCATACTACAGCATGTATGCGTTACAATGTGATTCGCGCGCCTCGTTGTTGGTATAGGTACCTACTATTATGTCAGAAACCTTGCTGCAAGTTCCTGCACCAATTGTACAGAGTTCCCCGGACAAAAGAGGCAGACAAACAATGCAGCAAGCAAAATAAAAGCTTTAGCAGATTGAATTTGATATGTACTTTCTAAAAAAACTTTCTTTTCATAATAGAATAATAGCTCATAATTACATGTACACGAGATAATTTTTATGTACGCCTTATTTTAAATTAATAGCCATAATTCAGCCAAAAATATTGCTCTTTACGCTCGCTCGTGATTCCGTGTTCCATGTTTTTTATGCCCGATTACACCAAAACACCTGAGACAAGCATATGTCAGCTTTCACTCACAATATCTTTCACCTGAAGGGCTTAGGTTTTGCTTAAAATTGTTATTGTTAACGAGCTTAAGGTTCCAGCGGAGAGTGAATTGCCCATACAAACGTAATACCAAAATTATTTGTAATTCGAGAATATTTCCACCATATTATGCGATTATTAAGATTGAACTTGTATTTATCTAGGTCCCTGGATAAATATTTTTTCAAAATACTTTCCCAAAATTAAATGTAAGCACATTGCGTTTTGCATGTTTTTACGACATAAATGACATGTTTTCTCCTTATTGGTTTCATATTAAAACCAACTATATCTCACGTACTAATTGATCAGGAACATAGCCTATATTGTCAAGTTACAGAATAACAACACGAAGTTAAAAACACAACAAGTTTTCATTCATCATTTTTGGTATTCACGGAACAAGACCAAAATGTATAACAAACTTTGTACGCTCATATTGCTATCGCGCTTGCACGCGATCATGTGTCATCAGCCAAATAGAGATAGCAATATACCGGCAAATATATATTTGCGGTTCGAATAGAAGTTGCGAGCGCCACTCCCCGGCCTCTTAAGCTCTCTACATAAGTATTTTTATATTTCGTGCATGGATTAGGAACTTAAAATATGTAGGTACCTATATTATATCTCAAAAGTTTATAATCCAACGGTTCGAACTCGAAACAACGTAGACAGAGAAAGTCTGCGTGTCACGGGTTTAGTTTGTTTTGTTCATAAAGCACTTATTGTGCTTGGTGCATTGCAGCGTTTTACCTATTATTACCAGCTTTCCCTTTCGGTTACACGCTGGCATTGATTCTAGAGGTTTAATTATTCTATGCGAAACAACGAAACTAACTCGCTGAGATCCCATTCCATCCATCCCAGTCCCACCCATCACCGAGTAAAAGCGTCGGATTCGAGTTTTGTCGATGAACGGTGCATGACAAAAATATCTTGTAAATATCTTTAAATATAGGTCAACGTATAGTAGCTTTGATTATGTATATATAGCAAAGTATAGTTCCTTTTATATAGTAATCTGAGAGCTTTCTGAGAGTAAATAGTATATTATGGTCTATGGCTTGTAATACTTCTCCTTGGTCAATAGCCATGTCTATTTAACACACAGACATAAAACAACTGCAGGGCGACCGCGTAACTTTTGTATCAATCATTGATATATCGCAATCACCTCTGATTGGTTAATACTCTTCCACTATTGGACGAAATCCATTGACGCAGCAAGAATACCATAAATCCAGCCAATCGGAGGTGATTGCGATGTATCAATGATTGATGTAGAAGTTACGCGGTCGCCCTGCCGGTCTGTGATCGTAATCTGTTTCTGTCACAGAGTACATTAGGGGTATATACAATAGGGGTATTCACTATTCTGTGATGTGTCAGTGTCTGTCATTTTCCGTGTGATGGCTGTTTTGTGATGTTTTGGTTTTTTACTTTAAATTTAATTTTATTTCATCATCAAAAACGACAGAATTGCTCGAATGTACGAATAATTGTGATATGACATATGCGATGTGTTGCGTGTTCGCGCAAACGTTATCTTGAAACTGAAGTGGTCGCGGAGTATGCCCGATGCAAGTGCGAGGAGGCGGGTGCTGTAAGATGCCGTGCGAGAGCTGCGCGGTACAGTTCAGCGTGTTCAAGAGGAAGCGGGCTTGTTCCGAATGCGAACGTTTCTACTGCAGCGGGTGCCTGCGGCGCGGCGGCGGCACTATGTGCGCCGCTTGCCGCGTCCTCACCACCAGGCCCCTGGCTCGACAGACCATCGCCCACCTGAAGGTCCGAGACCTGCAGTGCTTCCTCCAACGACAGAACGTTTCCACCCGAGGATGCGTGGGTAAGTCCCATCCGATTAACTACTATTCCGTAGTATTTATGTAGATGACACTGGAATACTCCGTGATTGATTATGCAAAATGTTAATATAGTTGATCTGGTATATATGAATTCATGTTTTTATGGAATATGTTATCATTGTGACCTTTGACTACTTGTTTTGGAAGTAAGAATAGTTAAATTGAAATAAGTGTCTTCTGATAGCATTCCTTCAATGTTGAGGATGACATGTTGTAATTAGTGTAAAAAGAAGTTGATAAAGCAGTGATAAGTTAATGCTCACAATATTTTTTAATATCATATCATATCAATCAATATCATTTTCACAATATTTTAATGTGTTGAGAATAATTTGGTAGAAGATGGTGTGGTGTTGTCCTGGTGAGAATTGCTGGTTTACTAGGTGGTGAATATCGCAAGTTACACACTGTACCAAATAGATTTGTCTACTTTGGCGGATTATAGGGAATTAAACTTCAAGTTCTTTCATTCCCTATTAGAGATCCAGACACTCCAATATTAGCAATGGAAACTATCATCAATGAATGGGAAGTGTGTGTGTGTGTGTTGCAGAGAAGGAGGAGCTGGTGAGCCTGTGTGTGTCGCACGTGAACAGCACTGGGTACCGTCGGCGCGGGCCTCGCGCGGGTCCCTTTACCGCGCTTAAGGGGCTCACCACCAACCTCAACGAGATCATCTCCTCTGCGTTCGACCTGCGCACGCCGCCTACGCAGCCGCCCACCGCCTACCGCAGTGAGTGCTGCTGTATGAAATTAAATGATTTGAAATGAATTATTTATTTCACGTAGGCCAACTTGTGCCGCTTATGAAAAGTCACAATCCTACCACTGGTTCTGAATGCAGATTCTTCTACTGAGAAGAACAGGAAAGAAACTTAGCAGGTGCTCTTTATTAAAAAGAAAAAGAATTTTACAATATGTAGCTAGTACACAATACATAATATTATGTAGTGTAACAAGAATTACAGTCTAAGTCTTGTGGGCTGCCAAATGTGAAGCCAATTTCTTCCACGTAACTTTGTCATTAAGAAATTCATCAATAGTATAAAAGCCTCAGCTTAACAAATGCTGTTTTACACAGTTCTTGCAATGACAATGGCAAATCTAAGAACTCTTTTGGTACTATGTTTGGTAAGCATACACTGGACCCGACAAAGGATTTCTGCTCTTTGCGCGCGCAATATTGCACGGTTTATTGCAGCTATCCCCTCCTAGAGTTGTATTCTTTAAGTTTTATAAATACTTATAAAAAAATGTTATTTATAATAATAGGTAGTTGCCAGAATGCATCGCATGCACATTCGCCTAGTCCAGGTGCTCCCGGCCTTGACATTCCCGACCGACGCTTCACCCCCACACCAGGTGAGAGGCCAGCTTATTATAACTAAAACCATAGCTCAACCTCTTGGTCACTTGTTGAAGATACCATCGCTCTGAACTGTGGTAAATAAGGAGTTGCATCATAATCATAATTATAATCATTACTTACATAGCTGTTAAGATTAAGATGTAGTATCCACATATTCTGCAAAGCTTGGAGGGTAACATTATTTTTATGCTTAATCTAAAATAATTAAACATTTGACAATTAAACCCTGATAGAAGCATGGAAATGCTTATCTGTAGAGTGACAGCCTACTTTTTGAACTTATCTTTAGGCCTTAGAGACAGAATCAAATTAGAGCAAGCCACTACATAACAGCATGTAAGGTTTGTGAGGATTGAGTATGATGCATAGGCCCTACTGGCCACTACAGCGTCACCGGGGGGTTGAGCGAGCCCTAAGCATCTCCAAGAGATGGAGGGGCAACGTCTTTCTAAGGGCGTCTACTATGAGGCTCGGGCAACGGCTTAAAGTGAGTGTTGAGAAGTTAAAGATGCTGTGCTTGATTGGTCAATCAATATCGGTCTATCATTTATTGACTGGCCATTCAAATGACTGGGCTTATAAACATCCACTATGTCTTATCCTTATGAGGGATAGAAATCAAATAGTAGTGTCTCTGTTTAGCACATTTGTAATTTAATCTGTGCTCTCTTTCTGGTGTGAATGAGAAAGGCATCATCTCTGTCAGATGTAGACTATCATTTACTCCCTACTATGGTTTAGGACTTTAGTTATATTTCAGAGCAATACTATAAATGTGTCAAATAATATAATTTGTTACAAAAATTCTTTTGAGAATGTATTCATACTTGTACACAGTTGTGATTAAAGTATACTTCGGGATAGAATATAGCTTCGCAAGCAATATTTTAGTCCACTATGTAGTGCCCTGTGCCATACATGGCAGAGGACACTGTCATCAATTAAGCATGTTATATAGTTGGTTTTATTAATTTTTTGAAAAAAAAAATACAATTACATATTAATTAAATTTATTACATTGTAATGAAAAATCCCTTTTATGATTCATATTAACATGTTTATAATTAGGTATTTCAAGTATGCCTGCCATATCATATTATTATAACACTTGACTTTGCAGAATAAGCGTGGGGCCTCCCCTTTCATACAATTGTGAGAATTAATCTAAGGCTGGCTACACATAGACCAACTACTATAATAGAGATGATGACGGCTCAATCAAACCTGCAACTCTTTATCAAACTTAACGTGCTTCTAATATGGAATTTTGTATGTAATACATAGTTGTGGCCCACTGCAAAAATTGCGACTTCAAATACCTAGGTAGTTATCACTGTTATGTTCATATATTATATCTAACATAATATAATATCATATTATTCAATATGTAAATGTTCAGTCGTGTTACCAATTCAACCAGTCATATAAACTGTTGACACCAGGTAAACACTACTACTACTAGAGTAGTTATACATTCTCTTCACAGTTTTCCAAAGCTTTACCTGATTACAACCCTAGAATTTTCAATTTGTTTTTTGTTGAGGCGGCGAACGTGACATCCGGGTGCCGGTGCCCGAGGCGGGCGGGGCGGACGGGGCGGGTGGTGCGGACGGGGCGGGTGGGGCGGACGCGAGCGAGGTGGCGGTGGAAGGCGCTCTCGTGGACACCACAGACTGCTTCGAGATAGAGGACCTCGCCGACACCGGCTGGGAGTTCGTCACGCGCCCCGCGGACCCGCTGCCCAACGGTCAGTGGCCGCGCGCTAATAGGCCTATTACACTGCACTTTTCACAGGGCCCTGTGGAAAGGGTGGACGTGGCCGCTAGTTCTGTCGTCGCTTATTACAAAGCAATAAGGACCAAATTAGGGACCCTTTCTCCCTAAAGCTATTACACTAGTTTCAGTATGAAGGGTCCCTATGAAAAGTGCAGTGTAATAGGCCTATAACTGCTATCCAGTGCACAACACTTGTGTGCTAGTTGTGTTAATTTAATGTGCTTTCTAGACTAACAGCTTTAGAACACACAATAAAAAGCACACATTTTTTTGGATCCATGGTCATATCATAGGAGTAAAGAATATTTTTTAGATGCTTTAATACTACTTTTAACAGCTAAAATATGTGCAATATTGATTTTATTAAACAGAACATATTCAACCTTTACCTAAGTTAATGTTAAGTTGCTAACCTATCTAATGATATGTCAAACAGATTGTTTCAAACTTTATTCACTGAAATTCCATAAATTTTTCACCGACTTTAAAAAGAGGACGAGGTTCTCAATTCGGCGTGTATCGTTGTTTTTCAACATTGGCTCCTGAGCTACATTGTAATCTTATGTTGCATCTAAACCGCGGGGTAATGTAAAGTCCAGCTTTCCTTACTTGACTATTCGAGTAAACAATAATGGCCGAATGATAACCATAGGCAAAGTAAAGGGTTGGGAAGTTATCGCATGAACGAATGAACGAATGTGAAACATCATACAATTCAATAATTTTCATCACAACTGCAATGGTCATGGATGTGTACCGTTACTAAAAATTTGACGTTTAAAGTAATATCTTTTTCGTAATTTGTATTACTATTAGGAAATTTCAAGACAAAATAAGATTAGTGTAGATTTATTTCAAATCAAATTTTTGTCCTATTCTAAAGTAGCCCCCATTTGTGGGTTTAAACAATTTTCTTTAAAAAAAACAGTAGTATAAGGTATAAGTATACTTTTTTTTACCTGTTCTCTTTAGTTAATAGTAATGGCGGAATGATAATGAAAAACACAATGGTTTAAGAATTTATCACATTTTCTGCATTCATGAGAAAAGTCCAGATTTCCCTAGATTGTCTATGAATTGTTGAGGTGGGCAAAGGCGAATAAGTGACATAAAATGAATTGAATGATAGTTTCAGAAGAGGTGGGTAACTTTAGAAACGTATAAAACACTTACCTGTAATCCACTTCCAACTTTTGAAAAATGATGCAGCTCGCTAGAATTCTAGATGCTGCATCAGAAGAGCTAACTCCAACTTTTATTATAGAGGTTACATCCGAAACGAGTGCAGATGATGATTCTGATGAAGTTGGAGAATAAAAAAATACTAAATACTTTGTTGTTTGTATTATTTATTTCAAAACACCAAATATTTTTAATAGAAATAATTGACATCTATGATCAGGGATCAGATTATCATTAAAACTACCGATCCGATAAAAATAGTTATTGTGAGTCAACCTTAAAAGATATATATAGCTATCGCGGACTTTTTTTTAACTTTTTTAGAGGACCAATTCCATCATACATTATTTTTGTGTAACTTTTATTTTATTTTACCGATTTTATTTAAGCTAAGCATTATAATCATTTTCTGTTGGTGATTTATTTTATTTATCATTTATTTAATTTAAACGACTCATATTATTTTAAACGTTTCTAAAGTTACCCACCTCTACTACTGTAACGATCATTCAATCCATTTTAGGTCACTCATTCGCCTTTGCCCACCTCAACGATTCATAGACAATGAAATGACACTTTCTCTTAATCTGTGCAAATGAGTTCTGCTTTTATTTCGTTTTTGAGAAAATAAACTTGCTAAAATGGTAAATTCGAAGCAATTTTTGGTGTAACTCGTAACGTAAGTGTTTATTGAACAGATCTAGACAGTTATAACTAATTCAAAATATGTGATTTATGTGTAATTATGTGATATTCATAAAAAGAGGTGTTTGTTTACTCCAAAAGTCAAGTAAAGAAAACTGGACTATACTAGTGACGCCATCTATCACCAGCAAGGCATAACTACGTGACATAAAGCGTGTTCTCACTTGTCACCGCCAGACTCGGAGGTGCTGCTGCTGGCGGCGGAGCGAAGTGCGCGCGGCGCGACCACGCCGCAGCGCGCCGCCTCCGACCTGGAGCTGCACCGCAGCGAGTCGGTGCTCACCGCCGCCAGCCACGACTCCATAGGCACCGTCAGCCTGCACGAGGAGATCACGCCCAATGACCTCGGGGACTCCTCCGAAGGTACCTTGAATCCATACCGATATTACTGTCTGATCAATGAATTTTTAAAACCTAAACCCACGTAGACTAGTCGCGGGCATCATCAACTATCCTATAAAGCTTAAGAAATGTTTCTACCGTGGGGAGAATTGTATTGGAAACTGTTATAATATAAAACGGTTGTGAATTGCAGATAGCCCCCAGGAGCCGATCACCCTAGAGAAGTTCAAGAAGGCGTCAGATCTGGACCTCCTGAGCGCCAAGCAGCTGAAGGAGCTGCTCTGCCGCAACCGCGTGGAGTTCCGCGGCTGCCTCGAGCGGCGCGACCTGCTGGAGCGCGCCAAGATGCTGTGGCGGGACCACGCCATGTACCGAGACCGTGAGCACCCCTCGTGTATCCGTCACATGACTCTAACAGCTGGAGGAGCTCCTCTGCCGCAACCGCGTGGAGTTCCGCGGCTGCCTCGAGCGGCGCGACCTGCTGAAGCGCGCCAAGATGCTGTGGCGGGACCACGCCATGTACCGAGACCGTGAGCACCCCTCGTGTACTCGTCACATGACTCTAACAGCTGGAGGAGCTCCTCTGCCGCAACCGCGTGGAGTTCCGCGGCTGCCTCGAGCGGCGCGACCTGCTGAAGCGCGCCAAGATGCTGTGGCGGGACCACGCCATGTACCGAGACCGTGAGCACCCCTCGTGTACTCGTCACATGACTCTAACAGCTGGAGGAGCTCCTCTGCCGCAACCGCGTGGAGTTCCGCGGCTGCCTCGAGCGGCGCGACCTGCTGAAGCGCGCCAAGATGCTGTGGCGGGACCACGCCATGTACCGAGACCGTGAGCACCCCTCGTGTACTCGTCACATGACTCTAACAGCTGGAGGAGCTCCTCTGCCGCAACCGCGTGGAGTTCCGCGGCTGCCTCGAGCGGCGCGACCTGCTGAAGCGCGCCAAGATGCTGTGGCGGGACCACGCCATGTACCGAGACCGTGAGCACCCCTCGTGTACTCGTCACATGACTCTAACAGCTGGAGGAGCTCCTCTGCCGCAACCGCGTGGAGTTCCGCGGCTGCCTCGAGCGGCGCGACCTGCTGAAGCGCGCCAAGATGCTGTGGCGGGACCACGCCATGTACCGAGACCGTGAGCACCCCTCGTGTACTCGTCACATGACTCTAACAGCTGGAGGAGCTCCTCTGCCGCAACCGCGTGGAGTTCCGCGGCTGCCTCGAGCGGCGCGACCTGCTGAAGCGCGCCAAGATGCTGTGGCGGGACCACGCCATGTACCGAGACCGTGAGCACCCCTCGTGTACTCGTCACATGACTCTAACAGCTGGAGGAGCTCCTCTGCTTGATAGAATAGAATTGAAAGCGATGCTAACTCGTGTAATATATTGTTTCAGAAATGGACAGCCTGCCAATAGAGGACAGCTGTAAGATCTGCATGGCGGCTCCCCTGGAGTGCGTGCTGCTGGAGTGCGGCCACATCGCCGCGTGCACCGCGTGCTCCAAGCAGCTGGCCGAGTGCCCCATCTGCCGCCAGTACGTGGTGCGCGCCGTGCGCTTCTTCCGCTCCTAACTGACTGTGACTGACTCACCTCACAACATGTTGAACACGACCAGTTACTTTGCAGAACTCCATGATTACCAAGAACAAGAAGCTTTATTTAACGTTGAAGCGTTTAAACTATCGTGAGTGATATTCACTTTAACTGTAAATAAGTACCGGTTAAACTCACGTGTATGTCGGAAAAGTGCCCGACTAGCTTGATGTCATGAATAAGGGCCCCAGATAGGTTCGAAAATCGAAACTAGTCGGGCACTTTTACGACATAACACGTAAGTTTAACCGGTAGTTATTTATCTATAGTTAAAAAGAAGCTTAATGTTTAAGCTCAGAGGATTATAGTGCAAAATTAAGCATTGTTGTTTGGTTAACCTCTTTTCCCTATTAAGTATATACACTTTGTCACTCATCAGATTCACAATCTTCTCGAACTCCAGGCGGATCGGGCTCGGGCGAACATTTTATACGAACTTTCTCATACATTTGTTATTCCACTACAAGTTAGCCCTCGACTGCGCCAGGTCTGAACTTGTATCAGAGGCCCAATTGTCTAAGAAAATCGTTATCATTTGAGAGCTGAAAACGTATTACTCGAAGTGTTTAAGGAGTTCATACGTCTGCTTAGTGACACGTAGGCGTCTATGAACTCTTTAAACAGTTCGAATTATACGTTTACAAGTTTCGATTACGGTTTTCTTGAACAATCGGGGGGCAGATGCATCCGGGCCGTCAGTGTTCCTGAGCATACTCTGACGTACGCCACTGACGAAAATCTGTGTAAAATAGAAAACACAGTACTTCTTTTTATGATGAATGGCCCTGTCGGTAAACGGCCCGGTTGATCTGGAGCACTACAGCTGGAGCATACTTCAAGCGCATAGTATGCTCCAGCTGTAGTGCTCCAGACCTAATCGAGCGCATTACTTTCCCTTTCTTTACTTTACACTTTACTCGGCCATAATTGGATCTCATACAAAGCTCTAGGAGAATGGAAGTAGTGATAACCACTGTAGTAATTAGCTGAATTTATGAATTTCTGCATCTTTGCAAGTATGAATCGCAGCTAATATAAATGAATGCGAAAATCACATAGCAGCAGTCAAACTTTGCTACCGTAATATTGGAAACGATAACAACTGTCAGTATCTGTGTAAGATCCCGAATAAAAAAGTAAAATAACAAAATCTCTGATACTCTCATCTCTTTCTCCATTCCACACCAGTCTCTTTTTTCAATCTTCCACCGTGCCTACAGCATCTAGTTCTATATCTGCAGCTTACATTTCAACTCTATACTGTGTTGTTGACAATAAATACATAGTTAAATATAAAAATGTGGATTCATAGTGTCAAGTGGATCAAATTCATGATATTCCTCGAAACAAAAAAGTGACGTGGCGATTACTCGAAAAATAATTATAGTTAAGAGCATCTTAAATGTTAAATAGCTGCTCGGATTGATTTAGTTAAAATTTGTAATGCTGTCCTTTTTTGTCAAGCTTATTCCAGGGTTCACATAAAAAAGACAGTTTAAAAAAATAACGTAACCACATTAAAGGAGTTGTGTAATTGGACCTATAGAAGAAGCTGCTTTTCGGCAAGGGAAACGTAAGATCCTCTTAACTTTTAAGATAAGTCAGTAATCGGAGATAAGAGACCTAGGGTAAGTCTGTAAACATTGCGATGCTTTAGTTACTGAGTATATAATATATGTGTTGCCTGCAAGTTGCGATTCTATAGACTGTTGTAAGAACCACTACAATAGTACTAGTAGAATAGAAGTGTCGAAGCATAGCACTGGAAGCGGGGAAGGTTGTACCGATACATAAATGTAACTTAAAAAACCGGATCACTGTGTTTAATTATTGACAAATTGAACTAGGAATTCTTAATTTAAATATTATATTTACTCAATATAAAATATTATTTTATTGTTAAAGGTAAGTTCATGTTATTTTATATCGTTTATAATATTTATACAGAGTTTTAGGATAATAAAACTAGTTAATTAAACTATTTAATTAGAATGTCTAGTAACAAGTTGTTGCATACATCTACATCTCAAACGAGCGCATATGAAACGTCTTAAAGTTCTTTAACTTCATGGTGCATACAATTTTCAGATTTTTGATTGATATTTACCTAAAACCCTGTATAAATTTTTCATTCTTCTTAAATGTCTTTATGTATTTAAAAAAAAAAAAGAATTGTTTTATAGTACGGGAAATCATGAATCTATTTCATATAAATGTTTTTCGTCTATGTGTATATTTCACCTAATCATTGTACATTAGAATATTGTAAGTATTCTCTCAAAATACGATGTTTTCACGCCTATTGAGTATTGATGTGTTACGACCATATATTTTTATATCCCTATTGATCTTTCACAATGAAATCCTTAAATTTTAATCGACTACAGACAAAGTGATTATAGGTACTCATCTCGATATATTTTTTGACGTACACGTCATAGTTCTACACCAATAATGAACTGCTTTATTATTGAAACACAGTTCAACCCACAATAAATTGATTAACATATAAAAAAATGAAAATTCGTAAAATTTTAATAAAAACAGTGATTCGCCATGAAATTGCGAGCCAAAATTCCGTTGGGGCTGCGCGGGCGCAGGTGGTTGCAGCGAGCATTGATCTCAGGGTGCCTGTCCATTGAAGCGGAGCGGAGCGGAGCGGAGCGGAGCGGAGATGTGTTGGGTGGACCAATCGGATTGTTCGGATCGGATGAAGCGATATTTTTTCGAGTCGCCTGTCAGGGGTCGGATTGGTTGTTTGACATATCTCCGCTCCGCTTCAATGGACACACACCCTGCGCTCGGTGTCAACACTAGTGGTGTATGTAAATGTTAGGCTAACTAGATGTTTAGTGTGGTGTGGATCTAATCATTGATGTGAGCATCTTGTTCAGGAATATTTCATATGGGGTCAGAGCTACATACGTCAAGTCGTGCTAGCGTTACGTAAAACATATTTTATGAAACATTGAGTTGGGAATTTGTGAGATTTTACATCTCGCCAACATTAATAGAATTCGATTGTCGAAATCCAAGTAAAACTTACCTTGTACTTTTAAAACTCAACTTTTTTCGTACATCTACAGTTTTTCTAGCAGAAACTTTATGTCGGTGGCCGAATACATTATACGCTCGAACTCTATCTACGTTAACGAGATATAAAATCTTATGCTTACCCGACAGTTTTCCACGTAAACGCACATGACGCAGACGTTCAGTTCAATAATAAATAAGCGAATTCCATCATCGTTGTAGAGTTGTGCAACCTGGTACTAAGGTTTAAGATATAATATGTGTATACAAAACTATGTAAGTATGTAGTCCAGCCCCATAGAAATATGCATAGGAGCTGAACTTTCAATCGCCAAATAATATTTTATCCGTTAATTTAACATTTTGACAGATTTCCAATTTGAAAACTATCAAAACGTCTCTATAGTACATTGATCATCAAACTATGTCGGTATGGAGATTGGAAATTCAGCACATAATAAAATCAAGAATTTAAAATTCGATACACATCTATAAGATTAAAAATAAAAATTAGACTTCGTTTTGTATAAAACCCCGCATTGGCAAAGTATTGATCTCAATTTGTTGTGTGTCTATCCGGTTATATACTCGTATTGAGAGGCCCGTAGCGATGCTGTCCTGTACATACGAACTTTGAAACAAGGATAGCACTACTTTGAGACCCGTCCAAACGTTGATAAATTAACAAATTCAAAAGTTTATGCTGTAAGAATATCAAGTTTCTGATAAGTTAGTTAGCGATTGGAAAAGTGTCATTAAAAGCTATAAGGATGACTCACGCTAGACCGTCTCGGGACCGAGCCGAGTGTCGGCCGTAGCACATAGCGTTGTCCGATGCTCGGCTGTCACTCGGTTGCCGCTCGGTATAGCGTGAGTGTGTCCATACAAAATATATATACGTTATATTAGTTAACCGTGCTACGGCCGACGCTCGGGTCGGACCCGACGCGGTCTGGCGTGAGTCATCCTTTATATACAATCGAATAGACTCTACTAAACCTTAATACTTAAAACTGGGGTTTCCATTTAGATCTATTTTTGTATGAATATAATTGAAACTTCATCGAATTGTTAGAATATTGAATAGTTATAGCCCGATTCACATGATTCGAAAATTTTGTAATCGCTTGTAAATGTGATTTAAGATGTATGAATGTTTGTGAAGGAGGCAACATAGTGTAAATAAATGATTCCACACTAAAACGAAACGTGCCTTATTTGTTTCATTTATTTTATAGTTTCGTTAATAAACAGTGACAGGTTTAAAATATTGAAACTCGCTTCAATTGGTACGCATTTAATGCATCATAAAAATTTGATTGATTAATGAAGTTAAATGCAGATCACAGCAAGGGCCGAACGTAATGCATTTTTCATAAATGCCGTAAAATATGAAAGACCGGACACAATTCGGCGGCTTCGGACGCTTTACCGGAACCACAGAACTAAACAAAACGCATCTTGCGTTCTGTTCAGTGCGTGATTCGCGGCCCGTTACTGGTTTAATATCAACTTTCGTGTAGTGGATTATTTACAGTTGTACCTACTTAAAAATAAAGATTCAGATCAAATGACAAAAAATGATCGCTAAGCGTTTCCAACTTCCTTATACTGCCGTAACAAGTTTTTTTCATAGAACTATTCGCCATTGGTAGGGACAGTTCGCTGTAATCTTTTTGGCGGCTGAGAACAATGCAAAACTCTTAACATCGATCATGTTTAAAGTGGCTATATTTCGACTTTCGCTCTCTCATTCGTTGTCATAGATGACGACAAACGCGGCAACGCGACGCGACTGTATCAAACAGTGGCCGTACCCGATGAAAGCGTCGTTAGGAGATATGAAAAAAAAATTAAACACGTATAAAACCGGTCACCGGGTTAGATCAGTTTCAACTATCGATTTCTTTATTAGTATTGCAATTCCGTAGTTTCATGCATGCTATGGATACCCAGTTTGGGTGTGGCAACAGAACAGATCAGGGTTTGTGGGACTATCGAGTATAGACACGTCTATCATATTTCCATGGCGTCGTATCGCGTGGCGTCGCTTCTGTCGCTCACCCGGGACGAGTCACTTCTCAGCCGCCAATAAGATGGAATCGATATGTGAACGCGGTCAGTCCCTGCCTACGTCGTGCGTGTCGGGCGGCGCGTCCACGCGGACGACGGCGGAGGCGAGTGCGAAGTAGCCCTCGTAGTGCGCTTGGGCGGGCGTTGTGTCGCCGTGGTAGTGGCCGCCGTCGCCGTGCGCGCTGAACCCGTGGAAGTGCTGCACGCGCAGGTCCAGACCCTGTTCACCGAACATCTATATCTATCTATACTTATAATAAAACTGTAACAGGTCCAATTCTGTACATTGAAGATATTTTGAAATTTTTTTTTGGAGGGCACTCATTATTCGATACTGAAACCAAATCTGTAATTTTTTCATTTTTGTCTGTCTGTCTGTCTGTCTGTATCTTGGCCGCGCATCACGCCGAAACTACTGAACGAATTCAAACGAAACTCGGCACGATTTGAGCCCATACTACGAGGTAGGACATAGGATATTTTTATCCCGAAATTCCATACCCCAAGGGGTAAAATAGGGGTTGAAAGTTTGTATGAAAGTCCTTCATTTCTCAAGTTATAGCCATGAAACTTGGTATATGAGCTGCGAATTGAGAATGAAGAAATACGTGTTTTACAGTTTTTCAAAATTTTACCCCCAAAGGGGTGGAATAGGGGATAAAAGTTTGTATAAAAGGCCTTCATTTCTCAAGATATTTTAAACGAATCTTGGTATTTTGGCTTTCGATAAAAAATAATGAAGTACGTATGTCACAGTTTTTAACATTATCACCCCCGAAGGGGTAAAATAGGGGTCGGAAATTTGTATGAAAGTCCTTCATTTCTCAAGTTATAGCCATGAAACTTGGTATATGAGCTGCGAATTGAAAATGAAGAAATACGTGTTTCACAGTTTTTCAAAATTCTACCCCCAAAGGGGTGGAATTGGGGATAAAAGTTGGTATAAAAGGCCTACATTTCTCAAGATATTTTAAACGAATCTTGGTATTTTGGCTTTCGGTAAAAATAATGAAGTACGTATGTCACAGTTTTTAAACATTATCACCCCCGAAGGGTTAACATAGAAGTCGGAAATTTGTATGAAAGTCCTTCATTTCCCAAGTTATAGCCATGAAACTTGGTATGTGAGCTACCGATTGAAAACAAAGAAATATGTGTTTCACAGTATCACGCCGCAACAGAGCAACGGGTATTTTGCACGGGTAGTTAAGGACCTGAAGAGTGGTATAGGCTACTTTTTATACCGGAAAATTAAGGAGTGCCTGTGAGGAAAAAAACATAAACCACGCGGACGAAGTCGCGGGCATCTGCTAGTCCATAATATATTACTATTATAAATGCGAAACTATGTCTGTCTGTCTGTTTGCTACGCTTTCACGGCCCATCTGTTCAACCGATTTTGATGAAATTTACTACAGGGATGGGATGTATCCCGTGGAAGGACGTAGGCTAACGTAGCGTACTTTTTATCCCGGAAAATTAAGGAGTACCCGCGGGAATAGAAAAACAGCTAGTAAGTAATTATAAAAGCAAGTTTGGGTGTTTGTTACTTAATCACGGCTGAACGGATTTGATAAAATTTGGCACAGAGATAAATTATGGTCTGGAATATTACATAGGATACTTTTTATCCCGGACAAATAAGAAGTTCCCGTGGGAATCAATAAACTTATTCCACGGTTACGAAGTCGCGGGCATCGGCTAGTATGCTGCGTGCAAATCTCAGCTATCCAGATACAACAGCTGATATTCCGATAATTGACGCTTTCAATAATCTGTTTAGTCAAGTAGTGAGTTATAGTATAGTTTGAAGTGCGCTCAAATTTAGTAGAAAACCCACATTTGCAGCCAGAGATGAAGATAGATAACTCGGGATTTAGAAAGTTCACTAAAAGCTTATTAGTTATATCGTGCCCAGGAGTGTGTTCCCTCTTATATTTTATCTAATCATAATTTGAATAAAAGAAAAAAATTACAGTTCAGATAGAGGGAAGCCAGACGAGTGTAATTTTTGAGTCGCCAGACGGACGGACAGACCAACGCGAACGACACCTCGGATCCCCAACCTCGCTACGAGACGCCCTCTACAACGTGGGCTGTCTTCTAGGCTACTGGAGCGAGCTCGGATGGCTGGAGTGAAAACTCCGGCGGGGAGGGGCAATTCACGTACAACAGACCTCCAACTGGAGGTTTAAATGCGGAAACCTGCACAGTAGGAAGAAAGAAACAGTCATCGTGTGGCATTTTCAATCTGTTATATAAAACAGCGCAATCGGGAAGCGCAGCGTTGGACGACTCCCCATTAGGTGGACGGACGATCTCAAGCGTGCAGCCGGGAGCCGCTGGAAGCAAGCGGCACAAGACCGTGCTCTGTGGCGATCCATGCAGGAGACCTTCGTCCAGCAGTGGACGTCTGTAGGTTGAGACGACGACGACGATATAAAACAGAATACAGTAGAAAAAACTACGCTCGTCTGGCCTCACAGTGAACAATGATAGTTACCAAGTCGCCGGTGACGAGCGTGCCCACGTGCGCGATGGGCGCGCGCATCTCGAAGTAGTGCAGCCACGCGTCCACGTCCGCGTCCGAGCGCACGGGCGCCGCGCTGAAGTCCGGCATCACGTGGTGCTTCGCTCTGCCCGCGCGCAGCACGAACGCGCCGCCCAGACCTGCCCCCCCATTGTGCCAGGAAATCGTTACCGTTTCTCAAATTTGGATACTTCGACCATAAACAATTCAAATTATCCGTTTTTACGTAATAATAATTCGTTTGAAACTGTCAAATGATAACGCCTCCGCGCTTGGAATTAGTACGCACTACGCAGCGCCGCGAATAGGCATGATGACAGTAACCAACAATCAATGAAATTATGAATTTATCTAATGAAATAGGATTCATGGATTATAAAAAACGTATTTATTTTTCAATTTCGAGTGAGATTGCTATTTATATTGATAAAATAAAACTATAAAATACAGCAATCCGCCATATTGCATAAAACACAAAGAAGCGAATGACGTCACAATTGTTTGTTTTCGAGCTTTGAAAATCACACTATTGCTTACTGCACACTGCACAGAGTACATTGGTAAAAACAATAGTGACGTCACAACGACGCCATGACGCCGCCGAACGTTTTGGCGTGAATTTTAAAATTTAAATTTCAAATGCTAATTTTAAACACCAAACTTTATTTTTCTACTGAAATAAGATATTTTTTCGAAATAGTAGATACTTCCGAACATAATCTGACCAATTTTCAAAATCAGTCATCATGCCTATTGCCGCGTGGCGCGTCGCGGTTGCAATTTGCCTATTATATTTTTTGCATTACGCTCACCTTAAAATAGTTTATCGAAAATTAATTATTATCAATTAAGTATCAATCAATCAAATATCTCAAATAAATATTATAAATGCGAAAGTTGGATGGATGTATGGATGGATGTTTGTTACTCAATCACGCCGCAACGGCTAAACGGATCTGGATCAAATTTGGCACAGAGATAGAATATAGTCTGGAATAGCACATATGCTTTTTATCCCGGAAAATTAAGTACTTTCCCGGGGAAACAAAAAACCTCAATTCACGCGAACGTAGTCGCGGGCATCAGCCAGTAAATAATTTACGGTTTTAAATACTTTTCACACTTCTAATTACATCCAGAAAATGTTATAGAATGAATAATTAATATATTTCGAGGTTAATGTAGATATTCTGGACTTGAATTAAATACGAATGATTATTATCTTACCAACAACTTTGTCACCATAATACTCTTTCAGTGCTTCCCTGATGGCAGTGATGAAGTTTGACTGACCGATCCGCTTCTTGGCGACAACCTTAATAACCTGTAAGTAATAAAATTAAAGATATTTAAAAAAAATTTAGCTTATCGGTGTTGTAAAGTCTCGCTAGTCTACTAACCAGTCTTGCGCGCCAATTCGACTACAGATTAAAAAATAAAAAAATTAGCAGCGAAAGCCAAGCCAAGCTTCAAATTTTACCCCCTTAAGAGTTGAATTCTAAAATCCTTCCTCAGCGGATGCCTACGTCATAATAGCTGAATGCCAAATTTTAGTCCGATCCGTCTAGTGGTTTGAGCTGTGTGTTCATAAATCAGTCAATCAGTCACCTTTTCCTTTTATATATTTAGATGACGCAGTTTTTTTAAATCCGCACTACGCGCCGGGCGATGTAGGAGGAAATTATATAATATGCAAATGTAAGCACTCGTGACCTTGCCGGGCTTCCCCTCTGACAGCAGATAGTTGCCGAGCAGCGCAGTCCGGGTCTCGTTGTTGGGCAGTAGTCGCTGCTTGTAGCCGGAACTGCCCTTGGCCGCGCCCGCCGGCTCCACGGACACCACGCGCGTGCCCTGGACAACCCGGCCCGAGCTCGCGTACAGGTTGATTATACCCTGCAGGGTGAACGCAGCTTTATACCTACAGATTATAGTCATCTTGTGTATGTGTGAAAAGACAGAAGGCATAGATAAAAGTCATAACAGAACGCAAACGTCACACCAGACTATCCTTGTCTATTTATGGTCTACTAGCTGATGCCCACGACTTCGTCCGCGTGGTTTAAGTTTTTTTGATTCCCGCGGGAACTCCTTAAATTTCCGGGATAAAAAGTAGCCTATGTCACTCTCCAGGTCCTCAACTATACCCATGCCAAAAATCACGTCGATTCGTTGTTCCGTTGCGACGTGATTGAAAGACAAACCAACAAACCAACACACTTTCTCATTTATAATATTATATAGTATGATAGTATCAAATCATAGAGACCTCGCAGTTGACCCCGAGGTACGGCCAGGGCCCGGCGCCGGCCCCCGCCAGCAGAGCCGGGTCCCTGCCCAGGTGCCTCAGCAGCGCCGCCAAGTCGTACACTTTGTCCCTTCGCACCAGGGGCAAAAGGTACGGTGGCCCACCTATTTCCACCAGCTTCGCGTCGCCCGTCAGACCTGAAATATTTTATTTTATTTATTTAAGCCTAAACAGTTAACTAAATACTTATAATTGAGATAGCATACAAAACACAGACACCAGCGAAGAAGCCGCAGGAAAAAACATTAATTATGCTATTGATGGAATTTTGCTTCAAATGTAGAGATGCCCGACTTAATGACTAGCTGGCTCGGCCGGCGGCCCGTTCTCGATCGAGTGGAATGCCTTAAAATTCCTACTTAGGGTCATCCATAAAGTACGTCACACGTTTCGACAAAGTGTGACATTGTATGACAAGGGGTGGGAGGGGTCCTAAGTTTCGTGACGTCATATTTCAAAATCTTATACCTACATTGCTGCTGCAGACTGCTATTGCTATGCCGGTTATAATATAATTGATTCTTAGGTTCATTTACGTGATTTAGAATATTTTTTATACGACTGCCTGAAAAAAGGAGTATATTGTTTTCAGGGTTCATGTACGTATGTATGTATGTGAGTTTATATATTCCACCATAATTTATTTAGCAACCAAAACAGATTACAGTAAATTTATCTTCAACCTTACGTCTTAACTACAATAACATTTTGATCCTATCACAATTCTAGAGGGTCGCACTACATAAGGTTCTGGAAATAGCTATAATTGGAAAAATAACAATAGTTTCAATTGAAAGTGTATTTCGTTTAAATATGTTTTGCATATCATAGCAAATAAGAGACCAAGATAACAGCAAGTCATAGTAGGTACTGAGTGTTATCTATTACATTTATCACACCATAAACAAGCAAACAGCTTCCGAGATTGCTTCAACCAATATTTACTTGCTATACATACCTATTGTTTATCATTAATAACAATTGCAAATAATAATTTTCATTTCATATCAACTTATAGTCCCACCCAACTTACTGGCCAAAATTGGAACTATTTTTTATGACTGTTTAGTTTTCATTTTACTTTAAATAGATAACGGCGACCCTGTCACCAGCTTAGATACGTTTATGGAACTATAGGTACCTACTTATAAAAAAATATATAAATTTAGTAGATTAAAAAAGACAAATATTCATGTTATATCTTAGAATCTCATACAAAATTATAATATCAAAACATATCCTTGATTGTCAAGGCTGAGAGAATAGGGTCAAAAACCCTAATAACCTACTAACTGAAACTAGGTCAGTAAAACGGATTCTACTATCTATGGAGTACTTATATTATGGTATACGTAAGATATAAGAGTAACTAAAAGACCTGGTGCACTGAGGGCGAAGGGTGGTTGGGTGAGGTCCGGGCTGTCCTCCGCAGACACCTCCACATGCTCGAATGTAGCGGGCAGCCGTTGAGACAGCACTAGAAAATTAAAGATTGTATTGTTACATTCAAAGAGTTGCCATTTCGCGGACGTTTGATGTAAGAGGTCCAGCTGCTTTATGGTCCAACTCAATGGTCACCTTCGTGCATTTATTCATACTCTACTAAATAGGTGATTCTTTTAATTTAATAAATCAGTTTATTACTGTTGTTAATTAAGACCTCGAAAAACAGTTGAACCATCCATTCTTGCTTTTATAATAAAAGTAGGTAGCCGCCTACTTAGAGATCTCTAACATACTTACCTTCCTATCGTCGTCTCAACATATAGACGTCTACTGCTCGACGAAGGTCTCCTGCACTGATCTCCACAGAACCCAGTCTTGTGGCGCTTGGTTCGAGCGGCTCCCAGCTACTCGCTTGAGATCGGGAGCTCGTCCACCTATCAGTAGGTTGGGTTGACCTAAGTCACCTACCGTCAACAATTTCCTGTAGTGGCGGAGTGTAAAGAGGCTTCTCAATCACTGGTACTTCTGAGTAGTCTACCGATGCCGCCATGCTGACACTGTAGTTCAACAAAAAATCTTTTTGTAACTGTCGAAGATAGAGATGACCACTTTAAAAATCTGTGTACATGACATCAAATTGTCATTTTTAGTATTGTTTTATGCGTTGGTAGTAAGCCCTCAGTAAAGGTTTTCGGTAGTTCCGTGTGTGCATAAATTAAGTACTTTTAGATTATGATCGGTGTGTGTGGACTGTGTGAGATTAGATAAAAATAAAAAGTTTCATCGAAATCGGTCCATCCGTGTCAAGTAAAACGTTTTATCGTTTCAAATAACGTTCCACGTGACCACAAGCAGGTCAAGGGGATTGTTTTAGTTTTGTGCCCACCTTTTTATCCCGTTATAATCGCTCAAGGCCGCGCCATTCACAACATTAAAATAAAAGACAACGAACACTAAAATACAAGTTACTTTAAACATTTTAGATAATTAACCAAATATATTAAAAACGAGAGTAAGGAGGTACATTAATATAATATTGAGCACAAATTAACTTATCGTTGACAGATTTACTCAAAGGTGAGTATCATTGACCTTTGCTAAATAAAACATGGTCTAAACTCTAAATGAATAGGTGCGTACGTACGTTATATAATTAACATGTGATGTGGCTGTGTAGGATGTACTCTGTTACTCGGCAGAGTTGGAACGTCGTTGGACCTTGAATGGCGACCTCAAAGGCTCAAACTTTCGTCGAAAAAATACCTCCTCAGTAAATATTGTTGTCATATGACGTGCGCACGCGTCGACCGCACTATAAAACTGAAAGATGAAAAAATTAAGTGTTGTTATTGGTACGGGGTACCTATCTTGTTTATTACTATCATCGTGAATTTATTTACTTACAGAGAAGCTCTGCGGCAGGATTTTATCGGAATTCAGTACTTGAAGGTGGTTATTATTGATTTTCTCTAATTGAAAAATCTCTAATTTTCATGCTTTACAATGCAATTTTTAAAATAAATATACATATAGGTAATTGATTTGCTTAAACAGGTATACTACAGCTAATTATTCATTTCGAGAAGGATGATTAACTTTGTAGTCGGGTTTCCTAATTCTCAAGCACCTTAATATTATATAGTAGAACTCGATTTACTTCGTTAGTCGTAGACTCCAGACTATAGATTGGATTGGTAGTGGAATCCACCCTACATACCTACAGGGTATTCTATACTAATACTAGTGGTTCGCCCCGAACTGAGGCCTCGCAGCGCCATCTATTGACATCATTGTGAAGTTCTGTTGTAAATACTAAGGCTCATTAAAATTAAATAATTTCGTTTCCATATAATATTTATCTAATTTTAGTATTTGTTGTTCAAGTACAGGATATAATTCAAATAATTGAACAAGTTTCAGACTCAGCCTTTCAGAAAATATTGTAATAAGTAGTTAAGTTTGACCATTAGCGCCATCTATTGACACCATTGTGAAGTACTGTTGTAAATACTAAGGCTCATTAATAATTAAATAATTTCGTTTCCATATAATATTTATCTAATTTTAGTATTTGTTGTTCAAGTACAGGATATAAGTCAAATAATTGATTAAGTTTCAGGCTCAGCATTTCATTTTTAGAGTTCTGAGGTCAACTTTGGACGTTAGAAAATCTCCACTTTGAGAACCCCCCATTTCGTCAATTTCGGGGGAAAAATTAAAAAAAATATATTTTTGGACTCTATTCTTAATTATCTTTAAAATGATATACCGCAACTTTATGTAACGCTATAAAAATATTTTTTCTTCATATTCGCTTCTATGAGAGCCCCCCTGAAATAAAGATTTTTCAGAGACCTTCGCTTCGCTCGGTCAATTATAAATGTGAAAGTTTGGATGGGTGTTTGTTTCTCAATCACGCCAGAGCGGCTAAACGGATCTGTATGAAATTAGGCACAGAGATAGATTATGGTCTGGAATAACACAAAGGCTACTATTTAAGCCGGAAAACTAAAGACTTCCCACGGGCATAAACAAATCCTGAATCTACGCTGTCGCGGGCATCAGATTGTGTTCTAAAAATCAGACAAGTAATAAGTTAAATATAAATTTATTACGAGGAAACTTAGGTACGTCACTTGGTGTTAACAATATTTGTACACTTAAAATATAAATAAGTTATTAGCATACATTATGAGTAAGAAAATTAAATAATAAGCTTTCTACTTATCACAAATCTACACTACATAACCATAAAAACAAGTCTACTTAGTGTTGTTCTAAATCAAAATGCCGCTCCCAGTACATACTACATTTTCCATATACAAATAAAGGTTTAAAGGAAAATAATAATTAGAAGTGGTATGTACCTAAGCTCGATTTAAACGACTTACCCTCTCTTTGCCATTAGTTTCGACATAATTAGACATGTGAGAGGTAAACAATTCTTGATTAAGTTTTTAATAAATACATTGACAATACTTAATGACGTATTTTTTGCAACTCAGCGCATAATCTCTGTGTTGGAAATTGGAATTGAATTCTAGCTTTTACACAAAACCTCCGGGCTGGCTAAACATAGTCTTTCTAGTCTTAAATCTTTTATTACACATGCATCGTTATACTTTGGACTTCCAGTCTCGCTGATGCCTAAGATCTAACAGTAGACAAGAAATAAATATCGGAATAAATAAAAAGTTAAAATATTCGCACTCATACTTAAACATAATTATCTAGATATGGTTTTCATTAAAGCACTAAGTCCCAAGGTAGGTACCTAACTAAAATAAAAACTAGACTTGAAAAGACCTACTTACACATTAAGTATATAAGTTAAAGAACATAAAATCGTTTTAAAATAAATTACAGTTTAGATTTATAAAATATATTTGGTCGCTTAGTATAATTAATATATTATTGAAAATATAGACAAATGATAATACGTTTGAAACGATTTTATAGCTCTAGTACACATTGGCCCAAGGCGTTTGGGAAAATGTTGGCCAATTAGTCAGCAATGCTGGCCAAGATCCTTTTTTGAAAATCTCCCAAGTCGGCAAGCCGGCCAGCGCTAACCGCACACGGTAAAAATATTATACTGAGTGGTGTGGTCGAGCTTGTTGGGTTAATGTGTACCAAGCTCTTCGGATAGCAATTAAAAGCTAAATCAATAATGTTGTTTTCTGTTTTAAAGACAATTTCTTACGAATTTAAAAGTATAAATCAATCATGAATTATGCAGCTTTAAAGCCTTTGAAATACCAATAAATCGGTAAATATAAGTATCTCTTATGAAATATAACAATACAAACCGTGTAATGCACAGTCAGTGAAAAAAAAATGGTGAAACTAGGCTAGGCCGATTAAATAAATGACCTAAGACGTTCTTTAAATTACATTAATTAATTATTATCAATTTTAATACAGGTTTAAACAGGTTTGTGATTTTTTTACTGACCGTATACTAGACGGAAGCACAGCCTTTTGCATTTTACTAAATCTAATACACAACACACTTCATACTCTTTTATATAAAACATATGTACGACATAATATATTATTATATTAGATCTACCTAATTATTTACAGTAAAACTAAATTAGTTTTAAATCGAAAGTTTATGAGTCTATCAAGGCAATAAATAGTGGTGTTTGGAACAGCTTATTTTGGACCATTATCATAGATCAACTCACAAGTTAGTCCGTAATTTTAATAAATGTTCTAGTTTAGTGTCTTACCTGGCTGAAACGACACGCGCGGAAGCAATGCAATTTATTTTTCTAAATCTTGTCTTTTATCTATAGCAGCAGGCTTAGCATGAGTACAACGAGATATCACGCGACTTGAGAGAGAGATGTTGTCGTTGCCGGCTAATTTTTCGTTTACCCTAACATGCACAAAATGCGGGATATTACTGGAAAAACATAGTCGGCATGTAAGGGTTCGTAGATAAAAATACCACAGATAAGAAATATTACTTTTATTTTCACTTTTGACGTAACGAGACAAGTAACCATGTTCTTCTTCTTCTTAGTTTGATTGTTGGCTTTTATTTATGCCAGCACAGCACAATTTACTTCGCCAATGACACGTTGCTTGGAGAAAACACAAAGGAGGTTGAGCTGTTGAAAACACAAGTTCTGGATTATTCCAGTCTGTTTTGTGATGCAATAGAAGGGGAGATGTTAGTAATTATACCTACAACAACACAATAAGAATTTTACTTACATAAACTATAACACATAAGTACTTAAAATAAATTAATATATGTATTTACAATTTTATTTTGTTAGATTTTATATATTTACACAAAAATTTTACATAAGGAGTAAACACCAACATTAAGAGACATTCAACGCTTTAGGGACGGGGGATGTTAGGAGGAAGAACATCATACAATTTATTTAGAAGTTTAGGACAAGAGAAGAGGATATGAGAGGGTGTACCTTCATCTAAGCCGCATTCGCACATAGAGTGATCTTTAATTCTTAATTTAGCCAGGTGAACTGGGGTGCAAGCATGACCAATACGGAGCCGAGTGATAGTTGAAGCAACCCAGCGAACCATATTTTGATGAAAAAAGAACCAGGGTCTTCGGGGAATATCAGGTTGCACAGAAGAATAGTATTTACCTATAATCGATTTTGATGCAATCCACAAGGTATTCCAAGAATCTGTAAGGTCGGTTTTAGCAAGAGCACGCAGATCCTGAGGTTGGTTTTTAAAGTGGGTAAGAGAACCCGTCTCAGTAGCAAGTTTTGCAAAGGCATCAGCATTCTCATTACCTTTTATACCACTGTGACCTGGGATCCAAGCCAGTGTGACAAATAGGCCTTTTAGATGACAGGAGTGTAGGGTTTGTTTGATTTGGAAAATGGTGGAAATAAGTGCTTTGCTTTTGAAGGGATTTCCTTTAAGTGCTTGGATACAACTTAAGGAGTCAGTAACCATGTTGCTGTTAGCTTTAGTAGACAAATAGAGATAACGGGTAGACATAATTTTGTACGCCTTTCATGCACGGATTAGGCAACGGTGTATACCGTTTACCTAATATGGGTAGGCCCTAGAAATTATTGCATTGTGCGGCCATTCAGCGAATACAGCGTTAGTCTTAAAACGTCGTTTATTTGCTAGAACATTTCACTGGCGATCGAGGATTACGAATTAATATAATTAGTGTTAGTATTAATTATCAGTGAACAATTAATCATGTCGCGGTCGTTCGGGAAAATAAATGAATTTAATTTGAAATCGGGAAATTGGACCCTATAGAAAGGTTAGAAATGTACTTCAGAGTGAACTCATTTGACAAGGGTTTGTGGTTACCCATGTTAATAGCGGGAATTGGTGACGAGACATATGAACTACTGAGCAGTTTGGCGAGTCCCAAGAAACCGGCGGAATTAACTTACGATGTCGCGGTGGCATTGCTGCGTAATCATCTGCAACCTAAACCGTCCGTAATGGCGGAACGTTATGGGTTTAGACAAAGGCGACAAGGTGCCAACGAAAATGTGTCACAATACGTCTCGGAACTTAAAAAACTAACTAAATACTGTGAGCTTGGTGCGAATCTCGAAGAGAACCTTCGCGATCAATTGGTTTGTGGATTAAAATGCGACATGACGCGTCAACGACTTTTTGCCAAGGACAGTTTGAGTTATGCGGAAGCCCGAATTTGAAGAGGACCTGAATCAGTTGTCGTTGAACAATTACAGACCGGTGAGCATACCACTGAGTATTAATGGTGTTAAAATAAATATGGAAGGGGATACGGGTTCAGCAGTGTCATGTGTTAGTAAAACTATCTATTTAATTTTTTTCTCAATGAGACCTTTGGAAAAATGTCAGTTAGTACTTAAGTTTTACGACGGTAGTAAGATTAAGCCCTTAGGGATGATTAAACTGGTTGTAAGCTATGGTGGTGAAAACAGGAATTTGGAATTATATGTTATAGACGGGGGTACAACATCCCTGTTGGGTCGGCAATGGCTGGCGGAATTAAATATAAAAATTCCGTCGTTGAGAGTTGAGCCTAATTTCAATTTTAATTTAAAAAAACCTGCCTCTGATAGTGTTAAACTGTTTCTCGACAGACATGAAGAGCTGTTCAGTGCGGGGCTGGGAAGGTTTAAACATAATTTGTACATAATACTATGTGTTCCCAAAAATAGAACACATCGAAATTATTGTGCGTCATTCGAGGGGTCATTTTTTTGTGTGTCACGCTATAGCTTAGCAAACTTATATGTGCGTGTGTAGAAATTCAGAACTACCAGAATCCACTGAATGTTGATCCTGAAAATGAGATTTATTAATAGACAGTAGCGTTTCCGCCACACGCACTGCTAAGTGTGCCAGAATGTAAGAACAATACTGATATTAGTTGAATCTACTTATTATCAACAAATAATATGCGGAAAAATATAGTTTGTTAAATACTAAATTTAAATCTATTAATTCTTACATATAATATATTATTGCTTTATTTTTACTTAAAATATTATAGCAAAGACAAATTCTGGTAGGCATTATAGGATTTTTACTTCATACATAACATATTACTATCGGATCCTAAACACTTACTTCGGATACGGTGCGCGAGCCTCTATTTTTTTCTAGTTTAGACTAACTATCATCAACCAGGACAACAACATTACATACAGATCAATATAAAATCAGCATATGTCATTGAAAAGTATAAATTCACAAAATACTGTCATTATTACATGTCACACGTAAATTGGTAGCCGATCACAAAGTTCACAGGTTCTCCGAATCTGCTCATCTATACTAATATTATAAATGCGAAAGTGTATCTGTCTGTCTGCTACGCTTTCACGGCCCATCTGTTAAACCGATTTAGATGAAATTTGGTATAGGGATAGTTTGAATCCCAGGGAAGGACATACTACTTTTTATCCCGGAAAATTAAAGAGCTTCCGCGGGACTAAAAAAAACTTAATTCACGCGGAGGAAGCGGCGGACATCATCTAGTTAACTATATGACTATACGTGTACAACGTCGTGGGTTGTCATATATGTAGGTACATCTACAAGTCGGTATGCGGCAGCAGTGTGTGCCGGCGGTCGTGGTACAGCTGCCTGGCGGCGGCCGCGTTCCGCGCGAGCCACCGCGCCACGTCGCCGCTGTCGCACTGCACGCGCGGCCTGCGCACCGCCTCCCCCTGCGCCGCGCCCGCGCAGCTGCTCCCCCCGCCGCCCGCCGCGCCGCCGCCGCGCACCCCCAGCTCCACGAACCACGCGCCCTCCGAGTACACCGCGGTACACGACACCAGGTTGCTGAACATAAATGTTTATTGTTCAATAAAGTGAACCCAGTCCAATGGCCGACATGCATAGAGCTTTGCTCAGATTTTTATCGGTGAATACAAACTGAGCCAATTTAAAGTACGTTCTACTGATCACCTACACAACAACCTGTCAGACGTGTTGTCGCTAAGCCTAGCGAATGACAGCTAACAGGCGCAGTACGGGCATTTAATGTAGATCCATTCGCCACATTGAAAATATGTTATTGGTGAATTAATGGGATTACTTTTATTTTATAGAACTTATTATTAAGTTAAAAACAATTTGTATACTCGATACTATGAGGAAATAATTGATAGTGATGTGCTACCTCAGATGCGTCTCCATGACGACCTGCGGCGCGGCGTGCTTGCAGGTGACGATGCGCAGGTAGGAGTCGGAGAGCAGCGCGCGGATGTCGTGCGGCGTGTCGCGCACTATGCGGTACGCCAGGAAGCGCTCGCCCGCCTCCGACGGCAGCGCCAGCAACAGCGCCGCTCCTGCACAAGCAGTACTCAACCGATTTTAAATTAAATTTGCACACCGTGTGCAGTAGTAGAAAATCTGTCATGGAGGTCACCATATTTTTTTACAAATGCCATTAATTAGAAAAAGTTGCGACCAAGAGAAAATCTGTCAACAGCCCGACGGCTGACATAATTTACTGTTTACATCGGTATCATAGTGGTTATATTCTCTTTGATCGGTATTTCCATAATATTTCGATGCCATATTATGTTTGCCTGTGATGTGGACATAATTTCGTGTATTAAAACCACAGATTAAAACGTTAAACCTCTATTCGTCTATTAATTCAGACTGTCTTTTATGTCATATTTGTCAAGACAAACATAATAAATACAAGAAAACTTACAATTTTTTTTTAAACATTTTAATATCTAACTGCTGTAGACAGACTGCTAAAAGCCTAAAAGATCAAGGTCTCAACTTAATTGTTAGTTCTAAACGTAGTTCCCAGGCGAGGGTGCCAGCGAAAATACGTCGTATTGGAGACTCATACTTATATATTGCTCCGCATACCGTGGACCGCTAAAAGAATAAATGTCTCTATCTTGAATCAACTTCGGATTAGCACAAGACTGTCGACCATTTGTTACCAAAAGATTCTGGGCTACTTTGGTCACATTGCCCGCCGCCAACCTAGCAATCTGGACAAGCTTATAGTCGTAGGAAAGGTGGAGGGCAAAAGACCGCGCGGCCGATCACCTAGCCGCTGGTCTGACCAGGTAAAGTCTTCCTCCGGCTAACTACTGCGATGCGAAAAGCCGAGGACAGGACGGAGTGGAGAGCTATCGTGTCGAGCGTCACAAGGTCACTGCAGAACGGACACGACCTTCAGCAATGAAGAGTGCGACCGAGAAGAAGAAGCTACCCGTGCGAAGCCGGGGCGGACCGCTAGTTATTATAGAAGTATAGATGACGAACTTTACACGTTTTTGATATTGCTGCTTTGGGGTTAAGCGAAACGACAGTTAATTTTGATTTGTGATGATTGAGAATGATGAACTAGATGGCACTTTTACCATTAAATATCACTATCTTGTAATGCACATTGGGATATAAGATCAACTCGTGTTTTTTCTGAAATTCAAAACGTGGTCCAGTGATGTGATAGTGTTTCAACCGACAGCATTTAGCACATAGCCACGCACCTGCGGCCAGCTCGGGGCAGTATCGCGGCAGCGGCGCGGCGGCGGCGGCGGCGAGGCGCGGCGCGCGCGCCCGCTGCGGCGCCGCGCCCGCGCGCCGCGACGTGTCGCGCAGCGCGGCCGCGGTCCCGGCGGCCAGGTCGAGCACGCCGATGACGGGCTTGGTGACGGTGCCCACGAGCCCCTTGCCCACGCCCGCGAAGAAGCCCGCCACGCCCTCCGCCGCCGCGCCCTCGTAGCTGTGCTTCACCAGCGACGTCATGCCGCCTGCGCGCGCGCCGCACAGACAGACAACACACACCAGATTAGTTACCTATGGTTCAGTTTAAACACCTGCATTATATCGAATATATAATGCAGGTGTTTAAACTGAATCCAGTGACAGTGCTGTGCAATTATAAAAATAAAAGCTCAGTGAGCCATAAAACTATTTATTTATCCAACTTATACCCAACAAAAGATCCACTAAAGAAAGACCTGCATACTCTTTAGAGCTGCTGCTGGACCTTAACAGCCTTTGAAAAATTAGTTGCGAAAATACATCGATACATTCAAGCGCTTATCTTTTCCTGGTATACAGCGTCGTCGGCCAGATATATGTAATGTAGAAACATCACGCAAAGCTTAGAAGTAGGTGTATAATTCACCCAATATGCCGAGCCCGAGGCCGCGGAAGCCGGCGGCGAGGTGCGCGCCCGCCGCACCCGAGCGGATGCGGCGCCGCGTCTCCTCGTGCGCCTCGTCGCCCACCACGCGCTCCAGCCCGTCGCCCAGCGTCTCTGCCGGGTACAGAACCTTATTAGCCTCATCGTCGTCATCATCTCAGCCTGCGAACGTTCACTGCTGCTGCTTGCCTTTCGCAAATAACGCCACCACATCTGGTTTATTAGTTTAACATCACCAACCCATCGCCGGCCCACTACGGAGCACGCAATAGCTCCTTGTGAAAAGGTCACGCCAAGGACCACCATGCGGATGAAGTGCAAGCGCGTGAGTACCTCGTCTATCGGTTCTTCGAGCCATGTCCCCCATTTATTGAGTGGTTAAAACAATATGATAATCAAATATGGCAACGCTATAGAAAAAAATTAGAGCATTAATGAAATCTTGGCAAAAAATCGGCAACCGATTGTAGTGGAGCAACTGTAAGAACACAATTAAGGACACAAGGGATAATAGTACCTGTGACTTTAGCAGCAGAGTTGGATATCCCATGGGTGACGTTCTTGAGCAGAGCGCCAACGTTGCCCTCCAGCAGCAGACCGGACACGCCCTCGGACACGTCCGCCACGAAGCCCAGCGGGTTGCCCAGGAAGTCCACCGAGCCCAGAATCTTCGCGGCTTGCCACTTCAGCTCCTGACACAAACCAAACCGACACACAAATAAACAACTTTCCAATCATTAGTTGTCTAAAAAGTACCGTTAGCAATAATCATGGAATTGACAATGTTTATGTTTTAAATGAGCTTGTAGGAGCTCACATACTACCATGGATGACGTAAACATGACGCGGCCAAGTAAGCCAATCACGTGCCGCCGCCTGGATGACTATGACGAAGTTCTTTAGGAATTGTACTATATATAGAACTTTCAACCTATAACAGCTGGCCCAGCTGGGAGCCCCGAGCATGGCAGTGGCTCAGAGGAAGATCTTCCTATTGCCTCGTGAGCCTCGCTCCCGACAAGCTCGATCTCACATGTGGCACTCACGTCTTTGAAGTGCTGCAGCAGTTGTCGCGCGAGGCAGGCGGCGGTGTCGAAGCTGTGCGCGCGCACGAAGGGCTCCAGCTCCACGGCCGCGTCCTCGAAGCGGATGAACGTCAGCCCGAGCCGCCGCTTGAGCGCGCTCAGCTCGCCCTCCAGCTTGTTCGCCGTGAACATCGATAGCCGAATCTATGATAAGGATTAACGCTATTTACAACAACAACCTATTGTCTGCTTCTGAAACCTATCTATGGCGTTTGATAGGATTGGTCACAAAACTTTGTTGCTAAAACTAAACCACAAGATGCATCAGAAGACTTACACAGAACTCAGAGGGTATGCAAAAACAATGTGAAGTCACTATAATAACATGGTTCCAAAAGAGTTCTTAGATTCGCCATTGCATAAATTTAAAACAGAATTGGTTAAGCGTTTGCTAAGTTGTTATATTTACTTGAATAAAACCATTTGAATTAATCACGTCACCTGGCTGGGTATGATCTTGATGAGCGCGAAGTAGTATCTGGTGGCGTGCAGCGCCGTCAGCTCGTGCAGCACCCGCCGGGTCTCGAACTCCGCCTCGTCGGGCTCCTCCGCGTCTTCGGCCTCGCCTGCGGACACACTGGCGGCGCTCGGCGCGCTCGCCCCCGACTCCACCCACGACCACATTAGCAGGATCAGCCTGTATAATGTGATACCGTTTCTATATGCCAAGTGTAATTTCGAAGTTTAAAGATTCGGGCTGCAACTCGCAACTGATGGTATATGCCAAGTGCCAACATTCTGGTTGCAACTCGCTTTCAATCGTAACTGATGGCTAGTGTCCATACTCATTTTGACACCTTCATAGAACACTATTTTGTTTTGGAATACAATTTAATAATTACTTTATGAGCGTTATTAGATCATCCTATACGATATCCAAAAGAAAAGAAATATTGCCAAGGCAAGCCAACCCTTGTCAATAATTTATAAGCAAAATTCGTATCTTTCTTTGTTACATTAGCGGTTGTCATAAGTGTGACATGATAGCGCGCTGGATAGCAAGCAGTGGTTGCTTCTGCTCTCAGCGTTTCGATTCTCGTTGCTGAATGGACGGATGCCTTTCATAAATCAGGTGTCGATATGACTTTTAGGAAATTTCATCCAAAGCCGTAACACCTTAATTTTTATAGGATATATTTCGGTGAGTGTGTTTAGGAGCTTTACGATCTTGTATGCACCTTGTTTCACCTTTCTACCATCGTACCGCAAGTCATCGACGTTCGATCCACACGTACGAAACGCTTTGCGTCTTCATTCCTCATTCACATGGCTAGGGTCTGGAACACTCTACCAAAAAATGTGTTGCCCACCAATTACAATCCGGGTATCTTTAAATCAAGAGTGAATAGGCCCTCTAGGCAAGCGCGTCCCATCTCAGGCCGCATCATCATTTCCCATCAGGTGTGATTGTTGTCAAGCGTAAGCCTGCAGTGAAAAAATGTGTTAAAAAGTAGGGAGCATACTTCTCGTCGAGCCTAACAGCGATGGGCGCAGCGCCACGATGAAGTGGTTGAAGTACACGGCGTTGTAGTTCCGCGGCGGCGCACGCTGCAGCTCCAGCGACACGTGCAGCGCGGGCAGACTCGCGCCGCTGCCGGCACTGCCCGCGCTGCCCGAGCGCGAGGGCAGGCAGTGCAGCAGCACCGGGCTGGGCGTGCTGGCAGCTGGGGGCGGGGTACGCTCACGGTCACGTTACATACATAACGTTATAACGTCATATTGGTGTGTTCAAACTTGAAATACGCTATTAGGAAAAAATCTCATCCATACATCATGGGTAGAACACACACACATCTTCATTTAGATTTTAAAACTTAGATCCAGTGCTAATAAATGACTGACTTCAATGTGAGTTTTGTACAAGTGGAACGGATTTATGGCGTTTTATTTAGGACTATAAAAGTTTTTTCTATATTTAAATAAACTTTCACAAAGTGCAAGTGCATCTGTCACAAGCCACTGGTTTGGTAATTGGAAGAGAAAAAAAATTAAGAAGATTGCATTGCAATCGTTTCTACGACACGCGCAAAAGTATGTCAGAAATTTCATCATAAGGGGCAATTTAAGTACAGGTTAAACTATTAATTTGTACAACTCCGAACGATACTCGGTTAGTACTCAATATTCAATTTATTTCATGTAGGACACACATGTCACTTATGTTACGTCATCATGTTTTGACTCTACCAGTTCGGAAAGTAGTTTCTAATGAGAAGAAACGGGAAGAACTCAGCAGTTGCTCTTTTTTTTAAAATAGGATATCACTATAACAAGGTAACTATAACAGCAGACTGACCTGGTTGTCCCACTGCATGGAGTCGACGGTGAGCGCGAGGTGCGCGGTGTCGCGCGCGCGCGCCGCGTCCAGCCGCACGCCCGCGCAGTGCGCGTACAGCAGCTCGGCGGGCGGCCAGCGCGCCACCAGCGACACGGACGCGCCGCCCAGCGCCACGCGCACGCCCCACTCGCCGCGCCCCGCCCGCCACCCCTCGCCCTCCTCTCGCTCCCCGTCCTCCTCGCTGCTGACCAGCTGCTTGCACTCCTGTGCGCGAGGGGCGTTGGTGACAACTTAATCAAATCACCAACTCTTTATCAAACTTAAAACCGCGCTTCGAGTGTGGAAGTGTGTGAAATACATAGTTGTGACGTCATCAAATTACAACGCACCTTTTTTGTTTAATCTATAGTTCAAAACGGTTATCAAACTTTAAACTAACCGAGGATGTGAATTTTATTCTTTATTCTTTATTTGTGAAACATGCCTGGGGAGACATTACAGTTGCCCAATTCGTCTCCCCAGACTAAAAATACCTTAAAACTAAAATAAAATCAGACAAATATAAAACAAACGAAACTAACAAAAAAAGACATAATAAAATTAAAAATTAAAACTCAAATAAAAAAAAACATTTAAAACACTAAAATAAACCACATATCACTTACTTTCTAGCAAAGGTTTTATTTTATTTACGAGTTTGAGTGGTGGGGTATGTAAAATGTCTAGTTCCAAATTCTTTTTCGCTAAATCATTGAGCAAGCGCAGTGCACGAACCAGTGGAGCTTGCCCAGCCATTACTGTTCTGCAATAATTTAATGCAAATAATTTGCGACGACGCGCAGTTTCGTAGTCATCTGGTACATGCAGGTTTACAGAACTCAATATGACTGAATTACTAGTTTTGCCCTGTATCAAATTAACCACGTATAGAAGTAGAGCTATGTTGCGCCTCACTTCCAACCTATCATATCCTATCATTCCAAGGAGGAAGAGACTTGGATATATAGTAGGATAACCCACTGAATAGCCGTACTGTTTCCTGTATAACCATCTAATAAACTTCTTCTGTATTTTTTCGAGCATATCTATATATTTGGCTTCATATGGATTCCAAATAATAGCATTGCTCTCAAGTTTACTTCTCACAAAAGCGTTGTAGAGCAGTTTAATAGCAGCAATCCATTTAAAATGCTGCGCCTGACGGAGCACAAACCCTAAAATTCTATATGCTTTAGAACAGATATCTTGTATGTGTCCACGGAATGACAGATCTTCTGAAAAATTCGTGCCTAAATCCCTTATCGTAGTCACGCGCGATATATTCGATCCCCCTAGCCAATAATTCGCAACTATCGGTGCTGCTTTCCGAGTAAAGGTGATGACAGTGCATTTTTTAATATTAAAAAACAACCTGTTCTCGTTACACCACTGCAAAACATTATCAATGTGGCCCTGAAGAATCTGGGCGTCAGAAGAGTCTTCAATCTTATAAAACAATTTTAGATCATCCGCAAATAATAAGCAATTAGCTCGGGTAACTGCATTTGGTAAATCATTAATTAGAATTAAAAATTCCAAAGGACCTAAATTGCTACCTTGACTAATGCCGGAATATGTATAGTAGGGTTCCGAGCGATACCCCTCATATTGTACGTACTGCTTCCGGTTTGCCAGGTAACTAGAAAAGAACTTAAGTAGAGACGGAGTAAAACCGACAGATGCAAACTTACTAAGAAGAACGTCATTATCAACTGCATCAAACGCTTTTTGAAAATCGAAGTAAGCCGCATCCACCTGCGCACCGCCATCTACAGCTCCAGTGACATAAGTCCAGAATGCTAACAAATTAGTGGTCGTGGAGCGTCCCGCTCTGAACCCATGTTGAGCTTCGGAAAGTTGGTACTCAAATTGTTTTCTTATACGGCACTCTATTATAGACTCAAACAACTTTACAAAGACCGATAGAACAGCTATAGGCCTGAAATCATTTATTTCTGAACTAGGTTGCTTCTTAGGAACAGGCACTACTCTGGATGTTTTCCAAACTTCTGGATAATAAGAGTTTTTAAAGCATACATCGAAAATATAACGCAATGGTGCCAGATATATGTTGCTGCAATCTTTGATTATGTATGGTTGAATGCCATCTGGGCCAGCGGAACGTTTTGGTTTAAGTTTATTAAGTGCTCTACTTACATCGCCGCAATGTATAGACTCGATGTGTATCCGCTCGCTACCCCCATCACAAGCTTTCAACGCATCATTGACACACAGTTGTGGTGGTACTGGTGCGTAAACAGAACCAAAGTACTCAGCAAATAATCCTGCGCACTTTTCCCTTGGAACCAATTCCATTTAGGTCTTTTGGAAGACCCCCTATTTAATAATCAGTAAGAAATAATATATTTTTGCATAATTGTGGCATTTCTTCATTGTGGAAGTGTTTTGACGGTGAAATATATTGTGGTCATAGTTACCTATCTGTAGCATATAAAATGGCTACAATGTGGTGGTAATAGTGTAGCTACGGTCCACTCACCTGGTCGGCGTGGTCCCGTATGCGCACGAGGCGCGTGGGCCCGTCCGCGCACAGCGTGACGGCGAGGCGGCCGGAGCCGGGGCGCAGCGTGTGCCACGCCACCGCCTGCTCCGCCGGCGCCGCGCCCGCGCCGCGCGCGCCCGCCAGCCCCAGCACCACGCGCCCGCCTGCGCGCGCGCACGCACAAACACACGTCAGGACGATTGTATTCGAGCCACCGCACGGCACTATACATATAGGTGACAACTCCGAGTGCCATCCATACCTATACTAATATTATAACTGCGAAAGGTTGGATAGATGGATATTTGTCACCCAATCATAACAGAACAACTGAACGGATTTGTATTATGACGTAGACATCCACTAAGAAAGGATTTCTGAAAAACTAACCCCTAAGGGGGGGTAAAATAGGGGTTTGAAATTTGTCTAGTCCACGAACGAAGTCGTGAGCAAAAGCTAGTATTTCTATATATACCCTTTACTTATTGAATGACATCGCTCAGAACGACGCACGTTTTGCAGACGACGACTTTTTGGCTATGTCGTCGATGACTCCTTGGCATCCT